>MU846022.1:72488-112145 GCA_030867225.1 Colletotrichum caudatum | reverse complement strand
GGGGGAGGTCCGTGACAGGGGTCATGGAGGGAGGTTCTAGTTTAGTGTGAGAAGCAGGGAGCATGGGTGCATGTTGTGGGTTCTCGACTTCTGAGACCTACTAGGCAGCGCGGTACGTATCCTTCCTTTTTCCGTTCAGTGACGAGATCCCATTGGCTATCTCGGGCACGAAGAAAACGGCGGAGAAAAAGAAGGCACGCCTGGCGGGGTACGTACCCGCACTTTAGGTGGCGTAGCGTATTCAGCCACCAGCTCGTCCAGTACGTACCGTATCTAGTGTACCTGGGTAGGTAGTTTACTGTTCCTCAGTACAGATAGTCAGGGAAGGAAGGGGCAACGGGATACGATACGTAGGTAGTACCTATGCATGTGCTATGTAACCATGTGTTTCCTTTTGGTGGCTTGGTGGCAGCCTCTACAGCACTATAGCAGTTATCCTCAGTGTGGTTAATGGCGATGGGAAACACTGAAGCGCTGGAGGTGCAGCTTCCTAGACAGGAGAAGCATCAGAGGGCGGCGACTACTGCAAGGCACCATCTGCGAGTTGATCACAGCTGCAGTGTACGTGTACGGATACATACTATGTAGGTCTGTAGCGTAGTGGTACGAAGAAGGAGCTGCCCAAGTTGCTTGCTTGTGCTGGCTTTGGGACGCACAGCAGCAGTGGCCCGAACCGCCGAGTTTCTTGGTTCCCGACTTTTCTAAGATGCATTTCGTCCATACTATCCATCTCAGTGTAGGTAGGTGGGTAGGTATTCGTGCGCATTCCATGCCACCCTCTCCGACATCCCGAGTCTAGAATAGAAGAGGTGCCAGCGCTGCAGCCATCCCGCACCGATCCAGCAGACGGACGGATGACAGGCGAGTTACCACGCCAAACGCCCCCCAAAGCTCAAGGATTACACGTATACACAGGGCCTCTGTCACTTTGACTTTTATGGCAGCAAACAGACAGCGGCAATGCGGCTCGTCGATGACTAGGGCCGCGCGCACACGCACCGCACCACGGCAGCTGGAACCGCCATGCACTGACTGACAGCCGGGCTGGGCTGGACTGGACTGGACCGGGATCGCCAGAAGGCGAGAAGCCATCTCGGAATCAATGCAGTCCAGTCCCTTCCAGAGCATCGCCCGTTTTGGCAACAGGCGGCCTCCAATCAGGACATGCCGAACCTGGCATTCGGGCACTGGGGGGGGGGCGGCCAAGCTGCGGCGGCCTCGCTCACCCAGAGCCTTGGTGGCGGCCACTCAGATCCCTAGCATGCCCTCGTGGAAAAATACGTCACGGTGCGGCGCAACCTTGCCCGATTACATTGGCTACAGGGGCCGCCGAGGACCTTTTTCGGATGCTGACCTCGTGTGTCTTGCTGGATAGAGTGCCCCCTGTCACCGACTTGGGATACGCAGGGGCTGGTGGGAGTCATTCCTGATGGAGACTAACGTCAAAGAGGGGCAGGGGGGAAGGGTTTAACACCCGGTACCGACCGGGGGGCTGGCCTTCGATGGTGTCGCCGCCGCTATTGCGCTGGGAGCCCTCCTCTCGCCGCTCCGTCCCGTCCAATAGGAGCTGTGCTCGCATGGCGCGGGTGATGGGGAAGAAGACGAAGCTGAACAGAGAAGGATAATCCCAGAATCAGGGATCGGAAAGCGAGAGTCACCAACGACAAGGGGCCTGCTGGGCAAGGGGTATCAGTACAGGAGAGGAAGAAAGGGGGCGCGGATGATGTCCATCGTCTGGCTCGACGAGTCATCGGGTTGCCGAGTTCCGACATGCATTCCTGTTCCCAGTGACTGAGTTAACAGAACTGGGCGAACGGGGCGGATAGAGGAAAACGACCTCGGGCGAAAAGAAGAAGAGAGGGGAGCGCTCTGGGGACCCACGCCCATACCGTTTGCCAAAACGTCTGGAGTGAAGAAACAAGAAAAGCGAGACATGCAAACGGGTAGGTTTCTGGAGCTAGCAAAGGCTGGAACGCAGAGACGTTGGCACGGGGCGCCCACCTCTTCCCGTCCATCCAGCCGACTCTCAAAGTCAACTCAACTCAGCTTACCGATCACCGATACATAGAGAGACACCGAGCGCGCTGTCAAGAGAGAGACATGGACATGCCAGGAGAATGTGGTGTAGGTAGTAGCGTACTTCGTACGCGCCGCACGTATCGTATTGTGCGCTAGGTATCGGCCAGGCCACATCCCTCCCGTCCATTGTGCGCATTGTCAGTCGAATAAACTAAGCTAAAGCCAAGACCCCGATATAAACGAAGTCACGATGATCGACGGGATTCTCGCGGGTTAGTGATGGGTCACCCCC
Source organism: Colletotrichum caudatum (assembly GCA_030867225.1). Classification (NCBI taxonomy): domain Eukaryota; kingdom Fungi; phylum Ascomycota; class Sordariomycetes; order Glomerellales; family Glomerellaceae; genus Colletotrichum; species Colletotrichum caudatum. The sequence continues at coordinate 109,834 of MU846022.1, read as the reverse complement.
GCTGAGCGAAAAATAGAGACTCAGTAGAGTTTCCGGAAGAAGCGCTCCATGTCGACATCGGTATTCCCGCGTCTTGGCCCGTCTACCTACCTACCTACCTAACCTACCTTGTAAGTGTACATAGAGCTAGACACCTCAAGTACGGAGTATACGACCTGTTGGTATAATATTACGTGTAAAACAGGGCAGCACTCAACTGCGGCTGCGTATCCACATGTCTCTTACCATACCTACCCCCCACTACGATACGTCTTATGTAAGGCACATAACTGGAAGTCGACTGCCGGCGTGACCGCCGTGGCAGTGTACTTAAAACATGGTACCTGAACTGTTGGCCCGATAGTGGGTCATCTTCTCTCTCCTTATTTTTTTCACGTTCTTTTTTTGTAAAGCCGTTTGGAAAGATGGACTGAGGCGTGCTTGATGCACAACGGGATAAAACAAGAAATAACCAAGATATACAGATGCAAGGCAAGAGAGAGCCACAAAATAAGGATAAGATAATCAAATCTCGCGAAACAAAAAGAAAGAAAAAAGAAGAAACGGATTGAGAGCTTGCCACAACCACTCATTCGCGTCACTTTCCACATTTCCTCTTCTCGTCTCTCAGTGCCGAGACCTCCCTCGTTGACGTACATCCAATACCACTACAGGTAGGTAGGACAGCCTCTGACACTGCACCTGCCCATCTGATTCCCCGCTAAATCGGAGGATACCTACTATGTAGGTGGGGCCTCTTAGCAGATCCTCCTGCGCTCGCACAGAGGGGCAGGCAGGCAGCAGAAGACCACTCGCAGGACGCTGACAGGGGTTCAAAATCCTCGCTTGTTAGAGGGGGGGGCAGGGAACATCACGAACCCCCGGCTGGGAGCCCTCCTGTCCACACACACACACACACACAACGAGGCCTTTTCGTCTTTTCGTCCATCCTATACAGGTATACCGTACGTAGGCTACTGACCACCATCACTTGCGGCACTGGCACACTGGCTACGTGGTAGTGCACGCAGGGTCGCTACGCGTGGGTCTTGGGGCCATTCGTCCCCTTTTCGGGGGAGCGATGACACTGCTGCCCACTCCTTGCGCAGGAGCGAGGGGATGAAACGAGGTGGGTTTCACGACACCCCAAGACTCGAATTCGCCGCTTCTCCTTTCGCATATTAAGCCCTCAGCCTACGAGCGACTGGCAGCGAATCAATGGCCCGTCGGTCATCACCTGTGTGCCATGTGCGATGCGACGGTGGAAAGGGTGAAGGGATCATCTGGCTACTGGATACCGCGGGCCAAGCTTTTTGTTTTTGTTTCTTCAGGCACCATTTTGCAAACGGCGCGGGAAATCGGAAGGCGGAGAAGGGCATGCATAACCCTGGGGCGGGAGAGAGGGAAAAGAACAGAGAGGGCGGGAGAAAGGAAGATGCGATTCAAGTCAGACACCCCGCGACCAGTCGTTTCCCGCCTCTGTCGACCAGAAAACCCGACGTCGTCACGAGTAACACACCCCTTCGCCTTGGGGCAAGCGCGCTGGGGGACGAACAGCAGACGGCCTTCGCTGAGCAGCTAATCACGGCCAGCCAACATGTTAGCTTCTCTTCCGCCTCTGGAGCGCGCCGGGTTGCCTTGACGCCGGCCACTAACTCGTCTGACGATAACCGGACGACACGACGACGACGACGACGACGCGCCGACGAGTGCGGGGACGACAACTGCGCCAAAGCCCTCGGGCTTCATTCATTCTTGTCAGCTTTGCCCTTCGCAACCAACAATGATGCAGCCCGTCGTCCGGTTGCCACTCTGGCACGTTCGTACGTACACCCAAGCACCATTGACCTGGGGGGCGGCCCTTCTGCCGGCCTGCTCGACCCGGCCTTTGCCCGACCGTTGCGGGACATTCCACCTGCTGTCATCCACTGTAACGTTGGGCGATCGTCACCCCGTGCCCACCATCCAAATCCCGGATCGGTGTGGCCCGAACTCCACGGCCAAGTGGGAACTTGGTGACTGGGCTCGCGGAAAAAGAGGCTCATTGCACAACTGGTCGTCCTGTCGTCGCTATCTGATTCCGGATACACCATCGGAACTGTGTGCGGCGCAGTACCAATAGTGTAGTGTAAACTACATGTACAATGTACGTTTGTGGTGCGGTACGGACGTCCCCTTGTCCATTTACATTTTCATCTGCGCTTTCCCCGGTCCACGTCGGCTTATGTCGTCCGAACTTTTTTTCTTTTCTTTCCCGACAGAAATGCCTGCCCTTTCATACATACCTCTTTCCGCCTTCTCCCCCTCTGGCCCGTCCACGTCCGTGCTGCTGCCGCCTGTGGATATCACAGCTGGTTGGGCACAGAGCATTCGGGCCAGACTCGACAAGCGTCGCCTAGGCAGAAGATCTGTGAGGGGCTGCTGCCAGCTCTGTTCGGCGCAAAGGGGGGAGGGACAATGAAAGCGCCGAGGGCGCCGAGCGTGCTTGCTTGGGCTGGTCAGGCGTCGTTTGTCTTTCCACGCATCTTCGGACGATCTGGCTGAACCGAGTCTCGTACTTGTGACGCCGATCGACCATCACCGCACACAGCCCAGTGTCGTACCAGCTACGAAACGACGCCATCCCGCAGTACGCATGAACACCCCAATTTGGCTTCGACACACACCAGCTGGCTCCTTGCCAATAAGCTAGGTAGGTAGCCCACTCTGTTCAACAGCAAAGCAGCCCCGGTCGCCGTCAACTGAGATCATAAGAACGGCACTTATCCACCTCGAGGGGGGGTCTCCCTGACGAACACCATTTTCAGCGTTTCGGCATAAATGATCGCCTCTGAGCCACAAGGAGGAAGATCGGATTCAATTTGGAAGGCGGCTGACGCCACCGCGATCGCGCACCTGCGCCTCTGCGCCCCCTGTTCGGGACCGATTAGCCAGCATCGCGCGTGGCTCTGTGTGGCTTCCTTGTATTCCCTTGCCTGCCGGAGCCACAGAGCCTGTATTTCCTGTGGCTAGTTCTTCGTGCTTCCTGACGGGAGGGGAAGAGGGCCAGCTTGTGGTACGTGGCACTGCGCATCCCGTACCTGGGTAAAGTACCCACCTACCCCTCGGACAGTCCCCGATTGCTTGTGCTTCTCAACTGCAGTCAGTAGGTAGTCGAGTAGTTTACCTACTGTACGGATAGGGAGGATCGATAGCATGCATTCCCCATCATTCTCCATCGGATGCCTCAACAGCATCCTTGCCCAGCTGGAATGGGAGGCAGCCGCGGAGGGCGACCGGCATTCCTGGCTTTCGCGGTGGCTAGAATGCGGGGCGGCATTATTCACGGGGCAGCACTTTACACGCCCTCCAGCTTCCACAACGAGCCAGCGCTTGCTCGGGAGCCAACGACGTAGGAGCGCCGTGGCTCGTTCGTCATGGCATGATATCAGCCGCTCAACGGGATCCAACCTGCATGTTACCCAGAAGGGTTGCACAAGCGTGAACCCCGTAGAGTCTTTCCTGTCAGGTCAGCGAGTGTTAGTCCGACATCAACCTCGGTTGCCTCCAAATATCACCAGGGCTGTTTCGCAGACTGATGACTCTAATCCTGAATCGTCGCATTGCCGCTACGAACTCGGCCCGACAGCGACGTCATGTCACTCAGCTCATCCCATCGCTGCTTCGAGGGGTGGGCGTCCGGAGGCTGGCAGTCCCTGCCCGTCAAGGCTGGCGACAAGTCGTCCCGGACATGACTAGGTAAACATCATGTTTCTATTCGTTTATCATCGCGTCCTTGTTTCATCTATCTATCGTATTCGTAATCGCCGCGCGTGTTGTTGTTCATGGGTGGGCGGCGGCATCGGGTTCCCCCTCTGCCCCTCTCTCTCTCCAATGCCGTGAGCCGTTGCTGACTTGTCCGCCTCACACCGCCCCGAGGGACCCAGTCACAGACCTGCGTCAGCCGCCTGGCTGGGAGCCCATCAAATAATTCCGTTTGCCGCCATGCACGAGGGGAGGGAAAAGAAAAGGTAGAATCATGCTTGCCGCGGGGCTTCCAACTCATAGGGATCGTTCTGGTTGATCGCGTCGTTCTGCTTGACCGCATCGTTCTGCTTGACCGCATTGTCGTGGCCCTGGGCGTCCTCGTGCTCGATCTTCTCAAACTCTGCAGAGTCGGTGCAGCCTAGTGTGGGTTCGTCCAGGATGTTAGCGGTAACGCGACCAAGAAGGCGCCTCCACGACGCCTTCGTCAGAGGAAAGGGGGGGGGGGGACTCTCTCACCCTCAAAGACGTAGCTCTCGCGCGTCCAGACGTGCATTTTGTCCCTACGGAACTCTTCAAACGACCACTCCCGGCGCTCCAGGAACTCCGGGCGCTTGTAGATATAAGCCGTGGCCTCCTTCTCCTCCCCTGCCTCCTGGCCGCCGCTCCCGCCGCCTTGGACCTTGACCTTGACGACCTTCTTCTCGTACTCAGAGCCCTCGAAGAAGTCGAGCTTGGAGACGTTGGCGTCCGTGAGGCCCGTGGCGTAGATGCCGAGCACGGAGCCGCCCTCCTCGGGGATCATGCCCGGGTATGCGGCGCCCTGGACGCGGTGGCGCGTGTAGCCGGTCAGCACGGCCGGGGCGAATGTGTAGAGGTCCTTGATGGCCTGGGGCGGGTTGCTGTCGCCCTGGACCACGGTGAAGAAGACCTTAGGCTCCATCTTGGGGCGATGTTTAGTACACTCGGCTTGTCCATACTGGGGGTTCACTGACCAAGGTGCCTGCGTAGAAATGTTAGTTTCGTGACATGAAAGAGCTGGATGAGGTATTTACCGTAGAAGAAGGCAGTATGCGGTCCACTCATGATGAAGATGTTGAGAAGTCGTGTTACACGAGGCTGTGATGCTATGGCTCTTGTATGAGTAGGTAGACTAACTTCCAAAAGCAAAGCAACAAGTGTGTGTATGTGAGTGGGTGTTTGTTGATAGGAGAAATCCTGAGAAAGCGACCACTTCCTGTGTCAAGTGAAGTCGAGTTTGGCTTAGAGAAGCTACTCACCGGTGTTGGCCGGCTTCTTGGAGCCCGAGATATACCCTGTCAAGCTGGATGGTGGGTTGATGCGGAAAGTCGTAGAAAGGCTAGGTGAAACACCAGCTTCGCGTGCTGAGAAAGCTGTCTAAGGAGTTGCCTAAAGACGGAAACACGTTGGGTGTTACCGTTCAAAGAACAGACAAACAACTCAAAGCAAAGGGAAACGAGGCTGAACAAGTGACGGAAGAGTGAAGTGCGACCCCGGCCCACCTCCGAGCCACCGGCCTCCACCAAAACTACGGCGCCGGCGATAAGAGCTTTCCCCAGGTACAAGTAAGCCGATAAGCAGGGTCGTCGCGGCCCGGGTGCTCTCCGAGTGGGGCGCTAGCGCCGGATCAATGTTCTTCAATGTCCTAGCGCAAAATGAATTGGCGACTGCTCCCCCCAGCTTCGCGACTGCCGTTGGGAAATTTGAAAGTTCACGTTCAGCCTGGGCCTCTAAGTCCATTAAGTGAAGCCGCGCGACCTTGAGGCACTGGGAAACAAACCCTACCTACCACCCGCCACAAGAATCTCGCGAAGGCAATTCCAATACCAAAACCCCCATCCGCTTTCTCCGGTTCTTCTCACAAGCAGCGATTTTTTTCCCTTCTTCATCTACGAACGATACCCCTCCGGCTCCCACGCGCGCGCGCATACCTACCAATTCTCAGCCTCGTTGCTACACGAACCAACACACGATACCCTGCTCCCCCACGCATGGGAGCAAATCACGCGTCCCCAAGGGGCTATTGAAGCCGCGATGTCGGGAACGACAATTGACGATGTCGTGAAGCGGCTCAGCAGTCCGGAAACGGGTACGAAAGGACCCCCCCTCCAGCGATGCGATTCCTCATCACCCTGGGACCCCGCCTGAGGTGGAGGCGCTTCTCGTCCTTCATGGCTTTACTGACATGTGCTTGCGTTGCAGATGCGAGAATCAAGGTAGAGGCGGCGACTACCTTGCGCGACAGCTTAGACCACTACACGGCCGGTCCCATATACCCCCCCTTCCTCAAGCGGTTGGTGCCGATATTCATCGCCATCCTTCGAGGACCATGCATCTTCCAGAGCAACTCCCCGGAGCAGGTGAGCTGCCCCGAATCAAACCTGGTAGTGCATCGCTGACATGGTTGGAAGAAACTGCGGAACTGCATACTCGAGGTCCTCCATCGACTGCCGACGACGTCGTCCCCGACCGAACCATTCGAACCCTACGCCGAAGAAGTTGTCGACTTGCTGATGCAACTAGTCCGGACGGACAACGAAGAAAATGCGACGCTATGCGTAAAGATCATCTCGGATGTCATGCGACATCAACACAAGGTGCTGGGCGGCAAGGTCCAGGCCTTCCTCAGCCTGATCCAGGAGCTCTTCGAGCAGATGGAGAAGGTCGTGCGCGAGCAGTTGGACAACACCTCCTTATCAACTGCATCGAGCTCTGGCGCCCCATCGACGCCAGGCAGTTCCCAAACAAACTTCCAGTCGCCTCGCCCCGGTTCGCCCGTCGCCTCGGTCACAGATCTCGGCCCGGATCCGCAACAACAGAACAGGCTCCTGCTGAAAGGAATGCAGTCCTTCAAGGTCCTGTCCGAGTGCCCCATTATAGTGGTTTCTGTCTTCCAGGTCTACCGTAACACGGTCGCTGCCAACGTCAAGGCTTTCGTTCCGCTTATCAAGGGGTTCCTCAGCCTCCAGGCAAGCGCGCAGAAGCAGGCCCATGCCGATGCCAAGGCAAGAGGACAGATCTTCACTGGAGTGAGCCCGTTGATTAAGAACCGTGCTGCCTTTGGGGAGTTCATCACGGCCCAGGTCAAGACGATGAGCTTTCTGGCCTACCTGCTGCGGCAGTACTCCCAACAATTGACCGATTTCCTGCCAACCCTTCCCGAGATCGTGGTACGACTCTTGCAGGACTGTCCTAGGGAGAAGTCCAGCGCACGGAAGGAGCTGCTTGTTGCGATACGTCATATCATCAACTTCAACTTCCGCAAGATCTTCTTGCCCAAGATTGACGAACTCCTGGACGAGAAGACATTGATCGGCGACGGACTGACTGTTTACGAGACTATGAGACCGTTGGCTTATAGTATGCTTGCCGATTTGATCCACCATGTCCGCGACAGTCTTACCCCGGAGCAGATCCGCAAAACGGTCGAGGTCTACACGAAGAACCTCCAGGATAATTTCCCGGGCACGAGCTTCCAAACCATGAGCGCTAAATTGCTCCTGAATATGGCGGAATGCATCGCGAAAATGCCCAACAAGGTCGACGCACGGTACTACCTGATCATGATTCTCAACGCAATCGGCGACAAGTTCGTGGCTATGAACCGACAATATCCCAACGCAGTGAAGCTATCGAAACTCTACGCCCAACAGGCCGCTGACGGAACCCAGGACAGCTATCTCGCGGACAAGGACCACCCCCCCGACTGGGACGAGACAGACATCTTCACTGCCATGCCGATCAAGACATCGAACCCCAGGGATAGAGGCGCTGACCCCGTTGCGGATAACAAGTTCTTGTTCAAGAACCTTATGAATGGTCTCAAGAACACCTTTTATCAGCTGAGGACATGCAATGTTAACAACGTCATTGATGTGCAGAATGCTCCAGCACACTGGCAGGATGTCGCCTATGGCTTCACGGCTGAGGAGGTCAACGTTATAGTGAAGCTCTTCCGAGAGGGCGCTTACGTGTTCCGCTACTACGAAATCGAGAAGCCGGCTACCGAGTCCCAGTATATGTCCCCTGTGGAGTACATGGCCAACTTCTACATGGTGTCTAGCAGCAAGGAGGAGAAGGACCTCCTCGAGACGTTCGCCACTGTTTTCCACTGCATCGACCCGGCGACTTTCCATGAAGTCTTCCAGCAAGAGATTCCTCACCTCTACGATATGATTTTTGAGCACACCGCCCTGCTTCACATCCCCCAGTTCTTCCTCGCCAGCGAAGCGACCTCGCCTAGCTTTTGCGGCATGCTTCTGCGCTTCTTGATGGAGAGGATCGACCAAGTCGGTTCAGCGGACGTGAAGAAGTCGTCGATTCTTCTGAGGCTTTTCAAGTTGGCGTTTATGGCCGTCACTCTGTTTGCAAACCAGAATGAGCAGGTGCTGCTTCCTCACGTCGTGGACATCGTCACCAAGTCGATCGAGCTGTCGACTAAAGCAGAGGAGCCGATGAACTACTTCCTGCTCTTGCGGTCGCTGTTCCGAAGCATTGGCGGCGGCAAGTTCGAGCACCTTTACAAGCAGATTCTTCCTCTGCTTGAAATGTTGTTGGATGTCCTCAACAACCTGCTCTTGGCAGCAAGGAAGCCCGCCGAACGAGACCTCTACGTGGAGCTGTGCTTGACGGTGCCGGCACGGCTTAGCAACCTATTGCCGCATCTCAGTTTCCTCATGCGGCCCTTGGTTGTCGCTTTGCGAGCTGGCACAGATCTTGTCGGTCAAGGGCTGAGAACTCTGGAGCTTTGTGTTGATAACCTCACCGCGGATTATCTCGATCCAATCATGGCTCCAGTGATCGACGAGTTGATGACGGCGCTGTTCGACCACCTCAAGCCGCACCCCTACAGCCACTTTCATGCTCACACCACCATGCGCATTCTGGGCAAGCTCGGAGGCCGGAATCGGAAGTTCATGACTGACGCGCAACCTCTCAAATATAAAGAATACGCCGACGACCCGACCAGCTTTGATCTCCGCCTCATCGGATCAAAGAGAGACAGGGCCTTCCCAGCAGAGACGGGTGTCGACATGGCCATCAGGAAGCTCATGGAGCAGCCGAAAGGCAACAAGAGCAACCAGGCCCGGCAGTACGACGGATATTACAAGAAACAGTCATTCCATTTCATCAAGGCCCAGCTCAAGATGAGGATTGGCTTCGAGAACCTGCCCGACGACCTTCCGAGGCTCCTGCGTCTCCAGGCCCAAGATCTCATCAGCAGAAAGATCGACTTTGACTTTTCTGCGTTTGAGACGTCTGACAAGGAGCGATCCATTCCCAAGAAGGACGAGCAGGATGATCTTGTTCGCCGCTTGTTGAAGGCAGTCATGTTTGCTGAGTCTTTGCCAGAGTTCAAGGAAGACGCGCAGTCGTTCCTCATGAATCTCTGTAAGCACTTTACAATTATCGAGGTCGGCCGTGCCTTGATCGACGTCAAGCGGGCCTATAGCCCGTTCGACCCCAATGCCGGAGAGGGCCCACTCTTCATCGATACCCGGGTACTCTCTGATGCAATTGTGGAATCCTTGGCTTCGGACCACCCTGAAGTGCGGGAGTCTGCGCAACGCGCAATCCGCGAAGTGTACGACTCTGCGGCCACTATCTTCGGATCCCAACACAGTGTTGCTAGGCTGCCCTTCTTTAACAACCTGAGCGCGACCTTCTGCCATGCTTGCTACGAAGAGGAGTGGTTCACCAAGACTGGTGGCTCCCTAGGCATCAACTTCCTGCTCACTGAACTGGACCTTGGTGACCAGTGGGTCGCGAGCAAGCAGATCGAGTTCATACGGTCGCTCATGTACGTCATCAAGGACATGCCCCAGGATCTCCCCGAGAAGACTAGAAGATCCGCTCAGATTACCCTGGAGACTTTGCTGCAGAGGATCACAAAGAACATCAAGAAGGAGGATGCAATGCCCCAGCAGAACCCGGGTCAACCGCCGCAGCAGAGGTCTCGTCTCGCTCAGATCTGCATGCAGTTCAACACGGAATTGGCACATATGAACCGCCACGTTCGAGAAACCGCAAAGCGATCCCTTGAGCTGATTGCCAAGGCGGCCAACTGCGCCGTCTGGGAGCTGATTGAACCCTACAAGGAGCGATTCCTCCAGCCCATCTACTCCAAGCCTCTTCGCGCGCTGCCATTCCCAATTCAGATCGGCTACATTGACGCGATGACTTACCACATGACTCTGAGAAAGGAGTGGGTTACGTTTGACGACAACTTGACCAGGTTGCTTATGGAGTCTCTGGCCTTGGCCGACGCGAGCGACGAATCTCTGGCCAACAAGCCAGGGGAGTTCAGGACGCACGAATACATCGTCAACTTGCGGGTAGCGTGCATCAACATCCTCAGCACCGCCACCAGCTTTGAGGAGTTCGCTCCCCTCAAGCAAGGCAGCCACCCCACCCGGTTCAAGATCGTCTCGGTCTTCTTCAAGTGCTTGTACTCGGACTCCAAGGCCACGATCGACGCTGCCAACAGCGCGCTCAAGAATACACTCGAGGCCCACCAGAAGCTTCCTAAGGACCTGCTGCAGGGAGGTCTCAGGCCGGTGCTTGCCAGTCTCCAAGACCCTAAGAAGCTCACTACACACGGCTTGGACAACCTCGGCCGGCTTCTGAAGCTCCTTACGACGTACTTCAAGGTGGAGATCGGAGCACGTTTGCTCGACCACGTGAAGGTCCTCGCGGATCCCACCGTTCTCCAGCAGCTCTCATTTACCTTCTTCGAGCAGCATCCTCAGATGAAGGTCGTTGCCGCAGTCTTCAACATCTTCCACCTTTTGCCTCCGCAGGCGGAGGGATTCAAGCAGCGGCTCATCGACCTGGCTCTGGAGTTGGAGGAGAAGCTGCGCCGAACCCACGAAAGCCCCTTTCGCGCGCCCCTGTACAAGTTCATCAACCGATACCCCAACGAGATTTGGAACTTCCTCCTGCCGAAGATTGAAGACCTCAAGTATGGGCGCTTTCTTGCTCAGGTTATCCGCCACCCTGATAGCGGCCCCCTCAGAGAAGCGGGAGCTTCCAATGTCCAGGCTTTGATCGACTGCTGCAACAGCATCATTACGCAGAATAAGGACACAAAGTTCGTCGCTGTTGTCAATGCCGTACACATCCTGTACTCACTTACCGTGTCTCCCGGTACGGATAAGTGGTTGGAGAAGAAGGAGCACTTGAACTGGCTGAAGCAGGTTGGCAGGGAGTTGGAAAAACAAATGCGAGCTCATACACTCGCGCCCAACCTCAGACTCCCGGCTTCCCAAGCGTCGGACCAGCTGATGTCGATCTTTATCAAGTCTTTGGAGCGCAACCCCAGAGATCTCGAGTCACTCTTCAGTCTGGTGGACTCGGTCACGACAGACGACTTCCGCGCGCCGCAACCTTTGATCGCCTATATCTATAAGCACGTTATCGGCAGCGACTCGCCCGAATTCTGGAAGGCGACGGTCCTCAGATGCCTCGACGCCTACCCCCAGAAAAACGTCTCCCAAAAGATGAAGTGCTTCTTGTTGCATTACATTGTCAACCCGATCGTTGCCATGGACGTCCAGAGACACTGGAACCAGCCGTCACAGACCAAGAGTCGCTTCATGGACAAGACCATCATCGATGCTGTCACGGCAAAGATTTGGAAGACGCATCAAGATACTAGTCAGCACGACGTCGACGATCTCACACAGCCCGGCATCGACCACACCAAGTTTGAGGTTCTCCAGCTGTCGGCTATGCTGGTGAAGTATCATTCCGTCATATTCCAGGAAGCCAGGAAAGACATAATTAAGAGTTGTTGGACCTTCATTCGATTGGATGATGTCATCAACAAGCACGCCGCCTACGTTGTCATTGCATACTTCATCGCACTTTACGAGACACCGGTTAAGATCGTGACTCAGGTGTACCTTTCATTGCTCAGGACGAACCAGAACGAAGGGCGGGCGTTGGTTACCCAGGCTCTGGAGCTGGTGGCCCCCGTTCTGCCGAAGCGCTTGGGCACGCAACCCAACGACCGGAACGCCGGATGGGCGCTGGCTCCTAGAAAGATCCTCGCCGACGAGGGCCAGAACATACAGCAGATGACCAGCATCTTCCATTTCCTGGTTAAGCACCCGGACCTTTTCTACGAGTCGAGAGACAAGTATGCCATGCTCATCATCTCGTCGTTGCGTAAAGTTGCCGCGCCTCCCAACCCTTCCAACGAATCTAAGAAGTTGGCGCTTAACATGATGTGGCTTCTCTGGCTTTGGGAGCAACGTCGTGTGGAAGGCAAGGGAGATGCGGTTCCCCGTTCCATCTCCGAGTCCCCGACTTCCAGGAAGCGGAAGCTGGACAGCAGCGACCAGCCCACGTCGTCTCCTCCTGCGGCTAGACAGAATCCGGATCGGGCCGAGTACGTTATCCCGCCCATCGGCCGCCAGAAGATGATCAAGTACCTGGTCGAGTTTATTGCCCAGCTTAATGAGCGGTACCAGCTCCCCTCTACCCGGGCGAAGGATTCCGTTTCCACCAACGGTCCGGCCGTGCCGCCTGCGTCCAGCGAGCTGTGCAAGAAGGCTATGAACCTATTCTACAACCTCGTCCAGCCCCAGTATTGGGGCGACCTGGACATCGATCTGTTCCCTAACGTCACCGATGTTGTCCTGGCCAGCGAAAAGACTCAGACCATTCTCTCGGCCGATCCTTCGGACAAGGAGAAGTTCGACGAGAAGTTCATCACGAATATCATCAACACTCTCCAGGTTGTTCGTATAATCTTGAACTTCAAATCAGATGAGTGGATTGCAAAGAACATGCCATCGGTACAGAAAGTTTTGGACAAGTGTCTGAAGAGTGAGAATCCCGAGCTGCAAGACTGCTTGCACCTTGCCGACAAAAAGTACGACGATGGTCGTGAGCTGAAAGCGACCATCCAGAGAGTCCTCGATGCTATGCCCGAGGATATTCCGATGGAGGATGCCGACGCCGAGGGCGAGACTGAGTCGCAGAACTCGGAGATCGTCAACTCCTTGTCGTCGATCGCCGGTGAGGCCATGGCGGCCGGCCACTACGGGTCTGGAGTCAACATCCTGTGGTCGTTGGGCAACCGCAAACCCAGCGTCATTGACCAGCACATTCCCGTTCTGATGAAGGCTCTTCAGAGTAAACTGGCTCGAGAGCACGTGCAGCATTATACTGCTGTCGCCAACCAGGCCGGGATGCCCCCTCGGACCCAGGATCCTAACACGCCGAGTGGGGAGATGTCCGCCTATGACCTCGAGGTATCGACCGCACTCATGCTCAAGGCTATTCAGGTCGTTGCGCTGCGAATGGAGGTTTTGGGCGACAACCGGCGCCCATTCCTCAGCGTTCTGGCGACGCTGGTCGAGAAGTCAATGCACATCCCGCTCTGCGAGGAGATCCTCAACATGGTGGAAGGATGGGTCTTCCGGTCTGAAGGCACATGGCCCACTCTCAAGGAGAAGACAGCGGTCCTTCACAAGATGCTGTCCTTTGAACACCGACAAGATTCTACGATGCTGACCAAGTTCCTGGAGCTGGTCATCCGCATCTACGAGGACCCCAAGATCACACGAACGGAGTTGACCGTGCGTATGGAGCATGCATTCCTGATTGGCACGCGCGCTCAGGATGTTGACATGCGCAACCGCTTCATGGCCATCTTTGACAAGAGTCTTTCAAAGACCGCCAGCGCCCGCCTTGCCTATGTACTCACTTCTCAGAACTGGGACACACTGGCCGACAGCTACTGGCTGGCCCAAGCCTCGCAGCTTCTCCTTGGTGCGGTTGAGCTGAACAACCCTATCCAGTTGCACTACGAGGACTTCAAGACCCTGCCGATCACTCAGCTCTTCTCGATCCACGCCAAGGACAGCAGAGAGCCTGCCAACATGGCGGACGACAAGTTTGACGCCTTGATGAGCGCCCATCGAAGGTTCATGAGCGAGCTTGGCGACGTCAAGGTACGAGACCTCGTCGAGCCTCTGATCCAGCTCCAGCACGTGGACTCGACGCTGGCGCATCAACTCTGGGTTGCACTGTTCCCCATTTACTGGTCTGCGACGATGAAGGAGGAACGCCACGATCTGGAGCGAGGTATAGTTGCGCTCCTGACCAAGGACTATCACAGCCGCCAAATTGATAAGCGACCGAACGTGGTTCAATCCCTGCTTGAGGGTGCGGCTAAGGCTTGGCCTGAATGCAAGATTCCGCCGCATGTCCTCAAGTACGAGGCCAAGACGTACGACGCGTGGTACACCGCGCTCGTGCAGCTTGAAAACGCGGCCATCAAGCCAGAGATCGAATCGGCAGTCGTCCGTGAAAGCAACCTCGACGCGCTTGTGGAGCTGTATGCTTCTCTCCAGGAAGACGATCTGTTCTACGGCACATGGCGCCGACGATGCCAGTTTGTGGAGACAAACGCTGCGTTGTCCTACGAACAGAACGGCATGTGGGACAAGGCGCAGAAGATGTATGAGGCCGCTCAGATCAAGGCTCGAACCGGCGTCATCCCCTTCTCCCAAGCCGAGTACGTTCTCTGGGAAGACCACTGGGTTTTGTGTGCACAGAAGCTGCAGCAGTGGGAGATCCTGCAAGATTTCGCTAAGCACGAGAACTTCCAGGACTTGCTCCTCGAGTGCGCGTGGAGAAACAACACCGAGATGTGGCAGACACAGGAGCACCGCGAGGCCTTGGACAACCTCATCAAGGGTGTCATGGACGCCCCGACACCTCGCCGTGCCTTTTTCCAGGCCTTCATGTCGCTGCTCAAGTTTTACAATAAGCAGGAGACGCCGCAGGACTTTGCCAAGTCGTGCGACGAGGCCATCCAGCTGTCGATCAGGAAATGGCACCAATTGCCCAAGCGGTTGACCAAGGCGCACATCCCTCTGCTCCAGAACTTCCAGCAACTGGTCGAGCTTCACGACGCGAGTGTCATCTGCAACAGTCTGGCCAGCACCAACCAGGGTAACCTGGATGTCAAGTCTGGGGAGCTGAAGCTTCTGCTCGGAGCTTGGCGTGACCGTCTGCCCAACGTCTGGGACGACATCACGGCCTGGCAAGACCTGGTCACCTGGCGTCAACACATCTTTGGCCTCATCAACCAGACGTACCTCCAGCTGCTTCCTCAAGGAGGTGGGCAGAACGCCAGCGGCGCCTCATTCGCCTACCGCGGGTACCACGAGACTGCCTGGATTATCAACCGTTTCGCGCACGTCGCCCGAAAGCACAGCCTTCCAGAGGTTTGCATTACGCAGCTGAGCAGGATCTACACTCTTCCCAACATAGAGATTCAGGAAGCCTTCCTCAAGCTGCGGGAGCAGGCCAAGTGTCACTACGAGAACCCCGAGGAGCTCACGAGCGGATTGGACGTGATCAACAACACGAACCTCAACTACTTCAATCCGCCTCAGAAGGCCGAGTTCTACACCCTCAAGGGCATGTTCCTCGAGAAGCTCAAGCAGAAGGAAGAAGCCGACTCTGCCTACGGCACAGCCTTGTACTTCGACATCACGGCGGCCAAGGCCTGGGCCGAGTGGGGCTACTTCAACGAGCGCAAGTACAAGGAGGACCCGTCAGACATCAACTCGGCCCGCCAGGCGCTTACGTCGTATCTCCAAGCGGCCGGCAGCTACAAGAACGCCAAATCACGCAAGCTCATTGCTCGCATCTTGTGGCTGCTCAGCCTGGACGATGCCAACGGTTCCATTGCCGCTGGGTTTGACGACTTCAAGGGCGAAACTCCTGTCTGGTACTGGATCACCTACATTCCCCAGCTCATCACTGGCCTGGGCCACAAGGAGGCGCCCAGGGTCCACCAGATCCTGGTTAAGATCGCCAGGTCGTATCCCCAAGCCCTGTATTTCCAACTCCGTACCAACAGGGAGGACATGCTGGTCATCAAGAAGAACCAGGAGGCCAAGGAGAAGGCGCGCCAGCGCGCTCAATCCACCGTGTCCAACGGCAAGCCCAGCGCATCACCCCAGCAACCAAAACAGGACGGCATCGTTAAGGCGGATGCCTCTGGCTCGAGACCTGGCACTGCCAGTGGCGGTGACGCAAACGCCCCCGTGAAGACCGAGGGCAACGATACGAACGGCACTCCCGCTCCTCCTCCTCAGGCCAACGGCGCCGGAGACCAGTCGGGCGCCGGACAGAAGAAGCCGCCATGGGAGCTTACCGAGGAGATTATGAGCGCCCTCAAGACGGCGTTCCCTCTTCTTGCGTTGTCAATGGAGACCATGGTGGATCAGATCCAGAAGCATTTCAAGTGCCCGCCCGACGAGGACGCGTACCGTCTTATCGTTGCTCTGCTCAACGATGCGCTGGCGTACGTCAGCCGCATGCCTTCCTCGTTTGCCAAGGACGTCAAGCTTCCCTCCGCCACCGAGACCAACATCACGCGCTTCGCCGAGACCATCCTTCCTGCTCATATCAAGAAGTCGTTCGAGGCCGATTTCGTCGATGTCAAGCCCACGATGTACGAGTATATCCACAAACTGAGACGCTGGCGCAACAAGTTCGAGGAGAAGCTCGACCGCCGTACCACGCGGGTCTCTCTTGAGGCCTTCTCGCCTCACCTCTCGGAGTTCCGCTACCAGCGATTCGATGATGTCGAGGTCCCCGGCCAATACCTGCAGCACAAAGACAAGAACCAGGACTTCATCCGCATTGAGCGCTTCTTGCCCAACGTCGACCTTGTGAGGTCGATCAGCGCCTCGTATCGTCGTCTCCAGATGCGCGGCCACGACGGGAGCATCCACTCGTGGGCTGTGCAGCACCCTGCCGCTAGACACTGCCGCCGCGAGGAGCGCATCTTGCAGCTGTTCAGACAACTGAACCAGACCCTGAGCAGAAGGAAGGAGAGTCGTCGCCGGGATCTCCAGTTCACTCTGCCTTTGATGGTTCCTCTGGCACCGCACATCCGCATCGTGCAGGAAGACACTTCGTACATCACCCTCCAGAGCGTGTACGAGGACCACTGCCGCCGCCACGGAATGTCAAAGGACGACCCTGTATTGTTCACCATGGAGAAGTTGCGCGGCGTTCTCGACACCAAGAACTCGGTAAGTACTGCCGTAACAGAGCAATTGACAGAGCCTAACGATGCGCCACAGAAGCACGCTGAGCAAACCGCGACGGCTCGGCTCGAGGTGTTCCACGCCATCCAGGAGAAATGGGTACCGCAGAACCTGGCGCTGGAGTACTTCCAGCGGGCGTTCCCCGACTTTACCGAGTTCTGGCTGTTCCGCAGACAGTTCTCGTACCAGCTGGCGTCGCTCACCTTCATGACGTACATCCTCTACATGCACAACCGGTACCCGCAGAAGATCAACATCGCCCGCGGATCGGGCAACATTTGGGGATCGGAGCTCATGGCGTACATGAGCGCCGCGAAACCCTTCTTCCACAACCCGGAGCCAGTGCCGTTCCGACTCACGCCCAACCTCCAGACACTGATGGGGCCGTTGGCGACGGAGGGCATCTTTAGCTGCGCGCTCATGGCGATCGCGCGATGCCTTACGGAGCCCGAGTACGAGCTCGAGCACGCGCTCACGCTCTTTGTGCGCGACGAGATGATCTTTTGGTTCACGAGCTCGCACAGGACCGTACAGATGACGGAGAATCAGCTCCGCGAATCGGTGCAGGTCAACAGCGATTCGGTCGTCAAGCGCGCCGTCAGCTTGGCACAAAGTCCCGTCGGCAACTTGCCGGCCAACCAGACGGTTATCGACCTGATAGCAAAGGCTGTAAACCCCATGAACTTGGCCCAGTGTGATGCGCTCTGGATGCCATACTTGTAAAGGGACAAGTTATTGAGAGAGTAGAGAGAGAGAGAAAGAGAGAGAGAGGAAGAGAGAGAGGAAGTTGGAGAGGGTTGGGAGATGGAGATGTGTCTGAACGGATTCTACGTTGTATGATTTCAGCAAGGCGTTTTGGGATGCGAAAGAAGGGGGGGAAGGACGGCTCATAGGGCATCAATCTATTATTTGGAGGGGGAGGGGGGGGGGAGGAAAAACGCATGGCCACGATGACGGTTCCCTCTCTGTACTTGTAATGCCGGCCAGCAACAGAGACAGCTCTACTCACTATTAGTGCTTCATATTGAAGCAAGATACAGAGCATTGAGCTTTAAGCTAATTAGACTGTTCATATACCGAGGGCCTCTCAGTGTGCTGCTTTGGACAGTGGTGACGACCGATGGTTGGTGTTGTCAGTGACTAGGGTTTGGATGAACCGGCTTCCGTCCCTACTCGACTCATCGAAAGTGTAACTCCGACGCATTCGGTGACTGTGCTCTGGCTCCCCGGGGCGCTGCCGTTCATGTCCATCGTCTACATAGGCTGACGACGGCGACACCGGCGTGTCCTGGTGGGGCTAGATTTCCTTTTCCAAACAAACACGTTGACCATCCAAACTCGCTTGCCACATTCCAGATCCTTGTTCTCCCACCGCGCGGCCGGTTCGGCAACCGACTGCCGGGCCGGGGGGGGGGGGGGCTCCTTATCACCGAGCTGTTTCTCGAGCTTCCTTATCGGGGCGATCGCACACCCAAGTTCGAGGTGGATGACGATTTGTAATCTCGAGAGTTGGATGAGTAGACTGGCTAGGGTGCAAGGGGGGCTACATAGAAATGTCACTGGCTTTCCTAATCTTTGCGATATCTTTCCTTAACACGCTAGCCAACCTTCTCGACTTGCTTATCTTTTGGTCCCCCCCCCCCTCCTTCGGATTTGGATCTCGAGCGCCGGAACGCGGATCGGGCTCGGTGAATGAACATCCCCGTTGTGTGAAGTCTTTCAACAAAACTCCATCTAGAGCTCACCCACTCACTCACTCATTCCCTCAACCAACCAACCCTGTCGACGGCCGAGGCACGCCACCAAACCTGCCCGCCTAGCAACACACCGTGAGGAGACGACAACAACAACGACGACACCGGCCCATTCTTCCATCACCGCCGTCGAAATTGACCGTCGATATGTCCGCCGCCGCCGCAATGGACCACTCGGCTAAGAGGCCCCCCCTCGACCTGGAGCACCATTTCTCTTCCGTCACCATGAGGCGCGCCCCCAGCATGATGAAGGAGTATTACAAGTACTTTCAGATCCCGGGCATCGGAAACCTGGCTGGCGGTATGTCTTTCCGACCCAATCTCTCTGCCTCCGGCTTTTGCATTCTCATTTTCAATTCCACTCCCCTCCTTCCTGGTTTATTCTTATTTTTATCTTTATACGGCGGTCCTGTGGTGGTTACACCAACTCCCGTCACTTCGGCGACGACTCGGGGGGGTCTCGCCGCTCACGCATCCCTCCCCCACAGGATCGCGGGAGATGCCGTCATCCATGCCGTAATACACGCCTTGTTTGACGTGCTTCCTGCCCCAACGCTATAATTGCGTGTTGTATGCGTCGAATGACCCAATGGCGTTCGCAATCCCGATCTCGGCCGTCCCGTCTTTTTCTTTACCTTTTTTCTTTCTTTTTTTTTTCCCCCAGAGAGCTCGACTGGCTGACTGCACGGTCCCCCGTCCCCCCCCCTCCAGGCCTTCCGCATTCGAGCCTATTCCCGTTCGACACTCTTGAAGCCCAAGCGGCAAAGCCCGAGCGCTGGGAGCCGTCCCCGACCCCCGGGGACGGCACCGCCGCCGCGGGAAAGGACAAAGGGAAGGACGTCAAGGCGGCGCGGCACGTCACCGTCCCCGGGACGGACGCGGAGCGCGACCCGCTCCGACGCATCGACGTCGCGACGGCGCTGCAGTACGGCACGGCCGAGGGGTACCCGCCGCTGCGGTCGTTCGTGCGGCAGTTCGCGCGGGAGCACCTGCACCCGGACGTGCCGTACCTGGGCGGGCCCGAGGTCATCCTCACCTGCGGCTCGACCGACGGCTTCGCCAAGACGGTGGAGCTGCTGACGGACACGTGGGACCCGGCGCGGGATGCCGCCGCCGACAGGCCCGGCATGCTGTGCGAGGTCTTTGTGTACAGCCAGGTGCTGAACCAGGTGCTGCCGCGCGGCGTGCAGGTCGTCCCCGTCGAGATGGACGAGGGCGGCATGAGCGTCGGCGCCCTGGAGGAGGTGCTGGCCGGGTGGGACGAGAGGAACGGCAAGAGACCGTCCTTTATATACACCGTAACGTGAGTATTCTGTTTTGTTATGTTTTACTTTCGGTGTTTTTTGCCTGGGGTTTTTTTTTTTTTTTTTTTTTTTGCCTCGGAGTTCCTTTCCTTTTCAGGGTGAGGTCCCTCGATCCGGGGGTGGTGGGGGGGGCATTCTTATGTGAGACAGGTATTGGAGCATGGCTAACACGTGGCGAGGGAGATAGTATGGGCCATAACCCGACCAGCGGCGTCCTCTCGGTCGAGCGCCGCAAGGAGATTTACGCGATTGCCAGCAAGTACGATATCATCATCGTCGAGGACGACCCGTACTGGTACCTGCAGTACCCGTCGGCCGTCGTGGGGGAGGCCAGATCCCGGGGTTCGGAGGTCCCTCCCCCCTCCACGCCTTATAAGCCCGCCAAGTCCTCGGGATATCCGTTCATAGACTCGTTGACCCCGTCGTTCCTGAGCGTCGACACCGAGGGCAGGGTCATTCGCCTCGACACCTTTTCCAAGACCATTGCCCCGGGGTGCAGGCTGGGCTGGATCACCGCACAGCCCGCCATCATCGAGCGCCTGCTGAGGTAAGTCTTGGCCCTCCCAAACAAAGTCCAAAGTCTAGTAAGCGTGAGCCCTTGGCCTGACACATTTCACAGAATCACCGAGGCCACCACACAGCAGCCCTCGGGCTTCGTGCAGTCCACCGTCGCCGAGCTGGTCATGGGCGAACAGCCCGCCGCGGCGCGGTCCGCCTTCGCCGCCCTCACCGCCCGCCAGAGGCAGGCGTTCGAGGGCTGGCAGATGGACGGCTGGGTGCGCTGGCTCGAGGGCCTCCGCGGCGTGTACGAGCGGCGCATGAACCGCATGTGCACGATCCTTGACGAGGGCGCCTTCCGGCTGAAGCAGTCGACGCCGCGCAGCGCCGACGACGCCGACTGGGGCGTCGTCAGCAAGACGCGCATCTACGAGTTCGACTGGCCGCGCGGCGGCATGTTCGTCTGGCTCAGGCTCCGCCTCGAGACGCACCCGCTGTGGATGGCGACGGGCGGCAGGAGGGTGCCGCTGCTCGACGGCGAGAGGTTGTCGACGGCGCTCATGTTCCTGGCGACCAGGAAGCCGTACCTCGTGCTCGTCAGCCCCGGCCTCATCTTCGCCGCGACGCCGGCGGTCCGCGCCGAGCGGGCGTGGGCGTACTTCCGCCTGTGCTTCGCCGCCGAGACGGAGGAGAAGATCGACCTCTGCTCGCAGAAGCTGGTCGAGGCGATCCAGAGGTTCTGGAGGATCAAGAAGATCGAGGAGGTCGAGGAGCTGCTCGGCGACTTCGCCCCGCCCAAGATGGACGAGGACGAGGGATTCGGTAACCTGGGTACCTTTATGGGTTGCTAGACAGATCGGTGACGTCGGGCAGAGGCGTAAGAGATATGACTGATTGGACGGGCCAGTTTATATACATGGCCCTTGACGAGACAAGGCAGGCAGGCATACAGACACGGAATATAGGTCATATCGAGCGCCATGAGACGAGGTTTGGGAGAGAAAAAAAAAAAAAACTTTTGTGTAGCTACCTTCAGTCACTACAGAAATGAGAGTGTACAAAAAAAAATGCAAGGAAAATTCATCATCACGCGGAATCGAGTCGTCACGGTCCAGGGGCCAGACCCTTTTTGATCTTTTTGAACACGCCAGCTGTCTTTTGTTGTTCAAGGGAATCATTTGTCCATTGATGAATTGAGGTCAACGTTTCCTAGTTGTCCATTACGCCTCAAAGCACAAGCCATGCTAAAATGTAGCCCCGTCCTTTTTCAGAACCGTCCCGTTCCACCGTCGTCAGACACCCGTCACAGAAACAAGATTTATTTCTTCTGGGCAGCCGCCTTGGAGAATACCGAGGCGTAGGGGTTCAGGCGGAGCATGACCTGCTTGTTCTTGAGGGGGTTCTTCTTCTGGACCGCGGAGCGGCGGGTCAGAGCGTAGCCCTTGGGCTCGTTCAGGGCGGACTGGGTTTCCGAGCTGTTGATCAGACGGGTCAGGTCGCTCTGGGAGACGATGTTGGAGGGCAGCAGGAAGTCCTTCTTGAGGGCGGAGGGCTCGGTGGTCGTGCCGTAAATGGTGTCCAGGGACTTGAAGGCAGCCGAGGTCCAGACGACGAAGCGGCCGAGGTGACCACCGGGGGCGAGCTGGAGGAGGTTGAGGGCGGTGACAGGGGAGGTCTCGACACCGGGGACGTTGCGGAAAGCGGTGACGAGCTCCTTGCCGTCGACCTCGGGGTCGTAGATGACCAAGGGGCCGCGGCGCTGGCGGAAGCGGCGGCCACGGAGCTTGCCCTTGCCGGCGCGGAGCTTCTTGGACTTCTTGACCTTCTCGACGTCATCGGCGGCGCCGACGGTCTTCAGGAGAGAGGCGGCAGCGGCGGTGCGGGCGACGGCGGCGTTCTCGAAGACAGCCGAGTCGACGACCAGGGGGACCTCGGGGACGTTGGAGATCTGGTGACCGCGGGCCTGGAGGAGAGGGGCAACGCCGGAGGCGGCGATGGCAGAGACAGTAGCGTAGCGCCTGCGATGACATGTTGTTAGGAACGGCATTCCTAGGCGTTTTTTCTTTCTTTCTCTTTCTCCATGTCTCCCACCCCGCTGCGGTGGGGTCTTAGAAAAGAAGAAGGGGGTGCGGAACTCACTTCTGGCCCTGGTTGACCTTGACGTGCCACTTGCGCCACGTCTTGGTAGGGGCGAACATGCGACCGGAACGGCACATGTTACCGAAGGCAGCCTGACCGGCACGGTGGGTACCACCACCAGAGACACGGGGGATACGGGCAACAGCGCGACCTGTGGTGTTCTTCTGTCAGCTCACTTGTTCCCCGTCGCAGCGGCAGAGTGGTGTTGTCCTCCAGCAGTCGCGGACTCGATCCAATGGGGGAGAGGGGATCCGGCTCGTTCCCTCGGCATGGTCTCTTCCAGTAGTCTCTTTTGTGTCGACACGCCCGTCCAAGATTTCTGCCAGAGGTCCCCCTCGCGTTCGTTTCCCCCATTCCGGATCGATCCTCGCTCCTGCTGGAAAATCTCTCTTCGCACTCTTCGGTAAGGTGACGACTAACCAGTTCCCCAAGACTCGGCAGAGGTCTGGTGACCGGCCTTCTCGCTGACGGAGTAGGGCTGGCGCTTGTTCTTGGCCATGCCCTTGTGAACCTCCTGGACGATATCGGGACGGATAGGGCTCAGGAAGACAGCCGGCAGGGTGTGGGTGTTGCCGGAGGACTTGCCATCCTTGCCGATGATGGTGACGGTAGGTCTCGAAGCCATTGTGCTGATCGTGATTGACCCTGAGGGCGGACAGACGGGTTAGTTGACGGCGGGAGAAAGAAGGTTGGACGGGAGAGGGAAAGAGAGAGGGAAAAAAAAGAGGGAAACTTTTTGGTCGTCGGGACGCCTTGCTGGAAATGGAGAAAATTTCGACAAGGGACAGTAGGGGGATTGGGCGCGCCTTACCTGGGTCAACGGTGGGCTTCAGTGCTGCTGGGTTAGTGACGGGGTTGAAGATGAGCACTTTCTGGCTTCGCGATAAATTTCACCTGGTGATTTTTTTCTCAGTGCTCGCCGATTTGGTGGGCGGAGACCCTAACAGCTACGTCCCAACTTAGCGAAAGAGCCCGGGCCGGGTCACGTGAGGCGCAAAATGGTCGCAGTGCTAAAACGTCTGGCTCCACCTCGATTGGCCGCTCCACAGGTCAGTGGTTACACACTGCTCCGTACATTCGCTAGGTATTAATTAGTGCAGTGTACGGATGGATATCTACGCTTCTGAACCTTGGATCCTTCATCCAAGTACCCAGGTATTCAACTGTAGAAATGGGGAATGTGTATCAGAATACTGTTTTCTTCTTCGTAAGTGACTTTTCTTTCTGCTGTGATGCGCTGGCCTTTGGTAGTACCCAGAATGGGATGACAGGATTGAAAACGCCTCTCGCCGTCGCGTGCATGTCATTCGTGCCACCTTGCAACGGATGCCTATTCTTACTATTCAAATCACAACTACCACCTTCATCAACCTCAGCCAAGCATTGGGGGGGCAAGACCATTGAGATACGCATCAATCCCATGCTTGTCCATTGATCACGGCTATCAAAAAGTTGAACGAACACATTTTGCAAAAGTAACTGGGCCCTAACCAGGGATCGAACCTGGGACCTCTCCCAGACGGAGATGCCGACGACAACCCTAAGGGAGAATCATACCGCTAGACCATCAGGGCTGAGAAGTGATGCTTCGTTGCTGGAAATTTTTGCTAAACGAGAGCATATCTACTTCTTTCAAACCTTTACTTAGCTGCCTGTCTTGTCGCTCGCCTGTGGTGTGAAACCATTCCTGTTCGCATCGATAACGCCTTTTGTTTTACCGACTTAAACCACCAAGTTAGCCTTGGCCATGAGCTGCCAAGGCAGGTCAGCGGCGTTCCGGCCTCCACTGAGCAAATCGAAACCGCCGAAGCTATCAACGCTGTCAGAGGCTAAGAAAGATCCCTGTCAATATGCACACATCCTAGAAATAAGGCGAAGCCGTGCGGTCCAGTACCGCAATTGACCTTTCTCAAAGTCGGCATTCGAGCCTGCTTATACCCGAGCATATGGAAGCTCTTCGTCTTGCACACACAGCCGCGCAGGGAGGGAAAAGAGCGCAAGGCTAGCGGGACTTGTGCTGTGTTTTTTTTTTCTCTCGAGCCGCGCGTGTTCGGGCAACATTTGACAAGCTGCATAGTTGCGATCCTCCCCGCTCCAAAGTCGAGCTTCGAGTCTTCCGATGCCGGACCTCCTCCGCACCGATGAGACCACGCCGTTTCTACAGCCGCCGCCGGTGTCCCACGGCGGCGACGGCGACGGCAACGGTGACCCCGCGACCGCCCGGAAACTCACGCTCTTGAACGGCCTCGCCATCGTCATCAGCCTCCAGATCGGTTCTGGGATCTTTAGCGTCCCCTCGCAGATCAGCCAGTTCGTCACGGCCCCGGGCTACGGCCTGCTGGCGTGGCTTTTCGGCGGCCTGCTCGTCTGGACGGGCGCGGCGTCCTTCATCGAGCTTGGGCTCCGGATCCCCGTCAACGGCGGCATCCAGGAGTACCTGCGTGCCTGCTACGGCGAGTTCGCCGGGTTCCTGTTCACGTGGGTGTGGTGCGTCATCATCAAGCCCGCGGCCAACTCCATGATCGCCACCATCTTCGCCGACTACCTCACCGAGGCCTTTGTCGCGGGCCGGGAGACGCCGCCGTTGTGGGTTTCGAAGCTGGTGTCGGCGGGTTGCATTGTCGTCATGACGCTCGTCAACTGCATGGGCGCAACCGCCGGCGCCGAGGCGGCCAAACTGTTTCTTTTCCTCAAGACGACGGCCCTGGCTGCTATCATCATACTCGGCTGTGGTGTCTGGGCCTTTGGCCACGGAGATGGAGTTCCCTCATCCGAGTATGGCTGGTTCGGACAGGCTCCAGAGCAGCGTGACGTCGGCCTCTGGGAGTGGCTCGGAGACTTTGGGACGGCAACATTCGGAGCACTGTGGTGCTACGCCGGTTGGGAAATGGTAAGCCTTTTCTACGCCCCCCAACTCCATTTACATGTGGCCGAGTACTGAGCCTCACGCAGATCGGCTTTGTTTTGGGAGACATGAAGAATCCAAAAAGGGATCTGCCTATCGTGGTCAATGGCTCTATGGCTGTGGTGATAATCGGGTTCCTTCTCATGAACGCTGCGCTATACGTCTGTTTGCCCATGAGTGTCATGCGGACAAGCAGCACTGTCGCAGTTGTGAGTTTGACACCCCCCAAACCAGCCAAAGCTGTTAAATATGTTGACACGAAATTCTTAGGAATTCGCCAACAGGATCCTCGGCAACTGGGCTGGACTACTCGTCTGCCTGGTAGTGTCCGTTTCGGCAATGGGTGCCTTGAACTCGAACATTTTTGCGACTGCCAAACTCGTCGTAGTCGCAGGCCAGAGGGGATACCTCCCTGCAATTCTGGCGAACCTGCATTGCAGTCAAGAAAAAGACGAGGCTGGCTGCATTGATGAGTATATGTCTTCTCTACCGAGACTGGTCAAGGGGCCGATCATGGGTTTCCTGTCTTGGACAAAAGACCGCCGTTGGCGGAGAAACGTGCCCGTGTAAGTGTCGCATGGTGCAAGTGGTATGGCTGCCATACTGATGCAAATATCAGGCTCCCCCTGCTTTTGAATTGCGCGTTATCGGTTGCCTATGTGGTTGTTGGAAGCTTCAACGGGCTAGTCACATTCATTGGTGAGATGACTCGCGTCGGAATGAGCCCGTCGAACGCAGACTGACATCTTGTAGGCTTGGCGGCTTACACCATCTTCTTTTCTTCGGCCGCCGGTCTCATTGTTCTCCGCCAAAAAGATGCCCGTACACCAACGGCAAAGGCTGCTGGGTACAGCACTTTCTTCTTGAACCCCATCATCTTCAGCGCGATTAGTGGACTGCTGGTAGTCAGAGGAGTCATATCGGAACCTTTTCAGGGAGGGGCTATTCTCTTGGTCGCCCTTTTGGGAGTAGTCCTCTTCTCGCTCAAGTTCGGGTTACGCGGCTTCACACACACAGAAAGTAGCTGAGAAGTGCCCGGCATCCCGTCCTTTCCGTCGTGGTTGTGCAGCATCTGCGACCTGCCTCCGCCGAGAAACTTCATCTGCGGCTGGTTCGGCCGCTCCGGGGCTTGGATTCTTGCTCGGCCTCGCACCAACTAGGCCAACCCCAGGTCACAAGACCTGCCAAAGAGGACTCGGAGACATGGGGCCAGAGTTTCTATCTCCTACAGGGACACCGCACGTACCGCCATGATGGCAGGAGGTTGGTTCAATTCCTCGTAGACGACTCAGCACATTGCTCGTGTCAGAGGGAAGCCGACAGAAGTTTGGCAAGCCAAGAGCAGGAGAGGTCTGTGAAACCTTGGGCGAAGGCGTCGTCCATGTTGGGCTCCAGTGGCCCTTTGTTCCCTTTGTCTCCGGTGATAGACAGGATGGGTCACGAAGGCACGGGGAAATTGACACCGTCCAGAGGGCCAGGAGAAGACCCTGATGCCAAAGATAGGCTTGCAGCCACTAAGCAAGAAGGTGCATGCTGCACGGTGCATGAGGAGCTTGGATGGCCTCAACCAGGGGCCACAGCACTTAGCTTCGGCACAGTTGATTAGATCGAGAAAGAAAAAAAATTGATTAGCAACGGCGAATATGTTGAAGGTTGAGCTTTCTGTCATACTGAACGGGGCCGTGAACGGTGATGGCGTGAGGGATGCTGCAACATATCCCCACCGCTCTTCTTGATTGCAGATCATCGGGAGCTGAAGGTGTCGATGGCAGTCCGAATGACGAGCAGGCGTAGTGTAGCTGCAGCTCTTACACGGCGGGGACTTTGGGGGGCCTATAAGCGCACTTGAGCTGTCCACCATCCACGGCAACTAGCCGTCTGCATGACCGACCCCGTTGTGGATGGAAGGGAAAAGAAGAGGAGAGGAGAAGCGAGTGTCGAAGCCCGATGTGGGTGGGGGGTGGACTACCTACCGTACAGGGCGTCTGACATGGCCATAGTATCTATGTACCGCCAAACTTGGCAACGGGATACGGGATGCCGCATTTTTGTTGCCATGGATCGGGTCTAGAGATGCAAGATAAGAAACGGGGTGTTTCGGCTCCAGCTCTGTCGTGGAAACAGTCGAGAAGATCCGATCCGTCTCAACAGCAGAGATGAAGCGACAAGATGCACGCCGTCCCAACCAACGGCAGTACTCGAATCCGAACTTTGTCACGCTATCAGACACGTCGGCCTCCCTCGGCCTGAGAATAGGGCGAAGTACGGGTTCCAACGTCAGTCTGCCTTTTAAGCCCTCCTTCCTCCCTTGCCTCCCCTTTTGGTGTGACTAGTTGGCCGTTGAGCGGCAGCGTGCGGCCACGCCGTGTGGCGCATGCTCCCGTCGCCCTCAGCGAAACCCACATGACATGTATGCAGTCCGTAAGGTAAGTGCACCGTCGCAGACTCTCCGTTGTTGAGGACCGTCTTGGTGATAGCGAAGCCCTGATCTGATAGCCAGTCTCTTGGGCAACACGAGGAATATTTGAGGATCCGGGAAGTTCGTTTCCATCAGTGCAGAGTAAGGTCAGGCCCGGCCCCGTACACGGACAGGCAGCCCGTGCAGCGTTGGGTAATGAAAGCCAGAAATCAGGCAGGCCTGTCGTGGTACCGGGCTTTGAGCTTTGGCGTGGCAGACAAGCACCCACCCTGTGAAATGTCGAAGGCTGAATGAATCGACAGCGTCAGTTGCCCTAAACAGGTTCCAGCATATGCATTGTCCAAGCCGGAGGTAAGGACCGGCTGCTGTGGAGTGGATACGGCTCGATGCACTTTGGCCTGGGCCGAATGCACGCTTGAACGTTAGGCTCGGACTTCTGGGGTGTCTGAGGGGGCCCCATCTGCAAGATGGACCATAGGCATGGCTATGTTGCCATCATCCTGCAGGTTGGAGGGGGGGGGGGAGGAGAAGCGAGGACCAAAGCAAGTGTGGGAATGGTGCCTTGCGAGTCGGCGTACGGATATTGCCACCACCCATTCCGAAGAATTAAGTAATGATGTGTGGTGTATTCGCGTACATACAAATACACCAGACCTAGTGTGCTATGTATGTATACGAGTACTCCTTGGGCGAACAACAAAGTGAACAGGGTGCATTCCGGTAGCTGTGTTTGTTGTTCCAATATCCCGTGCGGTACGGGTACGGTGCGGATGCGATGAACGTCGCTTGCCTTGGAAGTTCAAGGCAAGGCCCGCCGTCAGCTGGCTACCGGTACCTACTTACCTAGGTGCCTGACGGCGCAGGGAATATGTGAGGCTGGCGAGCCATAGTTTGGCCCTGCATCAGAGCGGCAGGTTTGTTGTGAGGGGGACCCTTTTCTGAACTTGAACCTTGGATTTCAACATCAAAGAGTTGCGTCTCGGGAACGGCGTCACCTCGGTGACCGCACTGGCTAGTCGAAGGTGACTGTGTGTTCTCGTGTGTGTGTGTGTGTGTGTGTGTGTCGTTGATGCACTAGGAAACGGCCGGCAACACCAAACCTAGAATGGGGCAATCGATAATCAATCGAACGCCCGGGGCACCAAGAGCCAGAGCACTGCGCCGGGGAAGAAAGATATGGGTGGTGGGTGGGTGGGTGGGTGGGTGGTTGTGGAAGAATAGAAATAAAAACAAAAACACGGCGGGCAGTTGGTTGGGTGGGCAGGGGATCCCAATACAGGTACAAATTAGCCCAGCCTGCACCTGCCTGCATCTGCACTCCGTCATCATGGATGGAGGGGCACCACCAGAACCACCACCACACCAACGACACGCTCCTTCCCCTCCTCGTGCCCCTGTTCAAATAAGGACATGCGCCGCATCTTCAACGCTGCTTCCCACATCCCACTTTCCTACTCCCTCCCCTCCGCGGCCTAACCACCAAAACAAAACGCACTCTTTTAATCCTAAATAAATAGCCTGTCTGACCACTGGCTGACTGTTTGGGGCTCTGAGCCGCTTAAGAACTTCCGTCCATACCTTTCTCCCTCTCTCTCTCCCTCTCTCTCTTTCCAACTTTACTTTACTTTACCTTCGGCATACATCCCCCGCCTGGCCAGTCGGAACCGCACCCACCTTACCTACTCACTCATCCTTGAACCAGGTCCGGTCTCGCCAACGCAACGCCGCTTCTCACCTCAGCTGGCTCATTAGCAACAAGGCTTGCTTCACTGCGACACTTGCCACCACTGCGAACCGAACCAAAAGAAGAAGAAAAAGAAAAAAAGAAAGAAAGAAACTTCACTGAGACTAGAAATCCCGGACAAGATTGTTACACGAGGACTGCGGCAGCTACTTGAGAACCGGAACCGGGGTCTTTCGCGTCCCTCTTCGCCGACTTCCGAGACATGATGCCTTCAAAGTCCCGACATCTCGCTTGATCTTATGTGACCTTTAGCTTGGTTTTTGACTTGAAAACATCCGAACATGAACGAATCACGCAATATTGAACATCTCCTCCAGACTGGTTTCTTCACCACCTCTAGAGCCAAGACTCCCAAGACGTATGCATACCCGAACCCGTCTTCCCTGCGATACCTCCTCTTTCATCAATGTCTTACACAGGCGACAGATCTAGCACCGATGCTCCCGCTGTTCCTCCCCACGTCTCACTCACCTCCAACATTCTGCGCCCAGCCTTCAACCCGGCTCCCATCGTCCCCCAGTCTTACGACCCACCGGTAAGAATCACTCGTCGCAGACACTTCCCGCCGCCGCCGAGTGTCGAAGATGAGTCCGAAGCCCTTCTCAAGGAACACGGCAGCGTCGTGTCAGCATCCTCCGATGACGTGCCCCCGTCACGAGGCGAAGCCGATCAGTACCCCATCATAATGGAGGTCCATGAACACAATCCCGAACGCCGATTTGTTCTGATCCCCAAGTCCGCCGGTGCAACAGAAGACGAGGATTCGGCCGATGATGCAAAACGGTCATCCAGCGGCTCGCGCACGCCCAAGGATGCACCCAACGGCGAATATGAGGCAAACACGGCAAGGAAATATCGTGCGCCTCCGACAGAAGATCGAGATGGTGTCAAATGGCCGGATCTCGAGAAGAAGAAGAGCAGGCAGGACCTCCCCCGCATCGAGACCGACGTCAGAAAAGAGGACGCCCGTCCCCAAAAACACGAACGAACCAAGTCGGCGACGCGCGTCGAGCAGCAATCGTCCGATTACTTCTCACCACATAACGACAAGCGAGACGCAGGCGAAACCCTACTATCGCCGCAAGTCATCAAGCATGCGACGGGTGGCCGCGAGAAGGTGTACTATGATTACTCCCAAAACGGTCGCAATGGCGCACCGCGACCTCAGAGGAGTCGGTCCAATCTGGGAGATGGAAGGTTCGACGACAACTATGCCCGTCAAACCTCCTCCAACCCGCCGCCAGCCCGGCGCTCAAACACCAATATCGACTCTCCGTCTCCGCCCAAGGAGCCGAGGCACTTATCCGGCGACAGGGTTAGCGAGTCTTCTCGTCATCAACGCGAACGTGTGGCCCCGCGCGGCGAACGGCCGCAAAGGAAGGACCCGTCCCCACCTTATGGCCGCTCTGATCGTGAGAGTGGCTCGAAGCGGACATCGACTTACAAGCGCGACTCTCCGCGACGAAGAGATGACAGTGGCTCTAGCAGCAGCGACTACGCGCAAACGACCCCTCAGGCGGTCAACATTCGGCGGAGAAAGTCGATTGTGAATCAAGAAGATAAAGACATATTGTTGAGTCCTGAGCAGCTAAGACCGTCCAAGTCCGGCAGGTCTAGATCGCGTCCTCCCCCGTCAGAAGCAGTCATGCCGTCCCCTCGAGGATCCACCAAATCATTCGCCGACGATATCCCGCCTCCACCCCCGCCTCGATCTTCGCAAACATTCCCAGTGGCAAGAGAGCCGAGGGACAGTGGAGTTGTCAGAGACAAGACCGTTCCTTATCCCGACGATGACTTGTTGCCGCCTAGGACAAGCCGTCTCAACCTGCGCGAACCAGAGCTGCCCGTGACACGAGCGCGCTCGCGGTCTCGTGCATCCACCTTTAACGATCCGGTGATAATTCCGGCCGTCATGCCGGCCATGCCGGCCATATCGGCTATGCCGGCTCCTGCTGGGCCACGGAGCCCCGCTGAGAAAAGGAGATCGCCTGAGAGACGGCCCAACGTGGCACAGTCTGCTGTGACAGCGCCGTCGACAGAGGCGTGGCCGCCAGCGAAGTTTGACCCGGCAAAGAGCAGCACGGCGGTAGTGGATGGGCCGAAAGGCAGCTACCGGCGGTACTCTCATGACACAGACCGAGGGGGCGTGCCTGATTTCCCCGACTGCCCTCGCAAGAAGGGCGTCGTTGGTAAAGCGGACTGGCTCAGTCTGCC
Organism: Colletotrichum caudatum; assembly: GCA_030867225.1. Classification (NCBI taxonomy): domain Eukaryota; kingdom Fungi; phylum Ascomycota; class Sordariomycetes; order Glomerellales; family Glomerellaceae; genus Colletotrichum; species Colletotrichum caudatum. Next base: position 78,031 of record MU846022.1, on the reverse strand, counting down.
ACGATGTGACAACTTCAACATCTGCCCCGATTGCTACAATGGGGTGTTCCTCAACACCGAGTTCCGCAACGACCTCATGCCCATGCTTTTCCGTCCAATGGATAAGCCAATCGCTTGCGATTTCGGGGCCTGTGGGTGGTATCACATTGCGTGGCTCCTGACGTTGAAGAACGGCCTTACGGACTTACGCTTGTTTTACCAGGTCGCCAATGTTACGAGCAGGGTTACCAGTGGCGCTCTGCCGTGTCCGGGAGATCGTCGGATAACCCGTGTCTGGTACTCGATCAAGAACCCGTTCACGCAGGCGACGATGCCAGATTTCACCGTCTGCTACGAGTGCGCCAAAACCATCGAAGGGCTTCTGCCCAACCTGACCGGGCTGTTTGTCACTCTCCATCCGACGGCACAGCCGACGAGGAGTGCCTGTGCGATGCATTTCCATCCCGACCGGAAGCGCTTCGTGATGTACTTCGATGCGCTGGAGACAACCTCGGATCTCGCACTTGCAACCACCCAACCGCCCAACATTGGCAAGCTCGTGACGGAAATCGAGAGCCTCTCGGCGTTTGCCGAGTGCTCCAAGGACAACCCGCTTTTCGACCAAAACTGGCACGTGATGCAGTTCCTTCCCCAGTTCACCGTCTGCGGTGACTGCTTCGACGAAGTGGTTGCGCCTCAGCTGGAGGATGGCAACGTCATTGCTCGGAACTTTTACGTGAAACCCCAACGCCTCGAGGAGGCATCATGCCAGCTGTATTCTACCCGGATGAGGACTGTTTTTGATAAGGCCTGCCGCCGTAATGATCCCAAGTACCTCGAAAGCAAGGTACTGGAGCGGCAAAAGATATTTGTGGAGACGTACAAGAGGATGGCCAAGCTGGAGCAGGAAAGGTCCCTTTGGGCAAGGGAGGAGAGCAAAAAGCTGCTTCAGGAATGGGAAAAATGGGAATGATGACGCGCACGAATGAATGAAATTAGAAACGGACGAGTACGATACCGTCCTATACCACGGCCTGAACCGCCGATAGCGCCTTTAGTGATACATAGAGAGTAATCGTTTGTACGAAGTTGAAGCGAGTTGTTGCGAGCGCTCAAGATCGCTGTGATGTGATGCCAGCGTGAATGGTTCGAAGAGAGTTTCGTGTTTATTTGCTTGAGTAAGGCATCCAACGGTCATGTTCGATCATCCCCAAGGTTTGGACAGATATGGCGACAACGGTTTATGTAGAAGTGAAATTATGGGGAATGGAAGAGTGCGATGAGCCTGAAAATATCAATAAGGCAAATAATCGAGCACAAGATAAGCGTGAGAAATCCAAAACAGTATGCCAACAGGTCTGTCTCGATCCGAAGGCTGCGGCCATTCTGGGGGTATATCGCCAGAGAAAACGTAATCGGCGCGGGCTGGTTACCTACGCTAAAAGCCGAACGAGGTTGACATGGCGTGCCTTGAGGCGTCTGGTCTTTCGTTGTCCAAGTCCGTCCAAGTGATCAAGGCAGTTTGGTTATGGTCACTCTGACCGAGTATCCGTAATGGTCGAGGCAATCCACCTTGTGAAGGGACGGGTTGGAAGCTTCCTGGCATAATAACCCTGCACCAACGGATTCCAATGTTGGCACTTGGGGCCGGCGCAAGCGAGACGGTTATCCCCAGCGGGCCTCGAAGCGGAGGATTTGCCGATAGATGACGAACCGCTACCTCGCCGCGACATATTGCGATACCGGGTCGACGGTTCTGCGGTACGATACGTGGTCCGTGAACGCATCGACACCGCTGATCTTGTGGTCGAACCACACGCACATACACACACATGCGCACAGCACAGCTCGAGGGTTTGGTTCTCATGGGAAAGTTAAGAATAAGGCCACCAAACAAACGGCGTGGAAGCGGCAGATCAGTGCGTCGTGGGTCCGCAGCGTGGCAATTTGTCGCGACTGATTCCGTCCGCAGTCGATCAGTGTCAAGTTTGCGCGGGGGGTGCCCAAGGGATATTATTTGATATTCTCTCAGCTTTGGGGGCCTCAACGTTATACCAGACGGCCGTTATGGGTTGCAAACGTCAATCAGAAAGCGTGGGAGGTGCGTACGGGTTCCAAGACACCCGCGAGAACCATCCCAACACACACATGGAGAAACCGAAAATAGCCATGCAGCGGTTCCACAGATGTGCGAGGACAAGATATGATATGTATGATGGTGCAACGCACAGACTCGATTGTGTCCAGGGGGTTAATCAGATCATGGTAATGCCGTGTTTGCCGTTCTAGTTTAGATGTGCTTCCTTTGCATGCATGGTACGGATGGATATACATGCATACATGCTTGCATTATCGTCAACTCCTACTTCCACAGCAACGGACTAACATGGAATTGTGCACTGCTGATGCTCGATGTGCGGTTGAATGCTACTTCCTCATACGGAGAGGAGGAAGGCCTGCTGCACCTGCTCAGACGTCGGCTCATGACCCACATATTTTCTCCCGCTTTGGAGAGGGAGCTGGGTCGCTTCTCCATGTCTTCAATCAACATGGATTCGTCCGAACGGCGCTTGAAGGAGTAATCCTCTCAACTCTCTCAATGCCGCCCTGCCTCACCTCGCTCCCGTTCCCGCTCTTCCAAGAGATCCAGATCTTCATTGGCACATTCATTGGCTTGGCTCACGAGTCTAAATGTTTACTCGTCTCTCTTGATATTCCGGTTACACTTCTGTGGTCGAAAGGGGGCCTGCGGCCCGTCATGAGACGGACAGACTGCCAAGTTCGAACCGCAACTGTTTCATCCCTTCACGGGTCCCGACCGCACAGCCTCGCTCGCCTCGCTCTCCCCAACCCACCTTGGGACACGAGACCCGATTCTTTTTCTCCTCGATAGGTCCCTGTTGGAGCGACAGAGGGAGACGGTCATGGTATGGGCTCGCGCCGGTGCGACAAGATTGCTGGGAAGGCCCAGGTTCGGAAACTTGCAATACGGGGGCCGACGCAGCAGAAGCCACCAGTGTCGGTCTCGAAGCTCGACGAAGTCGCTTTCTTGCTTTCTTCCACACTTTCTCCTCACGTCAGCGGCGATCCTATCCTCTCTTCTCCCTCTTACACCTTTCGTGCGCTCCGCCTAGGCTTTGTTGGTTTCCTGCACAGCATTCCTTTCTTCTCGTAAACGCAAGTTCGTTACGAAGACTTGTTTACAAGTCTATTCCGCTCTTTTCACTCCTGGTCGAGTTTTAATCAGGAGACTGCCATTTGAGGTTTCGTATCTTTGCTTGTTTTTCTTCTCTCTTGCCCTTTTTCAGATCCAGGAGACAATTTTTTTCCTTCTTTTTTTTTTTCCATTTACAGTTTCTTGGCGATGATAGTCGGGTTGTTATACTTTACCGTTCTATAGCCAAACCCGTCTACACCACACCGAAGTGCCAAGGGCCGAGGCAATATAACGACTAAGCCTTCGTTCAAGTCGTCTCTTTCAGACATTGGCATTTGGGTAACGACCGTGGCACAAGCAACATCCAACCATGCGCGGTTTGTTGAAGCTTGCTGGTGCGGCATGCGTACTGGGCCATCTGGCGGATGCTGCCGTCAACATTAACTTCGACAAAGACCAATCCATTAAGGATGGCGCAAGCACAATTGCATTTGGTCTGTTGAAGTACTACACAGGGAATAACACAGGCGATGTCCCGGGAAACCTACCAGACCCCTATTTCTGTATGTTGTCACCTTTCCTTCCTTCTCGCGTCGGCTGACATGATTGCAGGGTGGGAAGCCGGAGCAATGTTTGGCACCATGATCGACTACTGGCGCTTGACAGGGGACTCGACATACAACGATGTTACGTCGCAGGCGATGATTCACCAGGCCGGCGAAGATGCCGACTTCATGCCGAGAAACCAGACGAGGACGGAGGGAAACGATGATCAGGGGTTCTGGGCGATGGCGGCCATGAGCGCAGCAGAGAACAACTTCCCGAACCCGCCCAAAGACCAGCCGCAATGGTTGGCGCTCGCCCAGGCCACCTTTAACCAGTATGTCAGCCGCTGGGACATGGAAACATGCGGGGGCGGCCTGCGGTGGCAGATCTTCACCTTTAACAACGGCTTCAACTACAAGAACTCCATCTCGAACGGGTGCTTCTTCAACATCGCGGCTCGACTGGCGCGGTTCACGGGCAACCAGACGTACGCGGACTGGGCGGAGAAGATCTGGGACTGGGAGACCAGCGTCGGCCTCATCACGCCGGACTTCAAGATCTACGACGGCGCCACGGTCGACGACGGCAAGAACTGCAAGAAGATCGACACGATCCAGTGGTCGTACAACGCCGGCATCTTCATGCACGGCTCCGCGACCATGTACAATCTGACCCAGGACAAGAAGTGGCTCGACCGCACCGATGGCATCCTCACCGAGGCGACGGGGCTCTTCTTCAACAACAGCGCCATGACGGAGCAGGCCTGCGAGCCCTTCCGGCTGTGCGACAACGACCAGCAAAGCTTCAAGGGCTACCTCACGCGGTGGATGGCCGGGACGGCGCAGGTGGTGCCCAGCTTGTTCGACCGCATCATGGGCCTCCTGCGGCCCAACGCCGAGGCCGCCGCCGCGGCGTGCAACGGGTCCCCCGCGACCGGGTACAAGGGGCCCGCCGGCACAGCCTGCGGTTTCCAGTGGACGCCCAAGGGCACGTTCGACGGCCTGGTCGGCGTCGGCGCGCAGATGAACGCGCTCAGCGCCTCCATGTACATGCTCGTCAAGAAGGCCGACGTCAAGACGGCGCCGGTGACGGCCGACACGGGAGGCACGTCCGTTGGCAACGCCAACGCCGGCATGAGCGGGCAGCCCAAGATCCCCACGCTAGCGCCGATTGAAACCAAGGACAGGGTAGCCGCCGCCTTCGCCACGACGGCCATCACCCTGAGCATCGTGGCAGGGTGCGTCTTCCTGGTAAAGTGATTGCGAGAAAAGGGAGGGCGGGCTTTTTTTTTTTTGTTTTTTTGCATGCTTGTTGCACGACGGCTTGGGGGGGGGAGGAGGGGGTTATAGTAACACTTTTAATCTGCTTACAGCAATGGAAAAACGGCCTGGCGTTTTTGAGGGAGGGGGCAAAGGCCAGCTTTGAGAGCGGCCTGTTCTCGAGAATTGGGATAACCTAGCATCCCTCCGTCCCGGACGAGGGAACAGGTTCATGATATACCACACATACATCCATTTTTTCACCATATACGAACACATTTCCCCATTTGGGTGGTGGGATTGGACCAACTTTCTTTGCGACGATGCTACTCAGATTTCATTCCCCCGGTTAACCCCGACTGTGAAGGGGCCATGATGTGAATGTTTTTATTCTTCTAGGACTCGGAAGATTGGATGGGCCTTTTGCAAACGGCGTCTGACTCCATCTTGGAAACCCAAAATCGAGTCGGCCCCGCTGCGGCAACAATTCCTTCTCGCAAACGCCGAAAGGCATCCCTCGCTCTCCCTCTCACTGTCATTTTCCCTTGTGGAAGCTTAAAAGACGTCCCCCATTCGCACAGTGCCCCCCCCCCCCCCCCCCC
>MU846022.1:48966-72478 GCA_030867225.1 Colletotrichum caudatum | reverse complement strand
CCCCCCCCCAACGGGACGACCCCAGGAAGTCCCGAGTGCCCCGAATGAGGTGACGAGCTACCCGCGGCCCCGCATCACCCCGCGCCACGGAGCTGGGCACACGCACACAGAGGTACCTCACACTGCACACGCTGCGCGGGACGTCGTCATGGTTGTCCGATTGCTCGGTTCTCGCAGGCCCGACTTACATGGGGTCGGGGTTCTTCCCCCGTGTGAAATGACCGCGAGCTCCTCACGGGGTTCACTTCTGCCATCCCCCCCCCTTCAGTTTCCCCTCAGACTCGTCTTTCCGAGGGCCATCCGAGCTGTCATCCTTTTCATCTCCATGTACTCCCGTTTCAATCATTTCCCCCCTAGAAGCTCGAGTGTCCCATCTGACATCACATCACTCCACCCCCACACGCAACACTCCCACATCCACGCACCCGCCGGATCTCGGGAGCTTCATCACCCAGCATGTCAGCCAAACACTTCTTTAACGACCCTACCATGCTGGTCAACTCGGCCCTGCACAGCCTGACCCTGACGAACCCGAGCCTCGCCCTCGACAAGCCAAACAAGATCATCTACCGCCGGCCGTCGCCCGATGCCGCGCCGCAGGTCTCCGTGGTCTCCGGCGGCGGCTCGGGCCACGAGCCCTCCTTCTCGGCCATGGTCGGCCGGGGCCTGCTCTCGGCCGCCGTCGCCGGCACCATCTTCGCCAGCCCCAGCGCCGAGCAGGTGCGCACCGCCATCGCCTCGCGCGTTGACGCCGCCCGCGGCGTCCTCGTCACCGTCATGAACTACACGGGCGACGTACTCAACTTCGGCATGGCCGTCGAGAAGGCCCGCGCCGCCGGCCTCGACGTCGAGATGGTCGTAATCGGCGACGACGTCGGCGTCGGCCGCGCCAGGGCCGGCAAGGTCGGCCGGAGGGGCATCGCCGGCACCGTGCTCGTGCACAAGATCGCCGGCGCGCTGGCGGCGCAGGGCCGGCCCCTGGCCGAGGTCGCCAAGGTCGCCCGGCTGACGGCCGAGAACCTCGTCAGCGTCGGAGCGAGCCTGGAGCACGTCCACGTCCCCGGCCGCGCGGCCCCCGCCGGGGACGACGAGGGCGCGCTGCGCCCCGGCGAGGCGGAGCTCGGCATGGGCATTCATAACGAACCCGGCTCCGGCAGGGAGCAGGCGGACCTGCCGGTGCTGGTGGGCAAGATGCTCGCGCAGCTGCTGGACCAGGGCGATGAGGACCGCGCGTTCCTCAACGTCAACTCGAACGAGGTCGTGCTCCTGGTCAACAACCTCGGCGGCGTCAGCGCCCTCGAGCTGGGTGGCATCACGGCAGAGGTCGCCTCGCAGCTGGAGAGCACCTACGGCATCCGTCCCGTCCGCATCCTGAGCGGGACCTACATGACCAGTCTCAACGGCCTGGGTTTCAGCATTTCGCTGCTCAACGTCGTCAACACGGACATCGGGGGTCCCAGCATGATCCAGCTCCTGGACTATCCCACCGAGGCCACGGGTTGGTCTTCCCCCGTCCTCAAGGAGACCTGGGAGGCCAAGAACGAGGCTACCAGGGAGGAGGAGGCGGACACCAGCCAGGCGACGAAGCCCAGCGACCTCAAGTACGATGCCGCCGCCGCCACCCAGTCCATCACGGCCGCCCTCCAGAGAGTCATCGCCGCCGAGCCCGACATCACAAAATACGACACTGTTGTCGGTGACGGGGACTGCGGCATTGGTCTCAAGAGAGGAGCCGAAGGTATGAAGTCCATTCTCTTCTCTCCCCTCTCCCCGCGATGTACACGTCTCACGACAGCACGCTAACGCGGCGGTTCCCAGCCATCCTCAAGCACATCTCCGAGAAGCACTTGACTGGCGACGCCGTCGTCGACCTCGCCTCCGCGGCCCCCGTGGTCGAGAGCACCATGGACGGCACCTCGGGCGCCCTCTACGCAATCTTCCTCAACGCCCTCACCGGCGCCCTCCGCGGCCTCGCCCCCGGCGCCGCCGACCCCAAGGTCTGGGCCGCCGCCCTGAGGCAGAGCAGCGAGGCCATGGCGCGGTACACTCCCGCGCGCCCGGGCGACCGCACCCTCGTCGACGCGCTGCACCCCTTCGTCGACGTGCTCGGGCAGACGGGCGACGTCAAGAAGGCCGCCGAGGCGGCGCGCGCCGGCGCCGAGAAGACCAAGGGCATGAAGGCCAGCCTGGGCCGGACGGTATACGTCGGCGGCTCGGGCTTCGAGCAGGTGCCCGACCCCGGCGCCTGGGGCCTGAGCTGCTTCTTCGCCGGGCTGGCGGGCATCGAGGGCGAGGACGGCTGGGAGAAGCTTTGAGGAGGAGCGTGTCTAGGTTTTCCGAGTCTGATCTCTCAGTTTCTTGGTTTCCCTGTAGGATATCCTTGTGTTTCCGTTGTACTTTCTTGGGTTTCGGATAACGTCTCAGAGTAAGGCGGGGGTTAGTTCGCACATGCAACAAAGGCAGGCCGGTAGGATGCCGAATCGCGAGCTAGCGAAAGTGAAGAAAGAAAGGGGGAAAAAAGAACCCAATGAATCCAGATTGTCTTGAACGCCTATCTCGTCCCAAAAGTTTTTTGGGGGTGAAACAGAAACCACTCTACCGTGGGTATTTTGTGTCGCGCAGTCTCTCCTCCCAGTTTGGGTTTGTACGCTGCTTTCCGTCAGGCGGCTTTTTGCCCCTTCTACAATAACACCCGTCGACACTTCGTTTCCTTTCGCTCGAGATTCCTTCTGGCACTGTCGGTTGCGTAGACGCTGTGTTTTCGCTCCTATCCCGACGTAACGTGTCGAATCTTGGACGCTTTTGTTGATGACATTGCGGCGGGCCGTACCAAGACTAGCGCTTCCAATTCCCTCCCATTCGTATCCGTTACATTCCTTCAGCTCAAGAGAACCAGAATGACGCTATCACCGCGGAGGAACCTAGGAATATGTCAGCCATCAGCTCAGGGATCCGACCAGTCGGATGCGACGCGTCGAGTGTGCCGTCCAAGGGGCATTGCTAACTAACATCTTGCTGATGAAACGGTCCTTGTTGACGGGACGGCCCTTCTTTCCGTTGGCCAGGCGTGGCGTCTCTGTCCACATTTCCTGCGGCCCCAAGAGTTAGCACCATATCCTTCCTTGGGGTTTCAACGGGAGGAGGGGGCAGCGTGGTTCGTCGCACCTTTACGTTCTCGAGGACCATGTTGCAATGCCTGTCGAAGGCCTTGACGCGGGCAAGAAGCTTGCGGTTGTTGCGGATGGAGATTAGGACCTGGGTATGGCTGCGCACGGCGGTCTGGAGGATCGAGAGAGGTCCGGCGCTGAACTCGTGCTCCTCAAGCTGTGCGATCTCGTACTCGGTGAGCTCGTTGCGGGACTTGGTGAGGAGCTCCCTGAAGGTGGTTTGTTAGCAACGCTGATGGTCCAGATTTGGTACGATTGGTTATATACGCACTGGATCTTGGGATCGGTCGACATGGTGGGCAATTTCGGGCGGGGGAGGATGGGTTGAGGATGGATGATGTATGTCGCGACAGTTGCTTTGCGATCTAGGTAGGCTGTAGCGAGGCTGAAAGAGTTTGGCGGTCTCGCGGCTCAGGCGTTATGGCGCTCTGATTGGCCGGTTGCTCCAGTAAAGCCGGCGCTGGGAAAAATGGCCCCGTTCGGAACCGCAGGGCGGAGCTGCACTGGATAGCTTGCAGCTTGCGGTTGCTTCAGTGGAGTTTTTGCTGCGTGCCGCTTGGCCAGTGCACTAACCCGGCCGCTGGAGCCGTCCAAATTGCCTGAGGTGAGAGACCCGTGGATGTACTCGGCCTCGATTTTGACGTGGGTGAGGACCTTTGGAAAATCATTCCTACGACACCAATCCTGAACAACCAACCCGAACCTCCTCGAACCATCCGTCCCCCTCCTCCCCACCCCTCCCTCTCGTTCACGAGCCCGCTATATCCCAGTCGATGCGCTGCTTGTCCCAGACGAGCGCATTGGCAGCTGGCGAAACATAAATGTTCTCAAGGACGATTGCCCTGCGAGTCGGGCCGGCAGCGCTAGCTGCTCCTTGCCGGAGCTGCAGCAGGAGCTTCGGTATGCCTCTCAGAGCCAAGGTCATTGCTGCGGATGCTTCATCACGCGCACAGGTGAGTCGGCGGACGTGCCAATGCGCTTCGGCGACATGGTTTGACTGACGTGCACACCTTCAGATGTCGACAAAGGTTCTGGAGCAGTTTAAGGAGCGCCCCGGGGACGAGGCCGACGATGTTCTTTTCGACAGCCTTTATGGTCTGCGGACCGTCCAACTCAACCGTCCGAAGAAGCTCAACTCTTTGAACGGGAGTATGATCCGCAAGATACTGCCTAGACTGGTGGAGTGGGAGAAGTCGGATTTGGCGAACGTGGTGGTCGTGAAGGGAGCCGGCGAAAAGGCTTTCTGCGCTGGTGGAGACGTTGCCCAGCTAGCCAAGTACAACCAAGCGAGCCAGAATGGGTGGAAGAAGAGCGCCGACTACTTTGCGCTCGAGTACCAGCTGGATCACTACATTGCGACGTACGGCAAGCCGTACGTCGCCTTTATGGACGGCATCACGATGGGTGGCGGTGTTGGATTGAGCATCCACGCCCCGTTTCGTATCGCCACCGAGCGCTCCGTCTTCGCCATGCCTGAGACAAAGATTGGGTTCTTCCCCGACGTTGGAGCTTCATTCTTCCTGCCCAGAATGGCCGGATCCGTTGGCACTTACCTCGCCCTGACGAGCGAGAGACTCGAAGGTGTCAACGTCTTCTACTCGGGCGTTGCCACCCACTACCTCCACTCGACCTCACTGCCGCAGCTGGAGTCTCGTCTCGCCGAGATCCGATTCCGCGACTACGATTCTCTGGAGAAGCGCCTCCAAATCATCAACCAGACCCTCGAGGAGTTCGTCACTGGTCTCCCGCACGACCAGCCAATTCAACTGAGCGGCGAACTGCGTAGAGCCATCGACCGTTGCTTCAGCATGGGCAACATTGCCGACATCATCAAGGCTCTCAAGAGCGAGACCGGCCCCACCACGCAATGGGCCCAAAAGACCTTGGCAACGCTGCACGAGCGGTCGCCGACGGCCGTCAACGTTGCGCTGAAACAAATGCGAATCGGCGGCAGTTGGTCGATCGCCGAGACCTTCCAACGCGAGCATCAGATTGCGACAAAGTTCATGAAGCACCCCGACTTTACCGAAGGCGTAACGGCGCTGCTGGAGCAAAAGAGGCAGCCCGAATGGCAGCCGGCGAAGTTGGAAGACATCAAGCCCGGAATGCAGGTCGTCGATGACTTCTTCAAGACCTCTGGCAACTCGCTCCAGCTCCTAAACGACCGTGACTACAAGGAGTACCCTTACCCCTACTTTGCTCTGCCGACTGAAAAGGAGGTCCGGGACGTTGTCCTGCCTGCGCAGTACACCCCCAAGGATGTTGTGAAGAAGGTTGTCGAGGCGCGAAACAACCGGCAGGGTGTCAAGGAGGTGGTCGAGGATATTGTCGACCGCCTGGTCGGTGTCAACGAAGATGGGCGTGCCGTCTGGTATGGGCCCGACAAATAATAAGAGGGCCATTTCGAGGCGTCACCGAGGTGTTGTTGAGCACGAGGTGTGTATATTACTTGTGGATGCTTTGCCATGTGTTCGAATAGAATCAAAGGTGGACTATCTATCTCATGCTTGGAAATGATTCATCTGCTTCGGCGCAGATTGTATTGAGTGATAAAATGATGGATCGCGACGCGTGGATTGAAATGCATCAAAATAAGGCCGTGATGAAGCTCAACACCATGGCGGTTGCACTTGATTGGCCCAATAGGCTAGCTTGGAGTTTTGCTGCGACAAGTGGTTAAAAGAAAAAACCTTGGTTGTTTTTCGGAGTTGGTGGAAAAATTGGGGTAATGATGGCTTCATCAAAAATGGGCCAGCACGCTGATAAGGTGTTGTCGCCTACCTAGGTAGCCAGCCAGGCACGATTGGGCGGTTGAGAAGATTTCGGACTTGGGGCTTACCAGCTTGGTTCCGTCATCAAACTCATCATCCAACCCGCCCAAGAGTGTGCCAGGATGTCGAGTGAATGAGCTCAGATGGCTTCGGTCTAGGGTCACCAACTGTTGGCTAACGGATGAAAATATGGGTGGGGGTGTTGAGTCACTTGTACGGATACTTCGTGCATAGGTACGTACGCTAGCAACAAAAAAAAAAAAAACCCCCCCCAAAAAAAACCTCGTGATTGAAATGGGATGGGCCGAAAGTTGGAGGGAAGACAGGTAGGAGGAAACCGACCTGATCTGCGAGATTGTACGGACAACGCAGGCGAAAGACATGAAAGAGAGGCCCCCCCCCCCCAGGCTTCAGCGAGTAGCAAGTATAAAAAGGGACACGGCCCCCCCGCCGTCTTCGGTCAGGGAAGCGAGACTAGCTCATTTCCCTCTACTTTCCCCCCTTCATCTTCTGCTAGTTCCGGTGCTTGGTCCGCCCTGGTCCTGAGTCGCCGGTGTAAGGCCCCGATTGCAAGCACAGAGTCCGTCGAAGAAAGAGAAGGGGAAATCGGCTGATCAGACCCACCCGCATCGGAGAAGAGCGAGGGGGAGGGACCCACTTCCGGCATTCACTCAGCAACCGTCTCCCCTCCGCCGGGCACGGACCATCCGAGAGAGAAGCTACCTATTGCGGTGGCCGACCCACCCTCTCCACGCACCCAAGTCGCGGACGAAACGAGCGTGCTTACGTGTTTTGGCGCGTTCTGGATTTCGACCGCCGCCGTATTTCGCGCTACACTTAGGCTACTTGCTACCCCTGGCCCAACGTCACGGCGCCCCCCACGCCTAAAACCGGGCACTTGCAGCACTCTGTGTTGTGACCTTTTTTGTTGCGTACCCACTGCACTCACTGTTGGCATCTCCACTACACGCGACACACCTCACGTCTTCTCTGGTCGTGTCATCTCATCGTCTAGACGGCCTCGATATATCCTCAACTGCACCGCTTCATAACGAGGATCTGGGGCTCTCGGTTGAACGTACGATTCATCAATTGTTCCGTATTATACTTTGCCCAAGTCAGTCCTTGGCGCGAGATAGTAAAACTGTCTCGGGACCCGTGCTGTGCTCTGGTCGCGCAGGGGCATTAAGTGGTTTGATCCACTTCCCAAAAACGCGACTTACACCACCGGACGCGACTCCTTCACGACCACGGCCATGATACCCGCCCCGCGGTTTCTTACGTGACGCCTGCACTTTACCACTTTAACCACTACAAACACCACTTGCAAACCCACTCCCAATCCTCGCTCAACCTCCACTATCCTTTCTTTCTTTTCTCATACTCTTGGTCACCGCCCTCTGGCCCTGCCGGCATTCGACATTGTCGGCTTTCCCATTTCCCATTTATTTTCCTCTTTGCCTTTACCTTGTCCGCGTTCTATACCCCGTCAAGCTGGACAAACACACGAATTGGAGTTAGACCCTCGTCTACCATGGCGTCGCCAATGCCTTCAGCGCCCATGGGTAACTGGGCAGGTAACGGCCATGCCATGCCTCCTGCTCCTCCACCACCTGTCGGCTCAACAGATAGTGACGATATTGGTGTTCTGATCAAGACGATGGGCCGTGAGTGCTTCATGTTTTTCTTCCCGTCCCGGCCCTGGCTGGATATGCTGACTGGGAGACCCAGTCAAGGTGACCTACGCGTTTGCCGACAGCGGCGAGAGTTTCCTGGCGCGGCATCCCGAGCTACTCACCGTCCGGACAGTACCCATTGACGACAAGCTCACCGTCGGCATGGTCGACCTCAAGATGTGTGTCCAGGCTGTTGTCAAGTGCAGCCCCGAACTTCTCAGCGACGTCACCCGCGACTTCGCCGTCTACGCCTACGACTACTCAGAGCCCGACGAGCCCTTGGTAGGCCAGGGTTTCCTCGGCTGGATCGTCAACAACGCCGATGGCAAGCAGATCATTGGCCGCGCCACCAGGAATCCCCTCTCCGTCTTTAGCAACGGCGTCAAGGAAATCCTCGAGATCAAGTTGAAGTTGAAGCCCGTGGCCGCCATGGTGCAACCCCACTACGAATCCGAATCACGAACGGACCTTCGACACTCCTTCCAGCGCTCCGAGAGCCACATGAGCGTCGAAATCCAACCCACGAGGCCTGCCGACGGAGCCCTTACGCCGTCGACCCATGCCGAGTGGAACTCTTTCATGCAGTCGAACCCCCAGATGGGTAGCCAGCACCACCCGCAAAATGTTGCATCACCGCACCAACCACAAATGCACCCCGACTTCCAACACCAGCAGCAACAGCAGCAACACTTCCAACGCAGCAATTCATTTCCCTACAACGCGCCGCCACAGCAGCACCACCAGCAAATTCAGCCTCAACCACTTCAGCCTCATCAGCCGACGCAAAATTCTGATGGACCTAATAGGGTGGCCCCGACCCCTGTTGACACAGCAACCGACGCCCAGGTCAACCCACCATCAAGACCATCATCTCGGGCCTCAAACCCATCATCCAGGAAGTCGAGAGCGACAGGACGACCGCGAGGTCGTCCTAGAAAGCAGCCAAGGGCCGAGAGCCAAGGCAACACCTCGGGCTACGAGGATGGAACCGATGGCGATGAGGGCCCCGCCAAGAAGAAGAGGGCTACCATGACCCAAGTCACGAGTAACATCAACGCCCCATTTGGTGGCGGCCCCGAGTCTCTGCGAGTCGCGGCCAGCACGGCTGGCTCGTTGCGAACTTTGCGGCCGATGGGCATGCCCGTCGAGGCACCCATGGGCTCGCACACGCAAGATGTTCCCAGGGCTCCGACACCAGTGCCGGACAGAGGCCCCATGATGCCGCAGGCTGGCAAGCCAACCAACGGGAGCAAGCTACGTCGGCAGTCAAATTTGAGCCAGGCTGCGACGCCCCCTAGCCAACCCCAATTCTCTGAGCCGCCATTCGCCTTGTCCCCAAGTCAGCAAGACGGTCGCTCTCCCGACTCGGAAGCCGTATCTCCCATGTATTCCGAGGACAGCCCTGCAGCCATCGGATCATCACCACCTGTTCCTCGTAACACGAGCTTTGTACGATCCAGCCCGCCGGCGTCGAGCCCCATACTTCCTCCCATGCCAATGCCTCAGCCAGACTCTGGGTTTATGAGTGGAGGTATCGATGATCTTTTCGACGGCGAGGGGTCCAGGCAACAACTTCCAAAGCCGGCCGCGCCACCAGTACGGAGATCAAACTCCAATGTCACCAAGGAACGGAGGTCTCGGACAGGTATCCCCATCCAGGTCTTCCAGCTGGCGGCGCAGCCTTCCGTTGAGGCAGATACCGCCGCCACCAAGACCAACAGGCAGCAGAGTGCATCCCGGCCGCCTACCTCAACACTGTCGTTGGAGCCTTCATTGCCTCCTGTTTCGCGGACCGTAAGCGACTCGCGGCTTGAGCTACCTTCGCCTTCACAGCCTGCGGAAAAAGAGCCTTCGCCACAACAAGAGGAGCTGGTTGTGGCGGTTAAGCCTGATGTCGAAATCGACAATCAAAGCGCTCCCAAAGTCGAGACTCCACAACCAGATGACAGTCTGGGCTTGGGACTGGAGAAACTTGCCCAGGCAGTGCAAAGCATGGCGCCAGAACCAGCTCTACCAGAGCCCCTGGCGGCCTCGGACGCCACCGCGACGTTTGCCCGCCCATCGGCACCACCTTCTCTGTCACGGTCTACATCGTCGGGCTTCTCTTTGGCTCTTCCCTCGGTGGCGGCCAGCGACCCGATCGGTCCCATTGCGTTGCCAGCTCCCGCCGCCCCAGATGTCACCTCCTTCTCCGAGGCACCCTGCCCGCCAAGTGACGCCTTGCAGCCTCCAAGGTCACCGCCGCAGCCTTCGAGGTCGAACAAAAACTATGTCAAGAAGCAGGCCATCAGAGAGAAGCTCCTGCAGGCGATCGCGAGTGGACAGACTCCCATGTACTGCAGCAACTGCGGTGCGATCGAGACTCCTACATGGCGGAAGATCTGGACCCAAGAGCATGAGGGCGTCCCGGAATTCACCGAATTCTCCGACAAGCCGGGCAGAACTACCGCCATCTTGGTCTTGGACCGTGATGCTGATGAGAAGCCGACCAAGTATCAGATCATCAAAAAGGCCCTTCTGCCCAAAGAGGACAAGTCCGACTGGAAGGAGCACATGCTCTGCAATCCCTGCGGTATCTGGCTATCCAAATGGAAAGCGCATCGACCTCAGGAGAAGTGGGAGAAGGACAGCGCTCGTCTTGGTCAGCAGAGGCGCCCTCGGGGCACTGGTCGTGCTCCCCGTCCGCCCAGAGCAAAGAAGTTCGGTTCGGCGAACCCACTCAACCCGACGTCTGAAGCATACAATACAACAGACCCCATTGGACCTGATGACCGTGGAGTCTCTCCGATGGACGAGAGCAGGTCGCGCGGTGTTTCTCAAGTCAGCAACGCCAACGATGCCTCTCAGCGATCAATGTCCCAGTTTTCGGCATCCCAGCCCCCAGAGTACCAAGGCTCGCGACCGACATCCCCTGGAAACGTCTCCAACCCTGGCTCCACCCATTCCAGAGGCAGTGGCACGGCGAAGAGCCCGATTACCATTGATAACGCTGATGTTGAAGACATGGGGGCAACTCGGCGACTCCTGTTTCCTTCGCCACGAAAGGATGGCGTTTCGAAGGCGCTGAGCGATGTTGCCGTTAATGTTGTGCAAACTTCGCCCGACTCCACCAGGTCGGCCCAAGTGATCCAGAGCAAGGAAGTCGCCATCAAAGGGCATGGCAAGGACGCATCAACTTCCAAAGAGTCTGGCATGAATAAGGAGAACCTTGGTGTTCCCGAAGATGACCTCGAGGACCTTTTCAGAAGTCCCATCGCTCGTCCGTCGACGCCACCCCCCAAAGAACGGGCCCCTAACAACGGCCCCTTCAAAACCCCTACCCGGCCGACGCCGAGTCACCGACCCATCACTAGAAGTGTCACTAGAAGCGTCTCACGTTCTATGAGATCGAACGACCTGATTCGGTCTCCCGCGGCTGTGCGCCGCACGCCGACACGAACGCCCCGATCTGCTAAAGGTCTACTTCGGAGGAGTCCTCGTCTGCATCAGGATGAGTTTACCCAAATGGAGCTTGCCTTGGAGGAATACCTTCAGACCCAGCCCCTTGATCACCAATACGACACCGACATGTTGGAGGCAATGAACCGAGCTTTGGCAGAGTCCTTGGACGCTCCTGGCTCAAACTTTGACATTACCAACATGGTGCTCGAATCGAGCTGCCAGCTTGAGTTCGGCGACCTGTTGGGCTCGCCTTCCCGACCCACCCCACGACCGGCTAGGCAGCAAGTGCCCGATTTTGAGGACTGGGACACGTGGGAAGGCAACATGCGTGCACGTCAGACGGCGTCAGACAACAGGAACCAATAGATGCATCTTGGCTTGGAGAGGAAACTGTCTATGCTTTGAAGAATTATTACAGTGGAGGCCATCCACATGGACGTGTAGAACATACGCTTGCACTACGAGCGCGGCGTTGCGAGGAGTCGCATGATGTTTTATGGGTTTAAAGAGGGTTGTTCATTACAACACAGCGAGCATGATATATGTATATGGGAGGATGGCGTTTCGACACATCAAAGAGTTGATGATGTCTCGGGGTGGTTTAGATCATGATTACTCGGCCTTAATGTCTTGACGACGACGAGTCGACATACTGCTAGTTGCTTTTGCTATCTTTTATTTTTTTCCCCCGCGCGTTTTACAGTGCTTGGTCATTGACCCCGATACCATCAATACAAATGATAACACTATATTCCATTTGGCCTTGGATGCTGTGGTTTGCACCCTTTGACAGTTCGACATGTGTGACGACACGGGACTGCCGCATGGTATCGTCTTGCAAATGAATCAAACCATCTACAGGGGTTTTGGCCTTGCTGCGATTCACCGTATTACATGCAGGCCATTCCTCAACCCAGCGTGACCTCCCTCCACGCCTTGCCCGGCTCGAGGGACGCCAGGTCAAAAGCGCGGCGGTAGCGCCAGCCCGTCCCTCCGGGCGACGGCGCGGTCGTCATCCCAGACGATCAGCAGGGCGTAGCGCAGGTGCCATTCGGCGACCTCGCGGCCCTCCGGGACGTAGTAGCTCCAGGTGTCGAGCTCATCCGGACGCCCGAGATGGGCACGGCGGGTTTGGTATAGTCACCGTCTGAGACTGGTCGGCGTCCGAAGAGGTCACTATCGGCGGTCATCTTGGAGTACCCGTGCCACCGATTCGAGCAGTGGTGGATCTCGCTGGATGACCACACGGTTAGAAACGTAGTTTTTGCCGGGTCCAACTTGTACCATACAACCCACATGAGAGACTCGAGCCACTCGTGGAGGTTGAGCAAGGTGCCGGAAATCATGGGAAGGCGCCACACGGAAGTGCCGTGCCAGCCGCTTCATGTCCAGGTCGGGTACGGGTGTCGGCCGTTGTCGTCTTTGACCCTCGATCCGGACATCTTCTTCTCCCAAAAGGAGCGCAAAGTCGAGATAAGAGTCGGGCAGCCCGTAAAACAGGGAGGCTCGCAGCGGGGGGCAGAGTACGGCCGACATGCCCTCGAATGCCGGCAGGCGGTTAGTCTGGCAAGCCAGGAGTCTGCCGCTGAACAGCTCGACACATTCGAGGTAGAGCCGAACCGGATTCTTCTCGAAAGATTTCAAGGGCGAGCGAATCATCTCCAGAGTACACGACGGGGTCGGCGCATCCGAGAATACTTCTTCCGACCATGTCGCCTGACGACACTAGAAGGGGACGCGGTTGTCGACGAACATCATGGATCTCCTGGAGAGCATTCTCTCCTGGAAGGTCCAGACCCTGCTGTTCCAGACTGTGTTCTCTATCAGGCCTTCTACGGTCTTGGTTGCCACGAGCTCGAGCGTCGGCCCAGATAAACCTGAAACCCAGAGATTTGACAAGAATCATGGCGTCGCGGACGGTCTTTGGCAGACCCGGTCTATCAAGCCGCAGGGAGCCTTTGGAGGAGATGTCGGCAAGAGTCAACGAGCTCAAGGTGAGCTGGTGAATCGAGCCCCACACGTAGCTAAGAGTTGCGTATTCCGTGACTGGAGAGCCGCTCAGAGAACTGAAAATGACGGCTTCATCAACCAGATCAACGAACTTGAGACCCTCCAACAATTTGAAGATTCCGTGCGGTGGTTTCAGAGGTCGGCAGCCACTGCCGTGATGGGTCTTGCAGATGCCAAGCCAGCGTCGAATGAGGCCTATGTCTGCGTGGTAGAAATGTATCTGATGCGGCAGGAATGTCGGGTCGTGTACGGGGAGGACTTGGGCAACATCAGCATGATGTACGACTCTGTAAAGATTCCCTCTGGGCTGAATACTCACAGCCGTCGGGTTGGTGGCGGGAGCTTCTTTCCGGGCTCTGGCGCCCCCAGAAGGTGGCCGTTCAACAGCCACTCGACAGAACAGCGAATCCGTTTGCCCTCGCTGGCCAGACCGTCGTATCCGATGAGCTGAGACGCCTTTGGGTGGTTCCTCACAACGGAGCTGTCGGAGGGCTCCTCGTCGACGTGGGTAGCGTTGAACAGGAGCCAACAAAGCGAGCACCTGTCCCTCCGGAGGTAAGTTTCATCAAGATAGTCCGGGTCTCGAGGCTGCAAGCCGACGAGGTCGATTGGCTTTGCAAGAAGCCCGTGGAGGGTACTGTCCGAGGGTTGGCCAGGCCGGAACTTCTCTGCAGAGAGGCCGAGTTGTTCACAGGTCGGTCACAGCTTGTCGAAGGGAGGGTCGCACCTCACACTCGGCCAAGGCATTTTTTATATTTTCTTCGAAAACGTCGACTGTCTCTGACGACTCGACAGAGATAAGAATAACCTCGACGTAGAGCTTAGGGGGTCATTTAAGAGCGGAAGAATTGCCAAGAACGGGCCGTCCGTCCTCCTTGAACCCGCGCCATCTTGTTCTGCCAGCTTGATCTGAGCTGACAACTAGCATATGGAGGTGTTCCCGAGGTTATGATTGGCTGACCCTGGTGTAAGATCTGGCTTGTCGGTGACTTCCATTGTTGGAGTTGAGATCGAGTCCTCACAGGAACAGCGACCCGGCTGGATCCTCTGAAGCTCGGACCACAGACGACCCACAACAAAACACACACTACACTGGCTGGTTGAAAGTTGGAACAACCTCACTCACTGTGGCTAACTCACTCACTGGACAATTACTTCTCACTCCCTCGCGTCACCAAATTCAGGAAAGCTCACAACGTTGGTTACAGCGGCACACTCCTCATGCCTGTACCGCAACGCGAGGTTCGCATACGAATTTTACGTCTTTATTATTTTTTTATTGAGAAAAGTTTGTGAGCATAACTTGCGCGTTCTCGTTGAGAGAAGCACATCGAACAAGAACCCAATCTCGCACAGATTCCTCATACCACATAGACGAACGGCCAGGTCTCGGCTTTTTCGTCTCACCTGCGACCATGTCAGACGACCTCACAGACGAGATAGAGGCCCTCAACTCCATCTACGGAGACGACACGCTCCGGCCCTCGCCGCCCAACTACATCCTCGCCCTGCCCGGCGGCCCGGGGGCCACCTCCCTGACCCTCCGCTTCCCGGACTCGTACCCGGACGTGCCGCCCGAGGTCCTCGGCACCCACAGCGCCGGCGAGAACGCCCCCCGCGGCGCCGGCGCCCGCGACCTCGCCATCTTCCGCGACGCCGTCGCCAACGTCTACCAGCCCGGCGCCGTGTGCCTCTTCGACGCCGTCGAGGAGTTCTCGAGGCTGCTAGAGGAGGAGCACGCGGGAGCCGAGCCTTTTCCGCCGTCGCCGCCGTCGCCGCCGTCGGGGCAAGACGAGGGCAAGGAGGGGGGGCACGGGACGCGGCTCGCGGCCCCATCCTCGCCCGCCCTCGCCGAGGAGCCCCCGTGGGTCGTCTCGGACCCGTTCGTGGAGCTCAAGTCCGTGTTCCTCGCCCGAGCCGCGCCCGTCGCCTCGCCCGCTCAGGCCGCCGGCTATGTCCAGCACCTCCTCGCCACGGATAAGAAGGCCCGCGCCGCCACGCACAACATGACGGCGTGGCGAGTCCGGGGCCCCAACGGGACCAGCTTCCAGGACTGCGACGACGACGGGGAGACGGCCGCCGGGGGCCGCCTGCTGCATCTGATGCAGCTCATGGACCTGTGGGACGTCATGGTGGTGGTGTCCCGCTGGTACGGCGGCCAGAAGCTGGGCCCGCGCCGCTTCGCCCTGATCAACAGCGCCGCGCGAGACGCCTTCGTCAAGGCCGGCTGGGTGGAGGAGGCCGGGCAGGGCAAGAAAAAGGGGCACGGCAAATGACGAGACCCGGCCGCAGCTGCGAATGCTGTACCCCTCCCCCGCGTTCGGCATTACCGGACCCGAGAGCAGAGGGCCCGACGACGATGTTCGACGCGGACGACGGTTTTCCGGTTCACACATGAGTCCGACATTCAGGTCGTCACAAACAAATATGAAGACGAAAAAACAAACAACAACATCCCCGTTTTGCTCAAAATGGGCATCACCAGATATCATGTGCATCGGGCCAGAGGGGCGGAGATCAATCATTCCGAGTTGAGCTGTGGGTCGGATACGACCATTCTTCCCAAGACATGCAAAGTTGGTATCTATCATCAGAGAGCCTTCCTCCAAAAACGCCGACATGCTCGTGAAAGTTTTCCAAAAAGAAAACCGAAAGAAGAAAAAAAACCAGATTGCCGACCGCCTAGACCATTTCATGCTAGCACAATCGTCCCTTCATCCAACTTTGTTAATGCTACACAGGCGGATAGCTTGTGACTACCACCACCAACACCCCCTCCCAGTGCGGCTCGCCTCGGCGTGCTCACCTCATCAGCGATGCAGGTTTCTGTAACGGTTGTGTATGTGCATGACCTCAGGCCTTGAACAGCTTGGGCGTGAGAATCTCGAGGGCACGAATCGACTGTTCGCATGAGAGGATGACGGCGCCGGCTCTGGCGGTGGAGAGATAGGAAAGGCCTGCGCTGTCCCCAGTGCGCATGTCCTGCACCAGGGTGCCGGCCACGCCACAAACGATACCGGTGGCCTCGAGCGGGAGGCTCTCGAGATCCAAGAAGATGGGGGTGAGGTTCGTCTTGGTATCGCCCACGAGAGAGTCGCCAAAGAGGCCGAGCAGCGACTTGTCCACCAACAGCGAGGGGGGGTCCTCCTGGGCCAAGGTGATGGAGATGAAGCGGGGCCGCGCCGCCAAGGCCGAGATCATGGCTGTGTACAGCTTCGTGTCGATGTTGTCGAGCCAAGTCTGGCGGTGGCTGTTGCCGGTGGCCTGGCGGCTCAGAGAGGGCCGCTGGGCGTGGGACAGCTCGCCTCCAAGCTGGGAGGTCTCCCGGCCGGAGCACTGTACCAGCAGCAAGTCAGCCTCGACATAGGGCGAGACGCTCCTCTTCTTGAGCAGGTCGAAGGTGCGGACTTGGAGCTCGGCGACGGTTGAGGGCGGGGGCGTCAGCGGGGGCCCGCTGTTCTGGCTGGGGCCGCGGGAGTGGATCGAGGCGGCGGGGCTGACAAAGTTGGAGTCGTTGTCGGCTAGCTCGAAACCGCGGGCCAACAGGGCCTTGACGACCGTCTGCCTGTCCTTGCTGGGCACGAGGATGAAGTCGGAGTAGTAGGTGGTGATGAAGAAGATGGGGATACCGGCCAAGGCCAGCGGGGAGGTCAATTCCATGACGCGGCCGGCGGCGTCCATGCCGGCGCTGATGACGGAAAGGACGAGATAGGTGTCCTTGGACATGGAGACGGACTTGGCGAGGTCCTTTGGGAGGTCCTTGATGGCGGGCTCGAAGACGTTCTTGGCCCACGAGGTGTGGCAGACGATGGAGCACTCCATGGGGGTGACGCTGATGTTGAGGAAGCCATGCTGGCCCTCGTTGTTCAGGCCTTCGAGCTCATGTTCCGGCTCGCCCTTTGACGCCTTGAGGGTCTGGGTCTGCGGGAGGAGGACTCGGAGAATGGGCTGCAGCAGTGACGAGTAGAGGTCGAGAGGAATATGGATGAGGGTATAGTTACCGTCCTGCAGGCAGCATTGTGTCAATGAGGGTCTTACAAGGAAGGTAGCAAGCGAGACAATCGGTGTCATTTAGCTCCGAGGAGGAGGGGTGGGTGGGTGGTAGGTAGGTGCGACTCGACAAAAAACGCGGCGCCACAACATGGCCCCGCATTTTCGAGTGACTCTTGTGAGAGACAGACATGAACGCATCCCTTCCCGTCCACCATCACCAACTCCTCCTCCTCCTCCTCCCGCTCGCGTGCAACCGGAAGACATGAGAGAGAGAAAGAGACAAAAGGGGAGGGCCGATGCCAAACTTACGAGGAACGAGACCTGGGCGTTCATTGTGGCGCGCAGACTCCCGACAGTTGAAGGCAAGAAGAGTGCGTTTCTCCGCCCTGTTGCTCCTTCCTTCTAGAAGAATCCGATGCCGATGGATGCGCAGGGAAGAGAGCACAGGCGCGTTGTTGAAAGCTTGGGTCGGAGTGATATCGGAGTTGGGAAAGGGGGGGTTCCTATCTGTTCTCTGTGCCGTGCGCCGGCGTCGGTCTCAAGACCCTCACGAGACTAGACGGTTGGTTGGTGGTTGTGGGTGTATTTGTGGTTGATGGTGGCTTATTATTTACTTATTTGTTTTTGAATATGCTTCTAACAACCTCAACCCGATCTATTTTCTTGTAGATGAAGTTCGGGGTTTTAAGCTTTCGGTAGCCGTGGCTGATGGGGAATTAACTGATTGGTTATTGTTATCTCCCTCCGTCTGTTGTCTCTGTGTTGTTATTGTTGTTGTACAGCCTGCTTACATCCGATATAGTTTGCGGGGTGGAACCTTTGGAAAATTGGATTGATAAAACCAGATAGATACTAGTAAGTAGCATGAGGACAAGTCGGGTACCTATGAATGGTATCGCAACAGAGACCGTCTGGTAGGGAGATCGAGAGGGAAGGAACAGGAAAACCAGAAGGAGACAAGAAGGGGCGGGATGAGGGGAAGGTTAAAAAGGAAAGTGGATTTGGGGTGGGAGGGGAAAAGAGGAATTAGGTTCGATATGGGAGGGACCCTTGAAGACGGGCTAAGGCAGAGGTGGGCGAGGCAGATAGGCAAGCAGAGAAAACGACACCACCTACCTACATTGGGATTCAAATCCAACCATGGTGCGTGCCTGCCTGCCTGCCTGCCCTGCTATATACGGAGAGGAGAGAGGCAGAGGCTGTTGGTGGTGGTGCTTTCCGCGGCGACGGCGGCCGTCTCGAGGGGCACTGGAGTACCAACCGTGCGTCAAGCTGCCGGGGCCGGCCAGACAAGCTGGAGAAGAACGTACGGGTCTGAAACTACGAAATAGAAAAACGTGGTTTTACCTGGCTCTACCTACGCAGTGTTGTACCTAGGTATCCTGCGATAGATAATGCGACCTGCGGCTGCAGATAGGGTGATTTCCGCCGTTTCTCCATAATGCCACAGAGGTACGTATCTATGTAGGTGTACTTAGCGTTGGTTGGCCCGGCTTGTAAACTAGGTACCCTACTACTAGTAGGTCGGTACCGTACCGTGGAGAAAGAGAGAGAGAGAGCGACAGACAGACAGAGAAAGAAAGAAGGCCTGGCCTTGGCCTATGTTGTGTTGGTTGTGGAACCCTGTTTTTGCGTCAAACGCTTTTCGACGAGACTCATTTTCCCTGCCGCCCCTCCCTTTTCCCCACCCTGATTCTGCTTAGTGATTGTGTTTCCTCATGTGCACGACTACTATCTGCCATTTCGAGGCAGGCAGGTATTGGTAGGCATCCCGTGCGTGATCGATCGACGGTTCCGCGATGCACGGAGGGATTGTTTGTGGAGACGGCGGGCGACCAGCAGGTTTGCCTGCGTCGCTTTCGGTGAATACCGTATCGTACCTCCTACTACTATCCATGTATGTGCGATCGATGTATGCCACTCACTCAATCACTGGCCCGGCTGAACTGGACTGACTGGCCCAAAGTCATGACGGCCTTTTCCCGTGCTTGTGAGACATTGCCCCGCGTGGGGTTTCTCGCAACGATGGCACGGCGGCGAGCTGAAGGAATTCTTGGTCTCGATGACGCCGGTGATTCCTCTCGCCGGCGGATGACCGTCATCGCAGCAGCAGCAGCAGCAGCATGGTTGGGTCTTCAGGGGACAAGGTGTGGTCAGCGCAGCTGGGCAGCATGGCATTGCGGGGTTGAGCTGGGGAGGGGAGAGGATAGGAGCGCGGGCTGGTTACGAGGTTTTACGCAGTATCCGAATGTGGTTGGTGTGGTGTAGGTATGCGTGCGCGTGCATGCTGCCCCTCTGGGACCCATGATTGCATTTCTGGTGGTGTGCCTCCCGTCTCGTCTCGTCTCGTCTCGTCTTGTCTCGTCAGCGCGGCGTCTGCGGCGAGGACGCCGAGTAAGATCGAGGCAACCAGGCACGCACACAAAGGCGCACCCGACCATGTGTGTCTGGTATGGTATGCATGGCCCCCGTGTCTTTGTTATCTGGTGGTTGTCGGGCGTTGAGCCTAGACCGGACCTAGACCTGAACCTGGACTCTGCGAGAAATCGAATCCCGTCCCTGACTACTTTTGCAGCTACTCATACTATGCAGTAGTATGTAGGTAGGCACCTTTGGCCGTGAGGACGTCGACGGGCGCTCTCGAGTCAGGGACGTGGTCCACGGTCCGGGTGTAAGTGCGAGAGTTTGAGCCGCTCTCTGGGGCCCACAGTCAAAATTTGACCATCAACTTCTCAAACTTGCTCGCTCATCAATATCATCCACAAACATGATCGTCCATTCTACTGCGCCTTATCTCCCATAGCCACCGCGTCAAAACTCGTGTCGGCCATGCTGAGACGGAGACGCCGTGCTAGTCCGAATCCCGTCATCCTGACGCGTGGACTGGGCTGTTTGGACTACTGCGTAAACGACCACCCCGTCGCCATTTCTTCCAAGGCTGGCTGGCTGGCTGGCTGGCGTCGTCGGGCAGGCAGACAGGCAGGCCAGGCAAGCAAGCAAGCAAGCGGCTTGCTTAAACGAGCCCCCCCTCTCTCTCACCCGGAACCAAAAAGGACCACACGCATACATAGGTACCTAGTGCTACTACTATGTATTACCTAGACATCGGATAAAGTACCGCGCCAGGATGAAGACGGGACACCGAAAGGGAAATGGGACGCCGGCATGGGGAGGACCAGAGACAAGGTAAAAAGGGTCCAGCGAGCCGTTTCTGGCGACGTGCAGGAGACAAGCGGGGCATAGGACGTGGGGGGTTTTCTTGCAGACGTGCCTAGTACGGAATAGTAGTGTTTACTTACTATACGCAGTAAGTGAGTGAGTGACTTTGGAGATTGATTACACAGAACCACTGGAGAGTCTCGGAGAAGAAAGAGGCACATCATCCCTGCTCAGTTGCACAATGTCATCTTGCCTAGGTAGGTACTTTGGGTGCGAAGGAAGGCAGGCAGGCAGGCACATAGGGAGCTTCTTGCCTAGGTAGGGTGAGTGTACATCCATTGGTTCCAGTGATTCCGCTTATTTAGGCGCTGTCAACTCACGGTGTACGACCTCGGCGCGGTACCCGGCAGAACCTGAGGTGCAACGGCGAGCACTCCGCCCCTCCTTCCCTCCCTCAAACACCACCGCGCTCACCTCG
This sequence comes from Colletotrichum caudatum, assembly GCA_030867225.1. Lineage (NCBI taxonomy): Eukaryota > Fungi > Ascomycota > Sordariomycetes > Glomerellales > Glomerellaceae > Colletotrichum > Colletotrichum caudatum. Next base: position 51,783 of record MU846022.1, on the reverse strand, counting down.
CCTTACCTTACCTCACCATCCCGCCGTCATCTGTCATCTCTCACTTCTCACCTTCCTTTGCAAACGGGGGGGGAGCAACACTGACGGGCGTCTGCCGTTCCACGCATACGTGCCTACATACAATACCTACATGTATGCATACGTCGCCTGGTCCAGCATCGCGGCTGGCCTCGGCATCGCCTTCGTTCCTCTTATAGAGGCGTCAGCGGCGTTACGGCCCTGGAGAAGCGCACTGTTGAGCATCAATCTAAATGTCTTCTCTCGGTTGGAAGAAGGCTTGGGGTTCACGAGGTGATCTCTGCTGAGAAGGCCCTTTACCATGGGGGTTGACCATGTCATCTTGATGACACTGGTCAGCACTCACTTGCTCACCAACGCCCCCTTCTCGAATGAATCATCCCCGGCATTTCCAACATTCCTTCAAACCAGCCTCGCTCTGCACTGTCGTCGAGACTCTAGGCCTGGCCATCGCGGCTCTACTGTCTACGCGGTATAACCCCCGCCGCGCGTCGGATGGTATTGCGTCAGATCAAAAGACTAGACCATGCTGCCTGTTGACGGCCTGTAGGGAAAAGCAAGTCTTCCCTCTCCCCCAGATGCCGTGGCCCGCCGATCGCAACGGTTCCTGAACCTTGTCCGAACCCTTTGGCAGTGTACCTTCTTACTGGCTCGATTCGGCTGTCCGTTTGTTCCAAAAAATCGACCCTCATGCAATAGCTGTCGGGGATAAGGACAAGGGTTCTCTAGTGTACCTAGTGGCATCCCTATTGTGCCCTGCTCGGTCTGTCACCTATGGTACCGGTGTTACTGCTGCAAGATGCCGTGGCAGCTACGTCGTCCGGCTTTCCCGTTATCGACAAACCGGCCGGCGGCCTGTGGGTGAGCTGGGCTGGGACGGGATTTTCGATTCGCTGGCGCCATATCCCCAAAGGGGACGGTGGCAGCACATGCGGGAACCCCGCTCACTCATCACGACAACCACCACCACCACCACCACCAACCCCGCCCCACTTGTTGCCATTCTCCTCCCGCGCTGCGCTCCATCTGGCCCAGAAGAACCCCCATCCCAGAGCTGGATCCTGGGATCCGATCCCTTCAGCAACCACGTCCAATGCTACCCTCTGCCATCCTCCACGCGAATGCACTCCTCGGATTTCCGCTGCTAAGCGTGCTATCACTTCTCCCCCCAATCGCTGCGTCGATACGCTAGACTCAGGCGGCCGGAAAACCTGACTCGTCAGGAAGCGTGAGTTCGGTCACGGCGACCAACGAGAGGCCACGACTCGTGAGGAAGCCGCCTTGTGACACAAACTCGCGCTCCAAGATGACGAGATGTCTACCTCGGCCACCCGGCTCGCCCCAAACACTCGGTTCTGGCTTACATGCAGGTGAAGGGCCAGGGAGGGGGTGTTGGCAGGCACGCGCGCATCGGCATCGTCACCACGCGCTTTTATGACAGCATTGCACATTCTTCCTCCTTGGGGGCTGACGGATCCATGCCATGACATTGGCGAATTGGACATGATTCTTATGTGATCGGACGTCGCAGATGATCCGTGGAAAGCAGACGGCACAGCACTTGACAGAGCATCCTGGAGGCATTTGGATCAACACCAAGCCGGTGCTCTATCGCCCCATCTTGCCCCATCTGCATTGCCGGCGTGGGATGCTCACTTCTCGAGGGTAAAACGTTACAAAAAAGGCTGACAACGACTTTGCAACCAAGACCGAACCTCCACTTGACTGGAGACACATCAGTGCTGTGATCCATCGTACGGCCGGAGCTTCGCCGAGGTCTCGATCATCGAGTTTCAGTCATTGAGCCTTTTTTTTTCTTCCTCCCCCTCCCATTCTCTCCCGTCCCTCTTTCTCTCTCTTAGGCATTATGAGAAAACTTTTTCTTCATTTTTTTTCTTCATGTCTTTGCATCCCGCTCGGCCAATTCTCCGATGGTGTCACCCTCCATCCCTATTCGTCCGTGCTCCCCTCCTCGACTTATCTTTGCGAATCAGATCGTATGCGTCTCAAAGAAAAGAAGAAGAAAAAAGATCCACAGATAGGGACCCTGAACCTTGGGTCCGTTTGGCGTTATCTCGGGCTAGTTAAGGCTGTCCAAACATGGCTCGGCGGCTAGCTACAATCCCTTTAGAGAGCACGGAGAAGGGGGGGGGGGGAACATTGGAAAATTTTCAAAGGCGTTGAGCGCCGTATGCTGATTTGCTCTGAACGGCCAACGGTGCCCCATCAGTGGTTTTGGGGGTTCGTTCATTGCCCCGCCGTCAGGAATCCCTGCCCGGCATGGTGTGACAGAAAATAGACGTAGATGACTATGTGCCTCGATGCGCTCTCTCGTGGTTCACCAGTCCCGTCTTTGCGTGTCTGAGATGCAGGAGGGAGAGACATGGAGAAGCACTTCTTGGGCCGGCCTATCGTGACCCCCAAATCGTTGCATGACATGACATCAATGCCTTGTTGTTGTCCGGGACGGGAAGGGGGGGTCAAGTGAATCCCGCGGTTTGTCCATTTGCCGCAGTAGCCGACGTCCGATTGTCTTGTTTGTACCCTTGTGCCAATGCGGGCCTAGGGAACTTGGTTTCACCGAGACACCCGGCGCCGCTGCAGATACAGCGGCCACGGACAAGCGTGTACGGCCACGCCGTTGTCCTGCCAAGTCGGATTGTCGCTTCCGACGACGTCTGCTCATGCGGACTACATGCAGAGCTCACGACGGGCCTGGCCGTCTGCCAGCATCCGTGACGTGTGCCCCGTTCGAGCTCTCCATGCCCCCCCCCCCCCCCCCCCCCCCCCCCCCCCCCC
>MU846022.1:0-48956 GCA_030867225.1 Colletotrichum caudatum | reverse complement strand
CCCCCCCCCCCCCCCCGCGCTGTTGGTCCTGCGAGTTTGCCGCCTGTAAGAAGGTAGGCAGCTTGGAACAGTGACAGGCCAAGACACTTGAACGGTGGAACGGCGTGCGACGCCGTACAAGGATTCGAGTCAGGGTGAGAAGGAAGGGGACGCACGCCGAACCACAGAATGCATGCCCGCGTCTCCACGGCGGCTCTCTACTTCTTGATGCCGACCACCACCATGTTCCTCGGGCTCTCCTTGTAGTCGAAGACGGTCTCCACCCAGCAGTCCCGGACGACGTCGGCGTGTTCACGGAGGAACAGCCAGCGGTCCGTGACGATGAGCGACTCGACCACGATCGCGCTGAAGGCCATCAGGCTCCACACGGCGGCGACCTCCTTCTTGCGGGACAGGTACGCCTGCTCGTACGCCTCGATCTCCTCGTCGGACATGTCCGCCATCTTCTCGCGGATGACGTCGCTGTACTGGCTGTACTCGCGGTTCGTCGTCAGCTTGGCGACGGCGCCGCGGACGTAGTCCTTGAGCGACCTGTAGCACGCCTTGCGCAGCGAGCCGATGATGACCGGGTTCGTGCTCGTGTTGAAGGGGGACTCCTCGGGGGCGTCGCCCGCCTCGCTTCCTCCGGCGGCGGCGTCCGGGTCGCGGTGGTAGACCTTGTTGATCACGCCGCGGTCGAGGAAGATCTTTTGCAGGACGGCGCGGAACAGGTGCCGCGTGAAGAAGTCGTCGCTCTCGGACTGCGTCCAGTTCTGCGGCGCCTGGCACGCCATCATGCGCGCCGTAATGTTCATGCGCACGCCCTGCCCCTTGTAGCTCGACAGCGTCTCGCTGAGCGGGAAGCCCTCCGGGTCGCGCCGCTCGGACTCGCGGACGACGCGGCCGTTGAGGGCTTGCAGGCTGGGCCGGGCGTAGGTGTACTTGTACGTCGGCGGGCCGAGCTTCTCCGTCAGAAGGTTGTAGCAGCAGCCGACGATGGCGACGGCGTGGATAGCCGGGTTCATTACGAGAGAGCGGATGCCGTAGTGCGAGAGGTTGCCGCACGAGTGGATCGACACGGCCATCATCTTGAGCTCCTTGTTCTCCTCCGGGAGCACCTCCTTTTCGATGCGCCCGATGACCTCCGTTAGGTCGCCGCTCTCCAGCCGGCCGACGACGTAGGATACGGAGCCCTTGCCCAGCGCGCGGTTGTACTGCGGCTCAAGCTCCTTGATGGGGCGGAAGTCAAAGTCGTCGACGGCGTCGCCTGAAGGATTACCGGACGTGTTCTTGACGACTTCCGTGCCGAGCCGGTCGGCCTGCATCTGCAGCCAGAGCTTCTTGTTTCGCATGACGACCTCCTTGCTCGCGAGACCGGAGAGGACGTCGAGGCCCTTGGCGCCGTCAATGTTGTGCTCGCGGCCCTCGACGGCGACGACGTGGCGGTTGTACGGCGGCAGGGCGAGGGTGCGGCCCAGGTAATTCTGGCCGCTGCCAAAGTCGACAAAGTGCGTCGTCTCCTTGCCCCAGCGGGATGAGATGGCGCCGGCCAGCGAGTCGACGTAGCGCGCAAAATGGGAGACCTCGTGCACCTTCTTGGGCTTCATACCGACGGCGACGGAGCGCGAGGGCTTCGAGGGCGGCTTTGTGTGGGCCTGCGAAGAGGGCGAGAAGGTTCTGCGCAGGGAGAGGCGGCGCACGTTCCGGATATACTCGAGAAAGCTTGCCGGTGGCGCCGGATCCATCGAGTTCAGCGGAAGGGCGTCGAGGTCGTCCCTCATCAGCAAATCGAGGAGGGCCATGGTGTCGTAGGACAACAGAAAAGGCTGCCACTCCCGCGGGAGGATCTGGGCAAAGAGGCCCGACTCATTTGTGAAAAAGTCGAGGACGTGGACGCCGCCGCAGAGAATCTGAAATAGGTCCGTGGTTGTCACGAAATCGAGGAGCGCTACGACGTAGGCGTCCGGCGAGGCGAACTCGTCGGAGCACGGGAGGGGCTTTTCTGGTATCATTTTTCTTCCCCGAATTTGATTACTTTTTGGATGTGCCCCTTACTTAGTCTCGCACGATGGATCTCAGTTGCTTACAGACTGTTATTCTCACCCGAGAGTGGAAGACAAATCTCAGTGGGAAAAACCGGGTAAGAAAGTCTGTTTGACCGTGAGCGGAAGGGTGAGTGAGTGAGTGAATGTGGAGTTGTGACTTGATTTGAAAATCCCACTTACAAAAAGAAAAAAAAAAAGGATTGATGGAGGGGGTTTTCTCGGTGAAGGAGGGGCACACCTGAGTTTCTGGCAAGGGGTCCTCGGTGAGGGTTGGGGGTGAGACCAGGTGGCCTGGAGCCACGAATCTGTGCCGAGGAAACTCCGGTCATCCTGTCCCGGGTACATCCCCCGAAAGTACCCATTAGTGGTATCCAGTAGTGGACCTGCACCAAGGGGGACGGACAGGAGGCAGCCATGTCTGTACCTACCTCTAAGTAGGGACGGATAGTGACAGCTTATAGCACGGCCGGGACGCACAAACGTCATCCCAGCCAGCCGAGTTAACCCAAAAGGTATATCGACGACAGCTCACCAATCCCGCACCCGAATCTCGAGTCACCAATCTCCAGGCACCTGCTGCGCAATCGCTCAAAGGCATCGAAACCCGCGCTGCTGCCGCAAGCCAATGCGTCCACGGATGCGCCTTTCCGTACCCCCATCGCCAGGATGATGTCCTCTGCCAACGAGGAGGATCCTTTCCTCCAGGTCCAACAGTATGCACCCCTTCCCTTCCCTCCCCTGCGGCAGCCTCCACGAAAGAGATGATACCCCGAAAAAGAAATGTGACATTGACGACCACGACCACGACAGAGATGTTCTAGCCCAGCTGGACTCGACCCGGCCCCTCTTCACCTCGTACCTCCGCATCCGCTCCCTCTCCACGTCCTCGACGTCCCCCGAACTCGCCTCCGCCCGTTCCGACCTCGAATCCGCCCTCGAGTCGCTGGCAGAGGATCTCGCTGACCTCGTCGAGTCCGTCAAGGCCGTCGAGTCAGATCCCTCCGCCTTTGGCCTCTCAGCCCCGGAGATCACCCGGCGCAAGCGGCTTGTCCAGGATGTCGGCAGCGAGGTCGAGGACATGCGCGAGGAGCTCGCCAACAAGCTCGGCGACGTATCCTCCTCGTCGTCTAGGGGCAACAAGTCCGGCGCGGCGCGCGGCGGCGCAGACTCGGACCTCCCAGACCCGAGCTCCTTCGCCATCGCCGACGGCGACGACGGCGACCGCGGCGGCGAGGACTACGCGGCCGAGTTCGAGCAGCAGCAGCAGCTCGAGATGATGCGCGAGCAGGACACCCACCTCGACGGGGTGTTTCAGACGGTGGGCAACCTGCGCCGGCAGGCAGACGACATGGGTCGCGAGCTCGAGGAGCAGCGTGAGATGCTCGAGGTCGTTGATAGCGTCGCCGACCGCGTCGGTGGCCGTCTGCAGACGGGCGTGCAGAAGCTGCAGTACGTCATGCGCCGGAACGAGGATCGCCTGAGCAGCTGCTGCATCGCTGTGCTCATATTCGTCCTCATCGTGCTGCTAGTACTGCTGTTGATGCTATAATGCCTGGTGCCTATGGAATGGCCGAAGTATAGAAGGGGGCAGGAGGGAAGGGGAGAAAGAGGCGAAGTCGATATGGATCGTAAAGGGATGGGTTTTGGGAGTTTCACGGGGCGTCTGGTAAACAAATGTTCCCCCCCCCCCCCCTCTCCCCAGTAGTGTTCACTGCTTGGGAGGTTTTTATTTTAGGGTATGGTAGATCGTCCATCCAACTAACGACACGCGATTCTAAAACTTGGGGAATATCGTCTCCCGCTACAATAAACCCTGGTCCGTGTGTGAACCGAACCGAACCAGGCCCAGGCCTCTCGCCCTTGAAAGTTCAATCCTTGCCGTTCTTTTGTGTATATGCGCCCACGTTTGGTTCTCCGGAAACGCCAGATGTGTTTGCCCGCCGTCCCGATAGCACAAGCCGGCTCTCCTCCTGATTTGTATACCGATATGCTTTTCTGCCTCTCAAGCTGATCCCGTCGCCTCTATGCGACCTCTAAACCGGAGTCTCGTCTCAGGACGTCGGCCAGGACCTGCAGCGCCTGAGCCGCGGTAGCGCCCGGCGGGGCCCTCTTAGGGAACTCGACCAGGGCCATGCGCAGGGCAGCGATGGCTGCGTTGCCGTAGAAGTTGATGAATCGCTGCTCGTGGCCGTCGATCATCGACTTGAGTACAATATATTGGGTATTGGAGACCAGTTGCGGCGGCGAGTTGACAATCTGCGCCATGGCCTTCCAGTAGTTGGTGGGCGGGTAAGGGTTTGTCTTGGACGCCTTGCTAAAGTCCCGTAGGGCGATGGCCGCAAAACCAGCGCCGAGACCCGTCATTCGATCGTTATGCGCCTGCTCGGGAACCCAGTTGCCGTTTTCCTTCTTCCAGCCGATGGCCTTACGTCCATTTTCCGTCTTATCGCTCCCTCTAGACCCGAACAAAACGGGGCAAGCCACGCGGAACTTGGCGATGAGAATGTCGATCATGGAGGCGCCACGCCACTGGTAGTCCTTGTTGGAGAAGATCTGGGCCGTCACGATACCGACTGGCTCCGCGGACTTTGGATTCGCGCCGCCCTCATTAGCAAATTGCTGGATGATTGCTTTCGCGAGGATGTTGAGGAGGTAGATGAACAGGGTTGGCAGCTGCGGTCCGTTGTTAACGGCGCCTTCGACCGGTTCCCTGTTCTGTTGGACGTAGATGTTTGCATCGACAAGAGGCGAGGGTACTCTGCCATCAAGAGACTCGCGCAGAGCACTGTTGATAGTATTGATCTAACGATACCGTTAACGACTGACTTGATAGCAACATGTTCAGCGAATGGCTTACGGGAGTAACGTTTGCGCCCTTGCCAGCTGTCAGTTGGCCGATGGACTTCCGAATCTGCCTGCGCATGTCTCCCAACTTGCCCTTCAACGGAGACCCGGGCTGTTTGGACAGAGCTTCAACATCTTTTCTCAATTTCTTGAGTGCTTGGTGTATCTCGACGTATCGATCGGCAGCCGGTTGAGCTGCGGGCGCGGGCGCGACTGGCTGAGCGACAGGTTTTGGCTGCGCAGGCTCTGCAGGTTTCGTCAAAAACCCATTGGCTTGGGTTGGTGGTACAGACGGTGCCTTTGCAGGTGGCGGCGAGGGTGCTGAGGGGGGCAACTTCGCGGCCTGAAGAGCTGGCGCCGGTGTGCTTGTCAGGGAAGACTGTTGTGATTTGGAGGCTGCGGGTACAGCAGTCTCGGTCTTGGCTGCCGCTTGTTCGGTCGTGCTAATGACTTGAGGTTCTTGCGACTTCTTCGGCTCCGGCTTGGGCGGTTCGGGTTCGGGCTCGGGTGGCAGCTGAGGGATCTGCTTCGCCTTGAGTTCTCTCAGTCTCTCCTGCTCGGCCCGCACTGCTGCCTCGGCCTTGAGCCGTTCTTCTTCCTCACGCTGTAGCTGCGCTATCCTCCTTTGCTCAGCTTCAAGCCTTTGCTTCTCTTCCTGCAATTGATGCACCTCATAGACTCTCAATGCAGCAAGTCGGACGCGCTCGTGCTCGAGCTGGGCCGCAGCAAGGGCATCGCGATGGCTTAACTCCGAGTTACGGTTCTCCGAGAGGAAGTCTGGGACGTAGGCCCGTTCGGGACTTGCTTTGATCTGGCCATTCTGCTGGCTCCTCCGCGAGGGAGACGAGTGCGGCATGGTCGGTAGCATGCACACAGGTAGCTATGAGTCGGGACGGCGATGATGGTATTGGGAGTGGTAACCCGGCCCTACGGCATCGGGCAGTGGGGTCCAGCACGGAACGCAAAATTAAACCGGCTGCCCAGGGGGATAATACTAGGAGTCCGAATGGAGGAGATGACGTTCGGGGCGGTAGGCTCGGGAGACAAGGCTCGGACAATGATTGGATTTTAGACGAGGCTGTGGCTTCTCGCCCCCTTGGACCGTTTCGGTTGGGGGTTGGTTGGGTGTGTGTGTGTGTGTGTGCGCGCGTGTCGTCGACTGTCGAATTCGAGTTGGGCGCGGGTTGGTGTGGAGTAATGAAAAATAATAATAGTACGATGTATCAGGCGCGCTTCGATGTGGGAGAATGTAACCGTTCGCGGACTCGTTGGGTAATGAATTAGGGACTTCTCTCTGGAAACGACGACCCCTGCTGCACTGCTACCCTGGTCTGGACCCGCGTTGCTCCTGCCTTTGCTTGCTGCTCGCTGCTCGCAGCTCCAAATGACTCCATGGGGCGGAAAGATGAGAGACGCACCAGACACAGAGCCAAACCGAAAAGAGAGGATGAGGGACGTCGCCGTGGTTGCAGCATAGGTGGATAGAAACGGAGCCGATTGGACGAATGGCCACGTAGGATGTCGGCCGCTTCTACTACTAGACTACGAGTTATCTCTGCTGGTTGGTCAGACGGTGTGTGGGCTCGGATCCACCATAGTTTTGCCGGGCGGTCAGGGGGTGGTGTTTCCCACCTCCTGGCTCTACACTACTGGTAGGTAGGTACGTGGGTTGGTAGGCACGACCAAGGAGTGTGGAACTGGGGTCGGGGGGCCGGCCCAAGTTTCCAACTAAGAAACTGACTGAAGTTTGAACCTAGGCTGCCATGCCTGTCTCGCCTTTACTTTCCCCTTGTGTGTAGATACCTTTCTTCTTTTTCTTCTTCTGGGGCATAGGCTCCGGCATGCGAATTCGACACATTGATACAGCGGTAGACCGGACGAAGTATCTGGGAGCTGGGCATGACGGCGAACATGTTCAACGCCTTGGACAGGGAGAGAGATTGAACGTGATGGCATTGAGGAGGAGCAAGTACGTACCGTACCTACCTGTACATCCCGTCAGGGCGATACGTAGTGGACTCCACCGATGCACTGATGCACGGTGCCGTAAATCACAGCCCCGGATAACATAACTGCGTGCTGGAGCTTTCAGGAGCGTACCACACTGCATAACAAGCTACTATGCAGTATCCGTATAGTACATACATATGTCTTCGTACAGGAGCGTTTGGGGCTCTGTCAATGTTCAGCGGGATGGTATCCGTCTGGACACACTGGCGTATATTTGATCTCCGCTTGACATGAGCCCTGTATCTGGCACAAAACCTTCCTAATTCTACTTGCTGTGCATAGATGTCAATCAGCAGTATGTAGAGTTGACGCCAACCGACCTAGCAAGTAAGTACAGTACCTAGCCGCCGATCCCGAGGGCAGAAGACGAGGTGCGCAGCTGGTATGGGGCGACTGAACTTGGCAGACGTCCCAAGTCTCCCATGTGTTCCAAGTCCCCTCCCCCTCCCCCCCTCCCCCTCTCCCCTTCGGCATGCTCCTGTCACCTACGTAAGGTGTCTGGCATAAACATGGGCCTGTGTGAGCTGCCCAGTAGGGAAGGGTTAGGGTCGTGCGCCACGGCAAGGCACTGATCAGCCAAGTATCCAAGGGGCTATCACAGTACTGCCCACTTACCTACCTACTAGTTATGTACAAAGTACAATACCATCCATAGTAGTAATACTGGCCAGCAACGTGTTGCCTGTTCTTGAACCCGGGAGCCCTGACCTGGTTCTGATGGTACGTAAACTATGTCTCTGGCGTGCAGCGTGGGTTCTCCCCCACTCTTGTTCAACTTGTACGGAGACGTATGACTGAGTCTTGACCTCAACCCCAAGTTGGGCTCAGGCTCGTCCATGGGAGAGCGACAGGTAATCACCTCCTTGCTTGCCTAGTATGCTTCCCCTAGAGTGCCCTGCCCTTGAGGGGTGCCGCCACGAAGTACCTAGCTTGCTCGGCGTAAGGTACCTACCGACCCACCTGCTTACGTACGTCGCCTACATACCTCAGTAGGTAGGTAGATGGTCCGCCTGTATCACTCTGGTCTGGTTTGGTCTGGTCGGCCTTGGATATCAATCTCAGAGGCTACCTACCGAAAGAAAAAAAAAAAGACTGTTCTGTCCCAGGCGGACCTGACGTAAGCCCGGCGAATCGATCGTCCTTCTTCGTATCCGCCTAGGTAGAAAACAAGTGCTTTTGCATGAGAAACGGGCGTGCTCGGGTTTCTTACCGTCGGTAGGTAGTATCCGTGTTGCCCGCCGCACCTACTGTACTCACCTACCTATGTACCTCCGTAAGAGACTGTGCTCTCCCTACAGGCCCCCTGTGCCATTGCTACACACCTCTTTGCTCACTAGCGCAACAGATACCTCGCCTTATACAGAGTACAAAGACCCGGTTCCAGTTCCAGCCAGCCCCGACAGCGTGTCCCCCGTATTCCTCGGTGCGTCCCTCCCCCCACTGATTGCTGAGGTGCTGCTGTGCTGTCCCTGCTCCTCCTCGTCCTTCCACTCGCTCGCTCCTCTCCTCCTCTCCCCTCCCCACTCCACCCCCCCTACCCCCCCCGTCACTTTCTCCCCGAGAGCACATTCCCATCCTGCCTCGTCTTCTCTTCACGTCGTGTCTGCCTCATCCGTTTTTTTTCCAACCTCAACCATCACTTCGCACACTCCTTGCGAGCTCCTTTCCCTTTCACCTCGCTCGTCTCGCCGACAACCCACAATCCTCTCTTCCTTCCCTTCCCTCCCCTCCCTATCACATCCCAATCCAATCCCTCTTCGGTCAATCAGACACCCAAAACATCTACCTTCCTTGAAATCAGCTACGTCCACAAAATCAGAAGAACAACAGCCAGCTACAACCATCCCAGTTCTCCACTGTCATTAGTCCGTAACGGCATACGTCAATACTCATCCCACAAAGCTTATCGACGCCTATGCCGAACCACTTGTTATCCGACGCTGCGAATCCTGCCCATCCCTCCTCCATCCACAACCGAAGCACTTGACGTGCAATACAATCAAAAAGAAGACAATTCTTCATCTGCTTGACTGCCCGCCATGGAGCAGCAGCAGCAGCAACAACAGCCGCAGCAGCCGCAGCAGCCTGCGAGCGGCATCCCAGGCCCAACCGGCCGCCGGCTTCACATTGCTCACAGGAGAAGCCCCTCCGAGCTGACTCCGTTGATGAGCATGTTTGCCAACCCGGGCAGTAAGTCGACTCCAGAATACCAAAACCCCCCTCCCTCCTTTCCCGCATTTTCCACCCTTTCTTGAGCTCCTTTCTACTGCCTGCTGCCCCTCGCTGCTCGCTACATCATCCTCCAAGACCGAATACGATGTTGATAAGGCGTTCTCTCCGCAGTGGAACAGCTCGCTATCCAGCAGCAGATTGAGCTGTTGCAGCAACAGCAGCAACAGATCCAAGCTACTCAGCAACAATACATGAACATGGGAATGATGCCCCCTACGCAACAGCTCGGCCCAGGCGGTGCCTTCAATCCCCTGCAGCCGGGCATGGCGCCGCAGGGCGCCTTCCAGTTCCCCCAACAGCTTCCGCAGCAGAACGTTTCCATGGGAGGTCCTCCTACCCAGCCAATGTCACATCGCCGTAATCAGTCGGCTCTTCCCAATATGGGACTGGGCCCGCCCCCCGCTCCCTCATCGGGCACTGCCGGCCAGTCCTTCAACAACGACGCCGCCGGCCCTGCTTCCGGTAGGGAAAACGCCGGCGGCCGTGGTGGCCGCGGCGGTGGTGCCGGAGGTGGCCACCAGCGACGTCACTCGTTGGCGCTTGCTGATGCGAAGAAGGCGGCAGAACTTGCGCAGCAGAAGCGTACAACATCGGGCTTCCAGTTTCCCATGTCGGGTCCCTCCAACGAGGCCGGTGCCGATGGTGGCGCCCCCGCCCCCGCTCCCGCACCAGCCCAAACCGAGGCACCGATTGCTCAGGGTACCAGCGCTGGTCGTGGACGCGGAGGACATGGCCGCAGCCAGAGCATGGCTGTTAACGGTCGCGGTGGTGGCGGCGCAGGCCGCGGCGGCTTCTCTGGCGACTCCAACCAAAACGACTTCGGTCGCCGAGGCAGCTCGACTGGCGGTGGCCATGCCAGAACCGGTTCTCGCAACTTTGACGGCAACTGGCGCAACCAGGGCGGTAACCAGGCCCAGGAACAAGGTGCCTTCCAGCCGGGCCATCGCACTCGTGGTTCTGTCAATCAGTCCATTTCCAACATTGGAGCGTTCCAGTACCCTGGTCAGCCCCAGCTGATGCAGATGCCCGGCTCGATGATTCCCATGGGCATGTACCCTGGTCAGCAGCTTAACCCCATGCAGATCCAGCAGCTGCAGGCTCTGCAGGCCGCGCAAATGAATGGTCAGCAATTCGTTGGCCTCCAGGGCAGTCAGCATGCAGGTCAGCTTGGTGGAAACCAGCAGCAACAGCAGCAACGAAAGACGCTTTTCACTCCCTACCTCCCTCAGGCAACGCTTCCGGCTCTTCTCGGCGATGGTCAGCTCGTTTCTGGCATTCTTCGCGTGAACAAGAAGAACCGTAGCGACGCCTACGTTTCTACCCAGGACGGCTTGCTCGACGCTGATATCTTCATCTGCGGCAGCAAGGATCGCAACCGTGCCCTCGAGGGCGATCTGGTTGCCGTCGAGCTGCTCGATGTCGACGAGGTTTGGTCACAGAAGCGCGAGAAGGAAGAGAAGAAGAAGCGCAAGGACATAACTGATACCCGTTCTGGATCGACCAACGGACAGAACCAGTCATCCGGTAACAATGATGACAGCTCTCAGCAAGAGGGCGGTATCCGCCGCCGGGGCAGTCTGCGCCAGCGCCCTACCCAGAAGAAGAACGACGACGTTGAAGTTGAAGGCCAAAGTCTGCTTCTTGTTGAGGAGGAGGAAATCAACGACGAGGCCAAGCCACTGTACGCTGGTCATATCGTGGCCGTCATTGAACGTGTGGCCGGCCAGATGTTCTCTGGCAACCTTGGCCTACTCCGACCCAGCAGCCAGGCCACCAAGGAGAAGCAGGAGGCCGAGAGAGCCGCTAGAGACGGTGGTAACAACCGTCATCACGACAACCGTTCTCAGGAGAAGCCCAAGATCGTCTGGTTCAAACCCACCGACAAGCGCGTGCCGCTCATTGCTATCCCTACTGAGCAGGCGCCTCGCGACTTTGTTGAAAAGCACCAGGATTATGCTGATCGCATTTTCGTGGCCTGCATCAAGCGTTGGCCAATCACTTCTCTGCATCCCTTCGGTACCCTTGTCGAGCAGTTGGGTCGCATGGGTGACCTTAAGGTGGAGACGGACGCCCTTCTGCGCGACAACAACTTCTCCTCCGACGAGTTCTCCGAAGCCGTGTTGCGCAGCGTTGGTCTGCAAGAGTGGTCTCTCGCTAAGGAAGATGAGGCTGCTCTGGCTACTCGCCGGGACTTCCGTGACGAGAAGGTTGTTACGCTCGATCTGAACGGGTCTCCCGAACTTGCCAACGCCATCCACATCAAGACGCAGCCTGACGGCAAGATTGACATTGGTATTCATATCCCGGATGTCACTCACTTTGTCAAGCCCAACTCGCTTGTTGACCGCGAGGCCAAGAAACGTGGCACTGCTGTCCACCTGGTCAACCGGACCTGCGCTCTGCTTCCTGCCAAGATTGGCGGCGAGGTTTGCTCTTTGGCACCTGGCGAAGAGCGTCTCACCGTCAGTGTGCTTTTCCGCGTCAACCCTCACAACGGCGCCGTTGCCGAGGGCGATGCCTGGGTCGGCAAGAGTATCATCAAGAGCACTGCCAAGATTACCATTGACGAGATTGATGCCGCCCTGAGCGGCCAGGCGAATTGGAAGCATGAATCCATTCAGCTCAAGGATGTCCAGATTCTCAACGTAAGCACCCCTGAATATAGAAACTACATGGACTGCACTGACATCATGCAGGCCGTCGCCCAAAAGTTCACCGAGGCTCGTCTCGGCGCTGGCGGTGAGCCCATTGCGCCTCTGAGGCTTCTGCAGCAGCTTGATGATGAGAACATCCCCATCAAGCACAACATCTTTGACTCGACCCCCGCAACCGAGCTCGTTGAGGAGCTCATGCACAAGGCCAACGCCTACGTCGCACAGCGCCTTGCTCAGGCTCTCCCTGAAAAGGCCCTCCTCCGCCGACAAGGCCCACCCAACGCCCGACGTCTGCAGACCTTCGCCGATCGCATGAACGCTATCGGCTATGAGGTCGAGACGTCTGGCAGCGGCAGCCTGCACAACAGCCTTTTCAAGGTTGATGACGCCGACGTCCGCAGGGGAATGGAGACCCTCGTCCTCAAGTCGATGCAGCGTGCCAAATATTTCATTGCTGGCAAGACGGTCAAGCAGCTGTGGCCTCATTATGCCCTCAACCTACCTCTGTACACTCATTTCACTAGCCCCACTCGCCGCTACGCTGATATCATTGTCCATCGGCAACTCGAGGCTGTGCTTTCCGAGGGTCAGATCGAATACACGGAGGAGGTGGAGAGCCTCGTCAAGACTATTGAGTCTTGCAACACTAAGAAGGACTCGGCGCAGAACGCTCAAGAGCAGAGCATTCACATTGAGTCCTGCCGCGAGATGGACAAGAAACGGCAGGAGGTTAACGGCGATCTCATCACTGAAGGTATCGTTCTTTGCGTGTACGAGTCAGCCTTCGACGTTCTCATTCCCGAATGGGGCTTTGAGAAGCGTGTGCACTGTGACCAGCTGCCTCTCAAGAAGGCTGAGTTCAGAAAGGAGAAGAGAGTGCTCGAGCTCTACTGGGAGAAGGGCGTCCCGAGCTCGGCGTACGTACCGGAGGACGAGCGCCCCAAGGCTGCTGCGTCGGTGAGAAACGCCAACGCGATGGCTGCCGCCCGTCAAGCGGAAGCAGCTGATCGCGCGAAGAAGGAGAGAGAGGAGGCTGCTCGCAAGCAGACGGAGACTGGTACCATCTCCACTGATGATGTCGATGCGCTCTTTGACGACGACGATGACAATGCGTCTGACATCACCGAGGCCATGGCCGGCGCTTCGTTGGCTGAGAGGCCCACACAGAGCGTTCCCGGCTCACCAACCCGATCTGACGCCAAGCCTCTGCAGCGCACGAGATCCGACTCCAAGGTCCCGGTGCCGGAGGCTCCCGAGACCCGCCTGTCGAACAAGGAGAAGTACCTCAAGCTCTTCAAGCTACGTGAAGAGGGAGGCGAGTACATCCAGGACGTCACGGAGATGACCAGGGTTCCTGTGATTCTCAAGACTGACCTCTCCAAGAGCCCGCCGTAAGTTGGATCCATCATCAATGCCGTTCCGAAAATGTACTAATACGATGCAGTTGCTTGACTATCCGCTCCTTGAACCCCTACGCTCTGTGAAATGTTGTGTTGAGACGATGCATCCAACACGGACACAAATTGGCCACGACCACGGGGCAGATGGACACATGGTGCGTCTTGTGAAGTGAAGATACATCATGGACGGCGTAGAAAAGTAAAAGTTTGGGTGAGAGATGGGACGATAGATACATGACGATTGGAAGAGGGTAATAGGAAGTATCTTCGTCCCTGGATGAGTCATTTATTACAAGGGCCGTAAGTTGAGAGGGAGGCCGAGGATGAAATAGTAGAGATAGCGTCCATTAGTTCGTAAAATGGCACATCCAATTGCAGACTTCTTGAGGCGTAACCAAACAAGCTTTTCGCCGCTCAAGGGATCACCTAAGCATACCCAATTGTGTCCACTGAAGTGGTAGAGACAACACGGAAGAGCCACAAGATTACCTACACTGGTCTGGATATGAACAGGCCGACCCCCTGTGCCAGGTTGCAGAGAATGCGGGTTGCACTTGGGGAGGGGGGAGTAGAGGGACGGCAACGTTTCAGCTGCGGTGGTTGGCAGGAGAGCCGGTTTGAAAAATCTGACGTGACGGGACGACTTATGCTGTGTGGATCGGATGTGGCTGGAATGGCACAGAAGAGAAGAGGGAGGGAGAGAAGTGGACCGGGTTCGGCGGGCCGGATGTGGGGCGCCTCAGCAAAGAGTCAAGACTGAAGGTCTACAACGACTGACTTCATCGACAATTCAGCCGAGGCGGATTATACGCCGGCGACGGAAGCGTCTGACGGAAGAGCGAGCGATGAAGAGATAGGAAGAGCGTGTTTGAAAGAAAAGAACAAGGGTAAAGGTAAAGACGAGAAGGAAAAAAAAAATTAAGAAAAGAAAACGAAAGCGAAGAGAGGGGCGTAGTAAGTAGCCTCTTGTCCCTGGCAGCCTCACCGTTCCCACTTTCAATCATGCTTATTGTGCCTCATGCCTGCCTTGACCTTGGGCGGGACCAGAGTCTTGATACAGAGACGTGCAACGTCGCCCCCTTCTTCCCATTCCCGGGCCCCTTGTCGAGTTTGCAATCCCGCCCCTTCTCCGAGTTCCATGCTGGGGGTGTCTCGCAGCGAGGCCCAAGGTCAGGCTACCTGATGTCCGGTGAGATCTGCGCGGCGATCAGCAGGGGAGTGAAGCATATTTCTCGTCCGGTCCAGGCAGCAAAGGCCCGGCGTGATCGTCCTTTGCCTCTGCCGACGTTGAGTGGGAGATCTTCCTCTGATGAAAGAGAGCAGCCAGAAAGAAGGAAGGGGGGCTTCATGAGTCTCATACCGGAGCCGTCGCCGGATGTTGGTCATTTCCCGGGTCCGTAGTTTGTGTTCGTACGGTATGGGAAGGATGCCAAATACGTCTTCCAAACCGCCCTATCAGTGAGTGGCACGGGCATACAGAGAGGCGCGGCGCCGTTAGTTCCCGCGGTTGCCGGGGGGCTTTGAAAAGACGGGGAATTCCTTTTTTTTCGTTTACTTTGTGAGCCGAACGCGGTCATGACTTCTGCGGGGCGGAAACTGCTTGTTTGCAACTTGTCTGGACTTGGGTGGGAACGCGAGCATTGTAATAGTCTGTTATGCGGAAAGCGCACAATGGAAGGAGACGGAAGAATCGCCAAACAATAGACGAAAGGGAAGACGGGACTTGCGTCCGTGTCAGGCGCGCACGCATGCGGTGCACGCTAGGTAAAGATCCCGGGAGTCATGATGTAATCGGCAGTGATCGGGCTGAACTTTGAAAAGGGAGACTGGGTCCGTGGCTTAAGTTTCGAAAGCTTAGTAACAAAACAAGGTTTAAACCTGCGAATCGCGCGGCTCCTTGGGACCTTGGTGGGGATGCAATGCTGGGAGAAAGACTAAGAGTGCTGTGGGCGGCGGCTTCCACGCAAACCGGGACGGGACACGGGTAAACAGAATGACAGCCTGCTTTGAGTTGACCAAGCAAGCCACCCGCAAGCCCTGGGGGCGACAGAATTCGGACGGTCTCGTTTTCCCTTCCGCTTATTAGCTGTGTTAGGTGGTTGAGACGAAGAGGATGGCTTGTCTAAGAGGGCTTTTGAAACGCATTGTAAGCCCTGCAAGTTCTTGGGTTGCCGAAAGAAGCCGGCGAGGGAGATTGGCTAGCGGCCATCCGGTGTCACGTTGATGGGATGGACTGAACATCGTGGAGAGAGAGAAGAATCAAAGATAGAGTCGAGACCTGCGTCTCTCGGGCCTGATGGATGAGCGGCATGGACAAGGGCCATAATCTGGCCAAGCTATGAGATACCGCCCAGATGATTGAAATGTCTCAGCGCCCGCAGAGCGAGCAGATGCACCATGGCCGATAAAGTTAAGCGGCTAGTGTACTAATACGGTCTAGGAGGTCATTGACACGAGGACGGGAAACAGGCTAGTCACAAGGCGGTGGAATTCAAGGCGGCGAGGCCAAGAATTAGGACGGGCGTTTGTTTGTGAGTGGATTCCCTAAATAGTACCGGTACGTTGGGCTGAGAGGGCGATACTTGGTCCAATTGTGGTCGTTTCTTCGAGATACTAGACGGCCAACGTGGCCCACGTGTTTGTTGCTGAGGCCTGGTTAGAGCAGGCTGCAGGGCCGTATTCGACTCTCGAGTCAGTTTGTCTTGTTTCTCTTTTCTTCCGACGGCCCGGTAGGATGAGATCAAAGGTCGATGCTTCTGCTGTCGAGATCACGAATAGCAATTGACGGGGCAAGATTCCTAGGTAGGAGGCGTTCTACCTAGTAGATGGTGAAAGCGGCTCGCAGATCATCCATCTAGGCTCATGGTGCGTGACTTCCTGGATGGCGGCGTCGAGAGGACAGGATAGGTAGGTGTGTACCCACATGGCCCTAGATCTGTCATCGGGAACGAACGGCAGCGTCAGAAATTAGCAACAATTGTGGAGATGAGATCCGTCTCCGTGTCGCAAGGTTAGGTAACGTTGGCTGCTTACTATCAGGGGGAGTTTGAATAAATGCAAGCGACTAGCCCAGGGACTCAGACTAGCCGGACGGGAGGATATGTGAGTAAGTGAGTGATTGATTGATTGTCTGGCCTTGGTAGTATGGGATGGACGGGAACAAGAAACCGACTGGTAAGGGGAAGGTGGGAAAACGGCAGGCGCAAGAGTGGAGAATGGAGTGATGTCGAGGAATGGAAAGAGACTTTACCGAGAGAACGTTCCTGCAGAAGGCGAAGGGCGGTACGTACCGTCCTTGTCGAGGCAAGGGCCCTCTCCCCAGAACATGACCCACTTATCAAGAGCGACCCAATCATGTCGTGAATCAGACGCGAGTGACAGGAGGGTCCGAGCGTCCACGGACTGGGATTCTGACGTGGGAGACGTATCACATTGGTTTCGGTTGACGGCCCATTCATGACCCGGAACGACCTCTGAGGCTTGGCTTGGGGTCGTGATGCGACAGAGTTGGTCGGCTGCAACGCCAAACCGTGACGAGCGACGGGGTCTTTTGGTGCCCCTCGCCCACACTCAACACTGTAAGAACTTGTCCCCTTCTCCCCCTGACCCCTGTCGATCCCAGTGGGGCTGGGACCCTTGTAACCCAAATCCATCGGACAAAAAGAAAAGAAAAAAAAACAAGCGCAAAAACAAGCTCGGCAGGGGTCGCGACCGTATCTAGAAACGGGCTTCGTCCTAATTGAGGAATCGAGCAGGCCCCTGCCCAATCTCATCTCTTCCTCTCCGCTTCTTTCTCTGGCCAGGGCTAGTGATTGGTCCTTTTCCCATGGAAAGTCTCTGCCGATTGGCTGAGCTTGTTTGAACCCCAGCGAAACGAAACATGCGGAGCACTCGTCCATACTCAATTTCTCTTGCCCTGCCTGCCCTGTCTGCCCTGCCGCGCTTTTCTCACCTCTTCGCACTTTCCGCAAATTAGCCAAGCAGCCAGCCAAGCTGGCTGACTCCGTACCCGGGCTTCGGAGCAAGAAGGGAAGGCCTGCTGCCATCTGAACTTTGACCCATGTCCTCCTTCCCACCTTGCCCCCTTGACGCCATTCTCAGTGAGTACGTATCGCCGTATCGTGTCGTGCGTGACACGAGACTTGCTCGCCCGTTGGACCCCCCCTTGCCCGCCTGTCTTCCTTGACACACTCTCGGCGCGCGCGCGCGCGCACACACACACACACGCACATGCCGCACTCACTGCACTCACTGCACTGCAGTTGCCTACCCTGGACCTCTTGGTCGGGACCGGCTCCAATCTGCATCCCTGTCGTGTCGGCCTGAAGCTTTACGGTCGAGCGTAATCTTGCTACCCGCATTGAGGGCTCCCGTGTGAACCGACAACGGAAAGAAAGCTAGCCGCAGACAGTCCCCAGCAAGGACCCAAGTCTATCCGACCCTCTCCCGGGTTGCAGAACCTCACAAGGGCTATGCGTGGTGGAAGGCTGGGGGGGGTGAGGGCGGCAATGATGCCCGCCGAATCCTCAACCTTCTTTATTGCCCGCGTGTTTCCCACCTCCAGTCGTTTGTTCTCACCCCTCTTCTCTTCTCTTCTTCATCCCGTTCACTGTGTGTCAATTTCTTACAACTTCCAAAAGCGCTGGTCTGCTTTCCCTGGTCCACCGGTTTTGCTTACACTCTCCTTTTCCCTTCGAGACATCATACCACTACGAACTGTCACTCCCTTTCTCGGACGACACTCTTAATAAACCCCGCTTGTAATCTTTCACTTCATCGACCGTCCCAGGTGGCACCGATCGACAACCGTTTTTTCAAAACAACAATCCCCA
The DNA here is from genome assembly GCA_030867225.1 of Colletotrichum caudatum. Taxonomy (NCBI): domain Eukaryota; kingdom Fungi; phylum Ascomycota; class Sordariomycetes; order Glomerellales; family Glomerellaceae; genus Colletotrichum; species Colletotrichum caudatum. The sequence continues at coordinate 30,960 of MU846022.1, read as the reverse complement.
TCGCCCGAGTAGCCTGTCCCCGGAGAACAGCCGATCGAAAAGGAAACGAGAAGTTTTAGGACGAGCAAAGCTGCAAGAAACCACACAAACTTTAATCGACAATGCCTTCAATGAAGACCGCCCTCGTTGCCTGCCTGGCCGCAGTGGCCGCTGCCGTCCCTTTGGGACCCAAGTTGGACGATGAGCAGATGAAGATCTACGGCCTGGCCAAGAGGCAACAGGCTGGGGCTAGCGCCGCTGGATTGACCGACATCGATATCCTTCAATTGTGAGTTTACACCGCTATATGGATCAAATCCCACGAGATTACTGACAAGTTCTCCACAGCGCCCTCACCTTGGAATGGCTCGAGGGAACCTTCTACCAGCAAGGTTTCCAGAAGTTCCCCGCTCAGGACTTCCTCGCTCTTGGCCTGTCTCAGGAGCAAGTCAACGACCTGCAGCAAGTCGGTGCTACTGAGCTGTCGCACGTCTCTCTCCTGCAGTCCTCCATTGCTCAGGCCGGCACCCAGCCCGTACAGCCCTGCCAGTACAACTTTGGCTTCACCGACGCCAAGGGCATGGTCGCTACTGCTGCCGTCCTCGAGAATGTGGGTGTCGCCGCCTACCTTGGCGCCGCCCCTCTCGTCAAGGACAAGGGCATCCTCGGCACCGCCGGCTCCATCCTCACCATCGAGGCCCGCCACCAGACCTTCATCCGCGCCGCCTCCAAGCAGATCGCCATCCCCCAGGCCTTCGATGCCCCTCTTGGTGTCCGCGCCGTCTTCTCCCTGGCCGCTCCCTTCATCACCTCCTGCCCTCAGGGCTCCAACTTGGCTCTGCAAGCCTTCCCCAAGTTGACCATGACCTCTCCCGCCAGCGCCTCCGCGGTCGCCGTCGGCGCCCCTATCGTGCTCCAGTCCGACGCTTCTGGCCAGGCCCAGGCATGCGCCTTCACCACCGGTGGTCTCCTGCCCGGCGGAACTGCCTTCACCCCTTTCAACGCCCAGCAGGGCTGCGTCGTTCCCCAGGGTCTCAGTGGCATCGTCTACGTCTCCCTCACGAGCCAGTCCCCGATGGCTGGCACGCTCACTGATGATATCATTGTGGCTGGCCCCATGGTGCTTACTGTCTCGTAAGCGCGTCCCGTGGGTCGGGGTACATGGTCTCCCAACGTGGTTGGCCGTAAAGGACGAGACGGGTTTGCGTTGATTAATATCGAGAGGTCACCGAAAACATAAAGAAATCAAGACAGGAGGAACAAGCGCATGGTACCTCGCTTTACGACAACGGAAGTCGGGAATAGTCAAGAGCATACTGAGCCAGTTTTCGAAAATGTCGACCTTCTTTTTCTTTCTCTCTGACTCCTCACTCTCTCAAACTCTCTCCCGTCCGTCCGACAAAAAAAAACCTTTCACTTCTCTGGCTGAATAGATAGCCTGTATATATGATGGTCATATTATATATATTCCCAATGGGGTTTCGGGAGTTGAGTCGAATCGACGACTTATGTATTGTTTAACTTGGTAACTCAGTTTTTCTTTTTTCATTTCCTTCATTTCTTCCACAATCTTGTCACTTTTTCTTTTATGCATCAGTTCCCGTCGCAATCAGATACGGGCGAGTCAACAGGAAGGGCAGAATGGGGGCCCAGGAAAAATCGTTGCACAGAACAGCGGAAGAATTCTATGATACCAGCAGAATAAAGCACGATTATCTTGACAAAAACATGTTCAACACATAGGAGCCCCCTTCCGTCGTGCACAAGAAAGACTTCGAGAGGGGAACGGGGATTGGAAACAAGACCAGCTGAGCTGCCGGGAAAAGCTATACGACTGGAACCAGCGCAAAAATCAAAGCTATCAATTACAGCTACAAACAATGCTTCCATCCAATCAGCAAGGGCCCACTATTCTTGTGTACATTAGACTGGTGAGGTGAAACGTGTTCAACTGAGCCGCAAATCAAACTCGGGGCTCGCCACCTATTGGATGTCGGAGAGGTGTGAATGGGGACGGTTCAGGATGGGACCGAGAGGTGATCCCTGACCTGGCTATGTAAAACCGGCGAACGGCGGCACGCGGCTCTGGAAGTGGACTTGCAAACCTTCTTTGAGTCATTCTTCATCGGCCAGTCTCCTCTGGGCGGGCTCCTCTTAGGCCGGACATGCCGACTCTCGTGTGTGGTGCTCGTGGCAATGAGCTTGCGGCGTTTGATGCCCGCTGAGTAGTGTAGCCCCCCCTCCCCCCCCTTTTATTCGGCTTATGCAGGGTCTTGGTGTCTCCAGACTATTCCGAGCCACGACGGGCAGGGAATGGTTGACTGAACGTGTCGTGTTCTAGGAGGGCACTCTCTCTACTAGTAAGAGAGTCTGCAGCTGTTGAACCTGAGCCAAGTTTGGTAAAAGGGGATCGTCACCCTAGTGCCGTTGTGTGTACGGGCTGCGTGGCGTAGCTGCTTCAACTTCAACGAATGGCCTGTAGCCTTGTCGACAGTGACTGAGAACTACGCCCACATGGGTTTCCTTGACAGGGACTTGGGAAAGTATGCATACATATCGATCGAATTAGGCGGCGCTACGCAGTATGTACCCGGCTCCCCTGTGATCTAATTCTGGCAAGATAGAGTATGTTCATAGTCAGCATCGGATGGTCTATAATAGCAGATGCTCTGTCATCGCTAGAATTCGTAATGTGCTATAAAAAAAAACACCCCCCGAGGTGCCTAAGAGCCATTCGGCCTCAACTCAAACCGAAGCCGTCAGGGTACGGACTGAATTCATGTCTCTCCATCCCTCCAGGGAAGGCCACTAGGTTTTATTTATCATCATCGACTAAGTGTCCCCACAGCATGTGAAATAGCGCTAGCACGATCCCTCGTCCATCCCGTCGGGATATACAGCCCTTGTGTCTGATGATTTGCATCGATTGTCTCGCGTTAGGAATCAATACCTGGAGAAGTCGAAATGAAATCCGGTTTTCGAGGCGGTGTTCGTCCTCCGTCAACTTATGGTTCACGCAGTTTGGGATATGGGGCAAACCACACAGACTTGTGACTGATGCTGCAGCGTATTGCAATGTGTGCTCCCATGAAACCATGGCGCGTTGTTAAGTCACGACGAGGCAACGCGCCACATCAGTGCTGATTGTTGAACCTCTGGCTCTGGTCAGAGGACTGGGTAAGGAAGAGCTGATCAGCAAGCCGCCTCAACTTCTGTTGATTTATGGAAGATTTGGGAGAATTGATCAACCGTCGCTCTCTCTGAACTTTCGACTATACTGACAAGTTTTATAGGGTGGAAGGATCACCGTCAGTTTGGAACAGCGAGCGTGAGGCCCATCGGCACCATCCCGCCCTGACAATCCCCTCCGATTCCGTATTATGCCCGTAACAAGCCGGCGAACGACAGACAATAGAGAGGGGGGGGGGGGGGTAATGTTTAGCTCGAAGGCCCTTCAGGGCAGTGATAACAAGTTTTTGTCAATAAGTGTTTTCCTCAATGCCATGATAACAGCCGATACCAACTCGCCGCCTTAGTAACACAAGACGGCTGTCAGAAAGTCAAACCAGGTTATCGAAACAGTGTTCAATGCACTCTTGACAGGCGTATGAACGAAAATTGGCAATGCTTGGATATACGGCACCTCAAGATGTGGGCCACCGACCCGGATACGCTCGTGCAGTAAACGGAAATTACAAATAGCATTTGGACAATGGCAGAAACGTGGGTTCGAGCTCGTGAGGATTTGTACATGGCAAAAGTGATGACTGTTTCCTGTCGAGGCGAACGCGCCCGCCGCGGGGCCGATCGTTGACAGTGACAGCACCGGTCAGCTACCCCGAGGTCCAGAGCAACGATGACGCCTGTGTCCTAGACCCCCAGTGCAATCGGATGACACGGAGATGGCAGGTCGACCCGTTGGCATGATTGCGTAGGTCCTCCCGCTGGACCATGGAGGCCTCGGTCGGCGTGCTCGTCCTGGAACCCAGAGGTTCCGGTTCAAACTTTCACAGCGGCCTGCGTGCTGATCATGTGCTTCATAAGGGAGGATTTATGCGTCTGCGGCCTGCACCGACAGCGTAGGAGTTCCGTTTGCAACCCGACATGCCATCGAGGTGGACGGCCAGGGTCACTCCCGCAACAATTGTGATACATTGCACAGCCATCGTGCTGCCGCTTTCCCGACGCCGCAAGCCCGGACAGCAGAAGAGTTATAACGGTAGAGAGAGAGAGAAGCTTAAGGAGCAACTAAGACTGTACCTATGGAATATCACCATCCGATGTAACTCGCACACTGGGTTGCGCAATCTGACAATAATTGCCCCATCATCGCCAACCCCGCGCTTGCCCCTCACCAACCCCGCGGGGGGCGGGCAGTTCGGCCGGTTGCGTGTTGTAACGCATGCGGGGGGTCTCAGTCTAGCCGCAATACGGGAGGGGGGAAGGGAGGGGGATGATGCAGACATCCTTGGAAATGGAACTGCGCTGGCCGAGGGCGGCGTTGCTGCCTCGCCGAGGCACCGGCGATATGCCCGGAACGCCCGCTTCTCTTTGCTGCGGGGTTGGATCGGGCTCTTGTCCATACCCACGAACACTTGATTGAAGACGAATTCGTCTCGTTATCACCAGCTCTCTTTGCACAGACCCCGCCCCAGGATGCCGGAAATGAGTAGACCATTCAACAAGGTGCTTATTTCTGCTGGACAAAACCCCACCCCTCTACGTACACTTTGTGCTTAGGTAACTCGGTCAACAGGTCGTCGTCGTCGGCGCCGGCCCCTCCGGGCTTCTCCTCGCTCTGCTCCTTTCCAAACACGGCATCCGGGTGCACCTGCTCGAGGCCGAGGACCACCTCGACCAGCGGCCCCGGGCCGCCCACTATGGTCCTGCCGCCATACCCGACCTCATGCGCGCGGGCATCATCGACGAGGTCCGCCGCCGCGGCATGGTGAACAGCCGGTACTCCTGGCGCCGCCTCGAGGACCACAGCGTCATCACCGGCTTCAACGTCGACATGCTCCGAGACGTCGACGGCAAGGACCTGCGGACCGCGTGCCTCGTCTTGCAGGAGCTCGACCAGCTCATGCTGGACGAGTTCCTGGGTAAGCACGGCGGCTCCATCAGCTGGGAGCACCGCGTGGTCGGCCTGGGCCAGGACGAGGAGCGTGCCTGGGTCGACGTCGAGACCCCCGGCGGCAGGACGCGCGTCGAGGCCGACTACATTGTCGGCTGTGACGGGGCAAACAGCGCCGTGCGCAAGGGCCTCTTCGGGAACGAGTTCCCGGGCTGGACGTGGGACCAGCAGATCGTCGCGACCAACACGTACTACGACTTCGCGGGCGAGTACGGGTGGGACGACGCCAATTTCATCATCCACCCGGAGCACTTCTTCATGGCCGCCAAGATCACCAACGACGGGCTGTACCGCGTCACCTACGGCGAGGAGCCGGGGCTGTCGCTCGAGGAGATGAAGGCGCGCCAGGCGGACAAGTTCCGCACCATGCTGCCGGGGCACCCCGAGCCCCACCAGTACAGGGTCGTCGACCTCGCGCCGTACAGGATGCACCAGCGGTGCGCCCCGAGCTTCCGGTCCGGGCGGTTCATGCTCGCCGCCGACGCCGCCCACCTGTGCAACCCCTGGGGCGGGCTGGGGATCACGGGGGGCTTCGTGGACGTCGGCGGGCTGTACGACTGCCTCGCCGGGCTGTGGGACGGGCTGGCGGGCGAGAGCATCCTGGACCTGTACAGCGAGAAGAGGAGGGAGAAGTGGCAGACCATCATCGACCCGATATCACAGGAGAACTTCCGGAGGGTCTCGGACGCGGACCCGGCCACGAGGATCGACCGGGACGGGTTCATGCAGATGTGCCGCCGCGCCGAGAGCGACCCGGAGCTCATGCGGGAGCTGATGAATAAGAGCTTCGCCGTGCGCTACGACTTTACCCAGCACTACAATAAGGTCGACGGCAAGGAGGGGAGCAGCGCTTGATGCTTCGGCGCGAGGCTGTATGCCTGGTGACGCCGAGCCGGCGATGAGGCATGCGTTTGTACATACATCGGCACAGTCACGAATTCAAAACGTGACTAGAAACATTGGGAACACGGAACAATAATGACTGTTCTATACATACATGGCTTTGGTATCATCTCGTCTTACGGCCAACAAACTCTGTCGATGAGGAACTGGGCCGACTGCGCCGACGTACCAGGCCGTGAGCCACAGTAGACTGTTTGCCTTATCACGATCTAGAAGCTGGGGGTTCGACCCCATTGCGATTTCTTCAAGAAGCACCATTATGTTGTGGAAATTAGGCAGGGAAGCATAGTCCTTCAGACGCTGTTGCATTAACCTTCCTCGCAACGGTTCTCTTAGGTGTGTTTGAGACCTAGGTCTCAGACCTCGAGCTCGTGGTTTCTTTTCCACTCCCTGGTGGCTTTCCCCCCATCATTTGGTAAGGTTTTTAATTTCATTCACCTTCATTTAACCTTCTTGTGTACCATCTCCTGTTGATCATGTCTCTGTCGGCGTGGATGACGTGATCCATGTGTCGACCTCCGCTATGACAGGGAAGACCAATCAAAGCAGTGTTCTAGAAGGGATGCAATGGTAGCTTTTCGGACCATAGAACTATTTCCATGCTCTTGCGCAATCCGCCATCCAGAGAGGCCAGGAACGATGTTGCGGCCCCAGTGTGCAAAGCGATACCCCCCCCCCTCCCCAGCCCCTTTTTAGCGATCAGTGGCCAGACAGGACGTGAGGTGTCAAGATGACTTCTATTGTCAACCGTTAAAATAAAAAGTAAAAATAGAGAGGAAAAAAGAGAAAAGGGGGTTGGTTGGTTGGAGACAAGCAGAGACGAAAACCAAAGTGATGCCGCTTCCGATAACCGATGGCGGTTGACCCTGCGCTCAGAAACGCAAACAAATGTCGGACAGCGCCACCACAATGGCCGCCCACAAGTGGGCATCGACGGCACCTTTTCAACACGTGGAGAAACATATGATTTTAGCCGTTCACTACTGCTTCGTTACATGACAGGGCTAACCACTTGTTACACATCACCAGGTCGTGGGGCACAGCACGAGGTATGGTAACGATCATGTACAGATAGGATATACTAGCCGAGACTACGAAACGAGGAACCACCATGCAAAATGCGTCTCCGTCCCTGGCTCATCTATCGGACCCCAAGACATCCCCGACAGCGCAAAGGGATGCTGACTAAACAGGACCCATACTCAACCGCCTTGGCGCGTTTACTCGTCGACAACGGAGGCAAACTTGTCCATCATCTCCTGCTGGATGTCCTCGTACTGTGATGACTGTGTTAGCTAATGCAATCCTCTGACGCAGTTTTGTATAGACTTGCCTTCTTGGTCACGGCGGCCTGGCCATCGTCAGGCAGCTCGAACTTGAGTTGACGAAGCTTGGCTTGCAAGTCTCCAGTGGCCTCGCGAATCTTGGCCCAGCTCTGGCCCTGAGCAACGGCTTTTTGTGCTTCGTCGTGGAAACCAACCATGAGCTTCATCATCCACTCGGTCTTCCACAGCGGGCAGAACTGGTCGTAGTCTGAGTAACCGTTCTGCTGCAGGAAGTCCTCCTTCAGCAGCACGGCGATATCCAAAGTGATTTTGTCGGGGTCGGACAGCGCGCTCTTTCCGACCAGCTGCACGACCTGGTCGAGCTCTTCCGAGTCGGACAGGAGCTGCTTGATACGGTCGCGCAAACGAGGGAAGTCGGGGTAGTCCTTCTCGTACCACTTGTCGAGGACCATGGTGTACTTGCTGTAACTGAGCGAAGTGTTGATGGAGGGGAAGTGCTTGCGCTGGGCGAGCTTCTTGTCGAGACCCCAGAAGACCTGTACGATACCGAGAGTGGAAGTGGTGACGGGGTCGGAGAAATCACCACCTGGAGGACTGACGGCACCGACAATGCTGACACTGCCCATCCGCTCGGGGGAGCCGAGAGACTTGACGCGACCGGCACGCTCGTAGAAACTGGCGAGCTTGGCACCGAGGTAGGCGGGGAAACCTTGATCGGCAGGCATCTCTCCCAAACGTCCGGAAATTTCACGAAGAGCCTCGGCCCAACGCGACGACGAGTCGGCCATCATGGCGACGTCGAGACCCTGATCGCGAAAGTACTCAGCCACGGTAATTCCTGTGTAAATAGAAGCCTCACGGGCAGCGACGGGCATGTTGGAGGTGTTGGCAATAAGGGTGGTGCGCTTCATGATGGGCTCCTTGCGGCCTTCGACCTCGATGGTAAGCTCGGGGAAATCCTTCAAGACTTCAGCCATCTCGTTTCCGCGCTCACCACAGCCGACGTAAACAATGACATCGCTGTTGGAGAACTTGGACACAGACTGACTGATGACAGTCTTTCCGCAGCCGAAAGCACCGGGAATGGCGACGGTACCACCCTGGACACTGGGGAAAAGGGCGTCGAGCACTCTCTGGCCGACGACGAAGGGCTCGTTTGCCTGCATCTTCTCGGTGGTCGGGCGGGGAACTCGCACAGGCCAGGTCTGCATCATGGGGTACTCGGTCTTCTTGCCATCGAACTCGACCTCGAGGAGAGGCTCCTCGACAGTGTATTGGCCCTTGCTGGCAATCTTGGTAATGACACCGCGAGCACGGGGCGGGAGCAGGATTCGGTGGACAGAGATGAACGAGTTCTCGTTGACGGTACCCCATACGTCACCGCCCGAAATGTGGTCGCCAACCTTGGCGGTGGGCTCGAAGTCCCACTTCTTCGTGCGGTCGAGGGCGGGGACGGCGATACCACGAGGGATGTAAATGGTCTTGGAAATGTCGCTAATATTCTCGAGGGGTCTCTGGATACCGTCGTAGATACCGTTGAGCAGACCGGGGCCGAGCTCGACGGAGAGGGGCTTTCCGGTGCGGTAGACGGGGTCACCGACCGTGACACCGGCTGCGCATGCCATTAGCTGTGCGTTCCAAGGGATTTTTTGGAATTGAACGGGAAAAAGACGTACCGGTCTCCTCGTAGACCTGAATGGTTGCTTGGTCGCCATTGATTCGAATGACCTCACCGACCAGGTTATCGTGACTGACTCTAACCTACGAGCGTGTCAACCGGCATTTCCCGTACGTGTCGCAACGTTTCGACCTACCAACTCGTACATAGCAACACCAATCATGTCCTCGGCGACAATGACGGGTCTAGGGATGCAGTTAGTCGTCGCGCGCCGTGGATCGGGAGACGGGGACAAGTCGGGGGAGCTTCAAACGAACCCTGAGACGGAGAAGATCTTGCCTGTAGGCAAACGTCAGTCAGTCAATGCCATCGTCAAGAGGCGGCGGAAGAGAGCCTGAGAGCTTACCATGTCCGAGATCTTCCTGCTCGGCCTTGTTCTCTTTCTTCTGCTTCTGTTGGGGTTGGCGCCCGAGGTCAGCTTCCAGCCGTCAAGGTCGGTGGGGCAAGCATATGCCGCACAACAGAGGCGACAACGGTGACAGCGCGGCTCAGGATTGGGCTGCTTACAGGAGGCATGATGGGCGTTTCGACGCGAGCAGGGCTCGGCTCGTGCAGCGTCGTCACAGGAGGAGGATCGGGGGAAGGTAAAGAAGGATCCGCAGTTGAGGGGGAGGGCGGTTTGGATGGAGCGAGTCGAGGTGTTGTTGGAGAAGAGGATGGTAGAGGTTGAGCAGAAGCTATTTCCAGAGCTTCGACGTCCACTGAGAGTTGACCATTCGGCTGCTGATGCGGCTGCGGCACCCGTGCACGTCCTGGATGTACCTCGTCCTCGTTTTGTATGGGACTTGTGGTTCGCCAGCTGGGAACGGTACGAGCGGGCGATGCTGCTGCTGCTTCTGGTTCATGGGAAAGTGGGGGTGATGATGTATGACCGGGGTCCGTGCCTGCTTTTGAGGCTTCCTCTGTCGCTAAAGGACCGCCACCGATGGCGCCTGTATCCGTACTGTCGTCGCCCGGGACGCTGGCCCTCAAGCTGCTAGTGCTGGGCGCCGTGGCAGCTGGCGGACTGAAAGGTGACACTGGCGGCGACCCGTTATCGTCCTGCTTTCCTCGGACCAGCAGCTCGACCAGCGATGGCCGCGCCCGAAGGCGAGGACGAAGTCCGACTTGCATGCACCTTGGATTTGGGGTTTATGGATAGTTGGTAATGAATTTTCTGATGGCGAGTATCGATGGGGGTTTTTGTCTTTTCTTTTCTTTGTTGTGGTGATTGGTGGTTGTTCTGGTTTGGAAAAATGCCCGGAGTCGCGGGTTATGGTGTTACACTCGGTAATCCTTCCTCAGCCCACGCAGCGAGGTAATCCCTCCTGAGATTCGACTAACTAACTTATGCGGTAGCAACAAACTGGAAAACCGCCAAACGAATTTCACCGCCCGTCCGTCCTTGAGCTTGGGAAAAATGCACTGCACTGCACTGCACCGCCAAGCTTGCTTGACGCTGGGGTGCGACAAAAACTTCATAGCTTCACTTCCATGAGGCACTTGATGTAACCTGGTGATTGAATCGTAAACATTTAACACTAAGTATAGCTAAATATTGCCCGAGCAAGTCATTCTTGAAGCTGCGATTCCCAACATGAACCACGTCTCCAACAGACGGGAGACAGGAACCGGCTACGCAACAAGTCGACCGTATCTTGCGCCGGTTTTCTAATCCATTCCAAAGCACGAGCTACCTAAGTTCGTACATTCATTACTATCGTCATTATGCCATGCCATTGGCCAGCAGGCCGTCGTCGTGAATGACCACCAGATCGCCACCCAGACAGTCGCTGATATGAACTCTCCCATCTGAAGAGCTCCGTCTATCCACGCAAGTCTTCGCCGACCCGCTGTAAGGAAGCCGTCGCGTCGTCTTCTTCCTGCATGTAGCCCCAAGACCTTCTCTGGCCTTGGTCAGCCCTTCCCGACAGTTTTTTTTTCTGTTCTGCGGATGAACCTGTCCGCTCGTCTAGCCGTTTTGTGTGGGCCAGCACATATTGTGTACTCTTGTCTATAACCCTTTTTCTTTTCTTTTTCGATTGCAATTCTTTTGACTCCGCTTGTGTGCACTGGGACTTTTATCGGATCCAAGCGTGGCGAGGCTTGCGCAATTCTCGTTCCGACGCAGATCTATTGTGTACGCCTGACTCAAGCCGTGGTCTCGTTGAAGTCAATGAGCTGCTCCTCTTCGACGTTCTCCTTGAGGCTCCTCTCCCACTCATCCATGAGGTTGTTGGCAGTCCGCTTGAGGTTACCAGGGGAAAGTTTATGGACGACGGTGGGGAGAAGCTCCTCCAAACGACTCGGCGACAACACGGCCGAATCGAAAATCGATTCGGATTTGACTGAAGTGTCCAAGGTCATGGAGGATTTCTTTCTGCTGATGCATATGTCTTAGTATGGGAGGGAGAATTGGGAAGCATGGTAGTGAGGCTCTTACAGCGGAGTCACATTCTCGATGTTCTCGGACATTGATGCGATTTCCTCAGAACCACCCATCGTGGAACCGCTCCAGCGCGCTGACTTGGCCGAAGATACCTGAGGCGATTCCCAGTTGGACCAGTCGTTGTCATCGAACGAGTCGAAGGTCAGCGGCGTCCACGAAAAATGCTTAGCCTTCGTCGTCGTAGACTTGGTGGCGGGCTTCGGGTTCGGTCGTTCCTGGAGCGGCTTCGACGGCTTGCTTGGCGTATCGATGGACGCCAGATCGAAGGCCGAATTCAACGGAACTCTAGGCCGAGAAGAGCTGTTGGCCTTGATGGTGTCCTGGTCTCCGGCGTACGACCTCTCCTTGCGGCCATTGGGGTCCGTCGAGCCCGGTCGTCCAGGAACCCCGTGAATTGGCTCGTCACCAACGGTCGCTTGTCTTATGTCTTCCATAAAGCTCCAAAGACTCAGCTTGAAGTCCTGGGCCACCTGCTTCACGGCGGGAGAAGCAGCCGCGTTGTACGACCTTGGCTGCCATGACGCTCTCTTTGACAACGCGGCGCTCGTAAGCATTGGTGGGGACCGGAGTGCCGGCGATTTGAGGCTTGCAGTGTCCTCGTGCACAGCGAAGCCTTCTGGCTTGGTCGGCGACAACAACGATAGCGTCCTTGTGTGTCCGCCACGGAGGACCCTTCGTCGGTATTCTCTGGGCCCTGTCTGTCCCTGCAGGTCTCTCAGAAGCGTTTTCCTCCTGTCTAGCTCGACGCTTCGTTTTGATGCTGCTTCATCATCATCCAGCAGAGACGGTTCAAATTGGGGTATCAGAGGACGCATGGGCTCATTGCGTATTTCTCTCTTCTTCTGGGTTCCCTGGGCCGTCCATCGCTGCTTGAGTCTCGTGAGCTCGGCCTCGGCACGAGCCAATTCCTCGCGAATCTCCAGTACTCGTCTCTCTTGCGCTGCTATCGCAATAATAAAGTCATTGGGGTCCGTAGGAGAATGGAGCGCCGAGCTGTCGACGGGTGTAGGGGGGTAGGAAGCCGTCGCGACTGAAGAGGGTCGGGAAGGATCGCTGGTAGGCGGTGCAATGGGAAGGGTCAGGGAAAGGCGGTTGGTAGTTCGCGACGCGTTAGACGTTGAACGTGACGCGCGCGAGAAGCGGTCCTGGGTCGACGGCGTCGGTGGAGGAGGGGGCGTCATGGATTCGGGGATCTCCATCCCCCCAACAAGAGTCTCGACCTGGGTTTCCGAGGGCTTGAAATGGCAAGGCCTCGGGGTAATGGCAGGTTGGGGTGTGAAGGCGGTGGTTGTCGTGGTGGCCGAAGAGTCCGCCGGCGGACGCTCGACCACGGAGGCGCGACGGCGAATCTCGTGGGTGCTCTGCATCTCGGCACGAGCGAAATGTGTGGTCGGCGCCTCGTACAACGATTGACAATCAGCGGTGGTGTATGCTCGACGGCGTTTAGGCAAAGAATGTGAGGGAGAAGCGGTATTGGCTCTCCGTATATGCCTTTGTCTCCAGGCGGAGAAGTGAATGTGATTCGTTCTTCTGGCGACGACAGCCTTGTAGGTATTCAAATGTCTCTGATGGTCATGTAAGAGAGTGTGCGAAAAAGCCGAAATGAAGCAGATTTGTAGCAGGAAGATGGCTGTCATGGAGAAAGTGGAAACAGGGTCATTATTGACGGCCCGGCTATGCGTGTGTGTTCTGAATGGCTGGGCTCCTCAGATAGCCACAGCACACCGATAAGAGAGCAACCAGAGGAAACAGAGAACGTTCGGGGGGGCGGTGTCCGGGGGGATCCAAATCTCCAGCTCCAGTTGCAGTAGGGGGTTCTCGGCTGCGTGGGTTGGAGCACGCCTGGGTCGGGTAGGGGGGGGCTGTTGAATGAGGGTTGCAGCGCAACGGGGGTGACGGTTGGCAGCGAGATTGGCCGAGCTGGCGTGGCAGACGAGGGTATTTTCCCTTGCTGCAGTCGATAGGGGTGGGCACACCAGGCTGGGTGCTTCGGCAGTCAAGGAAGCTGTGGAATCTCTTATTTCGCGTGATCTGGGCCTTGGGTTCTCTGGTCTGGGGGTGAGTCGAACGACGGGTTCAAGCACAAATATCCAAGTTGAATGAGCGACAAGGACTGGAAATGGGGAAGGTTGTGTTGATGTAGAGATTGTGACCACCCGAGTGAGGTGGAAAAGAGGATGCGGCAGCGGGCGAGGCCTTGGCTATGGCTCTGGACCGTCAATGCTACTTGAATTGCTTGATGCTTGCTTGTTGATAGAAGGCGTGTTGTTGTCCCGGGATCGTGCCAGGGGAAACAGGGAGACCGATGTCTGGGCCCAGATTGTGCGGTAAGGTATCCGTAGTTGTAATATGTGCAGAGCAGGGTTGGTTGAGCTGAGATGAGACGAGGCGAGGATGGTAGAAGCCGTAAGTAAGTTGGGACGACGACGGGAGATGAACGAAAAGAAGCAATGAGCAGCAGCAGTAATGATAGCAAAGTCGAGCCAATGGTGGGTTGTGTGGGTGAGATGGGGGGGGGGGGGGGGGGGGGGGGGGGGGGGGGGGGGGGGGGGGGGGGAGGGTAAGGTAAGGGTGGGATGGAAGAACGAAGTTGATGAACGAGCGAGTGCAATGCGATGCAAATGCAAGATGATTACAGGTCAATTGACTCTTTTGTTGGCTGCAGCCCTGGTTGTTGGGATGGGAACCAGAGCGTGTATGTGGTCTGACCTGAGCCGTTGATGACGGAGCTGCGGTAGTGGTGGTGGTCGTGGTGGTTATTTCTTGCGTGCTCTCACGGTGAGGGTCACTAACGCATTGCGTTTTGTTTGTCCCCCCCCTCTGTTTCTATCTTATTTGCATCCATCGTCCCTGCTGACGACGATGACAGCAAGCTAGCTATAGTAAAGCTAAGCAAGGAACCCCCACTCCCCCTTCTTCTCCGATCGTCTACGAAGTTAGGTGGTGTGTCTAAACTGCTAGTGTGGTAACATGGTGACTCCTCATTGTTCTCGGCCTGTGGGCTGGGTTTGCATGTGTTTCCTTTTGTTTTGACTGACGCCTCGTCGGATCAACAAGACGAGACGAAACCATCGCCCACGGAAACCAGTGGAGCAAGGCTTGCGTTTGCAGGACCGGTGATCCACTAGGATGGACGTTATCCAGGGGCCTGCAGCAAGCGTGCAGCACCAAGGTCGGCGGGCACCTGTAGGACACCCCAACGAGCCGCAGCAGGAGTCGAGGAAACGGCGGGCGCCGGGGCAACAGGCCAAAGCTAGGCGGCGGTGCCGGACGGGGACGTCTTGGAAGAGGCCCGAGGCATCTTTTAGCCGTCTGCTAGGCAGATCTTGTCCTCCTTTGCGGTGGCTTGTCTGCTTCCGAGGCACAACAGGAGCTAAACTACAAAATTCGACGGGTCCGGTCTGAAGAGGACGTCCCGGCAGGGGCAAGGGACCGCAGGAAAGGAACTGGGATTAACCGGGCATGCATAGAGCCCGCGACCCAGTTCGAATTTCCCTGAAATTAGCAGCCAATCATAACCGCGATCTGTTTCCCCGAGTATCTAAAGGGACCCACGTGACTCCCAGTCACTTTGGGGAGGTTGTGACTGATCTCTTACTACTAGACTTCCGACTTCGAAGAGCAGGAGTAGGAGTAGGAGTAGGAAGGAGCAATAACAGCACAGGTGGGGCGGTATGGAGCGTGTGAGTGCATTAACGGCTGTGGAAAATCAGTGCATAATCACACCACACGACCTACTACGTAGGTGCCGAGCAATTGACTTTTTTCCCCTTCATTTAGTCAGCCACCATCATGCTTGATTCCATGGTACTGTGTGTCTAGCTGTGTTTCTACATAGTATGATTGTGTGTGGTCGATATTGTGCACCTGTGCGACCGCATCGGACCAGTACCTACTTGCCTGAGCATGCGTAGGTGGTACCTCAGTGGCAGTGCGCTAAATTCACCACTGATTGGGGCTTGGGGCGCGTGACGCGACTTTCCTCGTTCGGCCTTCTGCAGATACCCTCAGCAGAGTTGCGCTTCAACTTGGGCTTCACCACGACCTCACCTTGGTCTTTAAAAACATTCGCCTGCACTGGGCACCCGAGTGGCACGAGTGGATCATACTATCGCCGCTCGGCCATGACTCTCTTCTACCAAACCGTGAATCTTACTCTGCATACACGACGCCATTCGTCCTTCAGGCCATGCAGGAGCTATCGAGACCGTCAAGATGCCCCTTTCCTTTGTCCTCATCTGCGATCTGCTAGAGCAGGCTCATAGGCGATGCAAAGCTGGCAACAAGAATCTCAACCAATGTGTGTCCGACTGGTTCACCCAGCATCGCCGTCATATTGACGACCCTGGAACCGATGCCTCTGCTCTGCTGTCTACCCTCCTCCCAGATAAGCGCACCGACCGCGTGTATGCCATCCAGGCCGACACTTTGTCAAACATCATCGGTCGGGCTCTGTGTCTCGGAGCGTCACGCGTTAAAGAGCTGCGCCGATACAAGGAGCCTGGCCGAGGAGAGGATCTGGCTGATTGTGTTGCGAGAATCCTCAAAGAAACGGTAAGTGTCAGACTCGTCCCAGGTGCTACGCAACCCGAGTTCCCGGAACAGCCAAGCTAGTATAACGTGAGGATCTGTCCGCTCTGACATCACGGCAGCCAAACCCCATCTTTTTCGGGAAGGATGCCGTAACAGTCGAGGAGCTTGATTCGGCCCTGAACAGCCTCGCCGCCTCCTGCAGGTTCAGCTCTCCCGCCGTTCGAGCCTCACAGCCCCGTTCAACCAGTCGTCGAGAAGAAATACTCGGCGAACTGTACCTTCGCGTGCAGGCAAGAGAAGCCAAGTGGCTCACGCGCCTGATACTCAAGAGCTTCCAACCGGTCCTGCTTGATCCGGGACACGTCTACCACTGCTACGATCCCTTGCTCCCCAACATTCTAAAGGTTCAAGACGACTTCTCTGCGGCATTGTCTCTTTTGCAGAATCTGAGGAGGGAGCCCTCGTTCCGTAGGGGCATGGAAGACAAGAAGAGAGAGGCGCTGATGAGGCACCTGACACCCGTCTTGGGTGTGAAAATCGGCAGGCCGTTTTGGCTCAAAGGCCGCAGCATCAAGCATTGCATGAAGCTCGGCCACGGTCGTATGAGCTGCGAGAAGAAGATAGACGGAGAATACTGCCAGGTTCACATAGATCTGACCAAGGGATTCAAGTGTATCAAGATCTTTTCCAAGAGCGGCAAGGACAGCACCAACGATCGCGCCGCGTTGCATGGGTGAGTATTGCACGCTGAGTTGGGCGTGGAAGCGCTAACGTTGACGCAGAGCTATCCGTGGCTCTCTCAATATTGGAACGCCAAACTGCAAGCTCGTCCGTGGCTGTATTCTAGAGGGGGAGCTGGTAGTCTACAGTGACAAGGCACGACCCCTGAACCCTGACGTATACCTTTTAGCTAACCTCCCTCACAGGAGAAGAAGATCTTACCTTTTCACAAGATACGCAAGTACGTCTCGAGGTCGGGCAGCTTCATTAACACAGAATCAGATTCTCAGTAAGCACGTTGCCCCTGATGTTTATTTCCCAGGCTAACGTACCAAGGCGCCACGATTATGAGCATTTGATGATTATCTATTACGATGTCCTCCTCATCGACCAAGAGTCCCTTCTTGGTGTCCGTCAAAGCGAGCGATTCAAGCGACTAGCAGAGCTGATCACCTGTCGAGAAGGCTATGCTGAGCTGGTAGACCGCCAGGTCATAGACTTTGATCATGCTTTGGGGGCACATCATCTAAGACAAGTGTTTGCCAAGTCCATTACAGAACGAGAGGAGGGACTGGTGCTAAAACCAGATGATCCCTACTTCAACTTCAGAAAGAACCGCCGCGCTTTTTCCGGTTGCCCTATCAAGCTAAAGAAAGAGTATATTGGCGGGTTTGGTGATGTGGGCGATTTTGCAGTGGTTGCAGCACGGTATGACCCCACCAAAGCAAAGAGTTACAATATCCCCAACCTCAAGTGGACGCACTTCTATCTCGGGTGTCTCGAAAATAAAGAGGACCACCAGAGATGTCAGGCTCAACCCAGGTTCACAGTAGTTCACCAGGTGGAGCTGAGCGAGACCCTGCTTAAGACGGTGGTGAGATACGGAAATCCAAAGCCAGTTGCTTTCCAGGACAACGATGCTTTGATCCTCAACATTGCGCCAGGCATAGCCCAACAAAAGATGCCCAGTGTGGTCTTCACCGAGCCCTTGGTATTTGATGTCCGTTGTTTCTCATTCGATCAGGAGGGAAACACAGGCTTCTGGCAGCCGAGATTCCCGCAAGTGTCCAAGGTGCACTTTGACCGGTCCTTTACCGACACCATTTCCTTTTCGGAACTACAGGCTGTTGCTGAAGACGCAACAAAAGCGCCGGCCATGGATGACAGCCAGGAGATGCTTGATTGGATTGCTAGGCTGGAAGAAGCGGATCCTCGTGGCATCCCTGTTGATGCCGTCAGTCAGTCAACAACATCTTCCCGGATAACACCATCTCGCGACCCGTCAATCCGGCCGTCGACTTCGCCAGCGCCATCTCTTGCGCAGAGTCCAATAAAGTCTCGCAGATCTCTTCCGACCTTGTTTGAAGCTTCGGAGTCTTCTCCTGTCGCAAGACCGGCCTCTTCGCCCTCGGTCGACATCATGGCCTATGCCACCGAAGACGCTCCTGCGAGCGAAGCAATTCAGAGTCCCAGCATCAGTAAGCGGACTGTACAAGGCAGAGACGCGTCTCCGCGCAAGCGGCCAAGAGTTCTTTCAGAACCTGGTTCCCCCACCCAAGGATTGCTCCCCAGATCACCACGTCATCCGCTTGAAAACATGAGCGTCAACCAGACGAACCCCTCTCCTTACGCCTCTCAAACGCAGCGACCGGCCGCGAAGCAAGCGGAAACGGTCAACATACAGACAGAGGAAGTTGCTCCTCAGTCTGATGAGTCTAGCAAGCAGTCTGTGGCAAATTGTGCGGAGAGGCATGGGCTACCCACTCACAACGCGCAAACACGTTCACCAGCGCAACCTAAGCACGCCTGCCGATGCGCAGGCGACAAATGCTTTCTCGCAGACAAGGCCGTCCTCCTCTCGCCTTGCGTCGCCCAGCAGCCATGGATAACCGAGAACCTCCTACCCCTCCACGGCATCCACCAATGGGCGACGGACCCACAGGGCTGGGTCGACAAGCCGCCCGTCCCTTCACCCTCGGCCGCAAACAGTCAGAAACGGCGCCAGCGCAGGGTCTGCTTTGTCGAACACAACCGCAGAGAAGTGACTCACGCCCTGATGAAGCACCTCGAGAACAGCCCGCAATACACGGCAAGCGGCAGGCGCGAGTACGTCGAGGTATACGACTGGCGTATCTTGGAGGATATCACAACGCTGGAGAGGGAGCCAAAGGGACCAAAGCCCGCGAAAGAGCACCCGTACCCCAAGCGGAAGTGGTGGGTTGGTTTGGCTTGAAGCGTTCCGGTGCCCCTTGTTTGTGTTCGAGTATATTGGCATGGCGACGGAGTTTTTGTGGTGTATTGTTTTGCATAGTTGTAGCCGCGAGCCTACGCGATACGAAGACCTCGCTCGGTAGTGAGCTACAAACGGATGAACACTGGATATCACGTTTTCCTCTAAATTCATGACGACGCCGTGGCCTCTTCCTTGTACAGCCCCTTGTAGCTCTCCCTCAACCTCATGAATAAGTGCTCGTCGGCGGTGAGAACTTTTCTCTCCGCGTACGGATTCGCGTTCGGCGTCCCCTCGGGCGCGACGAACCCCTTGACCCTCTCGCTCGGCACCGGGTCCAGCGCCACGGACCCGACGGGGTGGCAGAAGAAGGCCATGCTGTACCGGGGGTCCGTGTCCGTCTCGCCGTCTGCGCCTTCCCCGCCGAACACGACGCGGTGGACGGTGCTCCGGAACAGCCCGTTGGTCCAGTAGCTCAGCAGGTCGCCGATGTTGACGAGGATTGGCGGGGAGGGGTCGGATTCCGTTCCGGGCGGGGTCACGGGTACGGGGGCCCAGACGTTGTCGCGAGTGAGGATCTCGAGGCCGGCCTGGCCGCGGAGGCGGAAGAGCAGGGTAAGGGAGCCGTAGTCGGAGTGGGCGCCGGCGCGGACGTCGTCGGGGGAGGCGATAGTGGAGGACGTGGGTGGGTAGTACAGCATGCGGAGGATCGTGCCCGAGTCGCCTTTGGAGCGGAGGTGGGCTGAGGAGAAGAAGCTTGGGGGGTCGACCTAGGTGGGGGGTATGGGTGAGCTGCTGTGAGATGGGAAAGGGGGTGGAAGTAATACGTCAAGCCCGATGCCGAGGAGCTCCAGAAGCTCAAGACAGAGGGCGTGGCACTGATCTCTAAATGAGTTGATGAAAGGTTCATCGGGCTGGATGGTCGGAGGCAGCGGTTGCTGGGCCTTGCCGTCCTTAAACTCGCCAAAGTTGAAGGCCCTTGGTGTCGTGTTAGTCGTTCTCTAGAATATCAGAATCGAGTCTTACTCCTTGTAATCGCCGACCTATCACAGAGTTAGCATTCTCGCCTCATCTAAGTGAAAGGCTGGCAATGACTCCCCTTCTGGTTCTTGGGATCTAACGTCTCAGAGTGCATGCCCGACCAGCCGCGGTTGTTCTTCTGGATGGAACAGGCAGCTTTCTCCCCCACGGGAGCTTTGAAAAGTTTCTTGGACTGCCCAGCGGTTTAGCAGAAGTGCCATTCCCGTTGGGAGTAAGTAGGCAACAGTACCAGATCAAAGGCTGTGTCAATATCGCCCAGCATTACATACTGTCCGGAGCTGCGGATGTAGATGAAGCCATGCTCGGCAGCGGCGTCGACAAGCTGGCGCGCGACGGCGACTCTGTCGATGCCTGGAGAGGCGATGTCGATGATGGGGATATTGGCCTTGGGTGCCATGGTTCTTACTTTCTGCGATAAAACCTCCTTGCCAGAAGGATAAAACGTGATCTAAAAAGTGGCCGGAACTGGCTTGTTATCAAAGACGTTTGCTTGGAGGGGCGATGCTGGACCGAGGTCGCGCGAAGTGGGATGCGATAACGATAAAAGTGGGATCGTAGAGGGGCGGACGGACCCTTTGGGATACGGCGTCGATTTAGATAATGAGTATTACGCAGCGTTCGGTTGGGGGGGGGGGTACGGCCTCAAGATATCAATCTTGAATGTATCATGCCTGGAAAATAATTGATAGGGATTGGTAGAAAGTATTGTAACAGGAAGGGGCGATAGGATGCTTCTTCTTCACTTAGTAAACGAGGGTGGAATATTCAACTAGCGAAGCTTGGATCGCTCTATGAGAGCTTTGGAACTGACTCCCGGTTCCCAGCGCCACGGGAGGCGTCAGACTAGATCCATAAGCTTGTGTATGACTTAGATCAAGGTTGCTCAGGAGAAACCGGATCGAAGATGCCCTGGCGCAGTTTGATTCGCTACTGTCTTGATCGAAAGTTTAGCGGATCTACAACCATTGCAGTACAGAGAGATGATTTCCAAAAAATCTTTGTTAGTCCTGTCCCGGGAAAGGGAACTCGTCGTTCACTTAGAGTTAGGGTCGGTTGATAAGCCTGTCTGTCCTGTGACTCCTATGGCAAGGCGGGGTCCCGTAGGTTGAGCTCGGCTCTTGTAAAAATAAAAAATAAAATAAAAAAACACTGGGAGCCGCTAGGACCTTATCGGAGAATTGAATAAAGTACAGGCCCGCTTGCGCCATCATTATCTCGTGGGGATGTGGCACCCGAGTAACTTGTGTGTATACTTATTGATGAGTACATCGTACGTGGCACTTGCAAACGACGAGGCATCTCGTAAGAAGCAAGCTGTGGATATCCGAGAAATGGAGAAGTCTTGAAGCGGAGATTAGGAGGGGACTTGTTCAGGGAGTGGAGGCTGAAGCTTGGGGGGGCGGATCTTCATGACGCCTTAAGCAGGACACACTTCAAGGAAGGGTGCAAGGAGGCGAAGAGTATACCATGCAAGGGACTGCAGAAGAAGAGTGCGCAAGACATGGCTGAATCGCACATCCCTGACACAACTGACAGGCAAACGTACGGGGATCGGGATAGAGGCGGCGGAAGGGGAACCGCTGCAAGGTGACGCTGCCACTCCCGGCTCGGCTGTGGTTTGGGCTGGGAAGACTCCGTGTTGTTAGGTAGGCGGTACATGTACGGATGCAATGGAAGACTGATCCTGAAAGTCAACGCAATGAATAACTCCAAATAGCATGTACTTTGAGTATTGATTGCTGCAGTTGCGAATATAACGGATAACAGAAGGAATGATTCTCTCCAGCAACTCGGGCCTTCCTCCAAGCCAAGCTCTTCACTTGAGAACGACAACAGGAACTGGTTGTTCGTAACGGGTAAGCTGTCAGCCACACGCACCGCCACATGAGGAATCCACCCCCCTTCACGCGCTAACCCTATGGGTTGTTTAGCGGCCCCAAAAACCCAAGGTTGCCAACTTGCTCCCCCTGTACCAGTGCGGTACGTCGCACCTGCGTTCCTGAACCCCCAAACTTTGGATTCCAATTTACCTCCCCCTCCACCAGTGTCCTTTTCTTAAAGCTCCCCTCTTCTTTTGAGACACGCTTGTCAGTGTCATTGGCCTTGCAGTTGGCCGTCCTCCTTTCATGACAAGCTCAGCCATTCTTTTGGAAGTCATTTGAACTTCTTCCTTCAACCGCGTCCGACCCTTAGGCGTACTGCTCCCCTGAGTGGTCTCGCGACCAAAGCTCCACCCGACCCGACCTACCACCTCCCACCTTTAAACGGCTTGTTCTCAACTCAAGCCCGACGAAGCTACCTCGCCGTTGCGCAAGGCCCGACAAGATGCCTTGTGAGTCTCTTCTCTATCCTTCACCTTCCCGAACTTCCCACCCCGCGATGCGCTGGCCGTCTACTGTACAAACTGCCCCTCCCGGCCCCGAGCCTTGCCGTCACATGCCTTCAAGATTACCCTGCGTCATACCCGTTTCTTCTCGCACTAGAAGACGTTCGAGTTCATACATGGGTGGAAGCCCTACGAAGTGTGTTTCTACCGTTTGAAAAGGACCGACCTTGGCGGCTGGCATTGCTGCTGCTTTGGAAGCTGCACATCCAAGCTGTCCGTCCGTTCAGGAACTTTACACCTCACCTCCTCCAAATCCCTGTCCAACAAGACGACATCGTCCGGGACCTCCACCTCCTCACTGCACCTCCAGCGCTTCAACATCACACCTTTTCATTTCGCAGTTCGTACTGTGAAACCTTGCTGACGGAGTATGACAGGCCTTGTGGAGGACGCTTGGATCAATGGCCAGGCAACGTGAGCTGGACTGCCCCCCAACCTTCAACATCTCATAGCTAAAGCGTTGAATCAGAACTCACGATGTCTCCGAGCTCGAGGATTGCGCGATCGCCGTCGATGCGACATACTACCTCCAACTCTTTCTCGACACACCCCCTTTCCACGAACCGCTTCTGCCCGCCCTTGGTGGCATGACTGGCATCGAACACCATCTTCGAGCTGATATCGACCAATGGAAGGCCCACAAGATTGTTCCCTTCTTCATCTTCGACGGCCAGTCCGTAACTGGCCAGGAAGAGGTTACTGTTCAGCGCGGAAGGGCCGCCAACAAGAAGACGGATGCTGCCTGGAACTTATACTTCAACAGCGAGGCCCAGCAGGCAGTCGATTCTTTTGGTGCCAACAGTGGTACGCATTGCTGTTATGATGTGATGCTGGAGGGGTTATGCTGACCAAGGTTTACCAGGCGCCTACCGCATCCAGAACCTCTACCCCTTGTTAAAGTCGATTCTGAAGGATAATGATCTTCACTTCCTTGTCCCTCCATACAACGCATCAGCTCAGGTATGTTCAACCCTTGGTGAGACACATCATATTCGACTCTAATGGCCCACTCATCAGCTTGCCTACTTCGACATGATCGACTCAGACCAGTGTGCTGCCGTCATGGGCTCGCAGGAGCTGCTCCTGTACCCGATCAAGGACACACTGATCCGCACAATAGATTGGGAGGCGAAGACCGTGACGTCGCTTTCCAAAAAGAACCTCCTTCGGTCGCTGAACATTAGCGAAGGCATGCTCGGCGACGCTCTCCTAATGACGGGGACCTCATTTCTGCCACCTTTCCCCCCGCTCCAGGACACATCGCTCAACCCCCGCCAGCCGTTCACGATCAATGATGCTGTGAACCTGCTTAGAGCATCAGAAAAATCCGTACAATCAGCCTGCAGCTCCTATGGCGACATCCTCAAGAAGCAAGACGCCAACTGGTTGGATAAGTACAGACAAGCCAAGATGGCGGTCAACCACTTCATCTACATTACTGAGGATGGCGAGATCAAAGTCAATGATTTCGACCACATCACGAGAGACAATCACGAGTATCTCGGATTGCAGCTGCCCGGAGAACTGTTTCACTATCTCAATACTGGTCTGGTTGGCTCTCGTGTTCTCGATTATATAACACATAGTCGAATCGTCGTAACGCCAACCTTAGACGGTGTCGCATCGGAGCAGTACAGAAAGCTGGTTACCAATCAGATCGTTCCTCTCAAAGAGCAAAGCATTGCATTGCTTATTCCTCGCCTTCACCGCGGTCTGCAGCACAACGCCATCACCATGAAAGTCTGGTTTGACGACAAATTTTCTTACCAGATCAACAAGTCCCTCCAGCCGTCCCCGTCTCAGCGTGCTGCCACCTGGGATGTGAAGGAAAGTTCCTTCAAAATTGTCGCCGATGACGTTGCCGACCCCCCTGGATCTATTGCTTTCGAGATTCTTGCGCTACTGTTCCCAGACTT
This sequence comes from Colletotrichum caudatum, assembly GCA_030867225.1. NCBI lineage: Eukaryota > Fungi > Ascomycota > Sordariomycetes > Glomerellales > Glomerellaceae > Colletotrichum > Colletotrichum caudatum. Next base: position 6,726 of record MU846022.1, on the reverse strand, counting down.
TGTCAAGGGCACTTTTCCCAAGGACAAGAAGCGGATTGGTGGCATCGATTCCCTCCAAAACATCACAGCAGTAACCATTTGGAGGTTCCTTCATCTTCGTGGATATGTGGACGATTCGCATACCCTCACCAACTGGGGAAATGCTGTTGCTAGCGCAATCTGGGCAATGAAGGACTCACTCAAGGAGTTGCAGGTCCCCGAGGGCCTTAACATTTTCGAGGCTATCTTGACTGCGTTCGAGCTTATCAGACATGATGTGCTCAACTCCCGCCACCGACACGAGGAACTCAATGGCGCCCCAATGGCTGGCAGCGACGATGATAAGGCGAGTATCCTTCTCATCAGTCGCTGTGCCACGCTGTTGAAGCTCCGCCACGAATCCAACGGATATACCGGCCCGCTCAACAAGAATCTTCTGTTGTTCCGGTCGCTTTCCACTGCAGTCCGTGAGGCGGACCGTGATCTTGTCGAGGCTATCGTGGCGTCCATGTTCTTGTATGCCCAGTCGAAGAGAGATCGCGACGATTACCTACAAATCAACCAAGCGTAAGCCCCCCTCCTCACAGTTCTATCTTCACCTCAGTCACTTACATCCTTTAGATTGCCATTCCTTCACAACCCTGATATTGCTCTCGGCATCGCGGTAAAGACGCTCATGGATGAGCTTCCTGCCAACGAGAGCGTGGAAAAGCGCCAGGCCAGAATTGAGGACTTCCCTGGGAAGTTCTTTCCTTATGCCACCAACTTCAAGGATGATGTGCAATTGGCGTTTGCCTTCTTCGAGGCTATTCACAAGGGTGTGCAAACGCTCAACAAGGAGGTCTCAGCAGCCGACAAGACAGTGTGGTCAACAGCAAGCAAGTATCTGGATCAGAGACGGTTCTAGGGCTGGAGGTATCTGGCCTTGTAGCGTGGCGTTGGAGAATAAAAAAGCAAACGGGGTTCTGGACAGCACGAAGCACGCCGAGCTGCCATTGTCTGGCGGCATGGTTCGCTCCCAGGGGCGGAATATGAGGCAATTGGTGGTCCATATATAGCCCGAGAGGGACTGGGGTGCGGGGCAAGGCTTGCTGTCGAGTCCAGACAGACATGAGGTTTGCATTACAAGTTCATAAAGCCGTAGGTTAGATGTTCTGTATCTGAGGAATAGAAACAGACTTAGCCTGGACAACTGTCATTGTGCGCGCTTAAGGGGTCCGTGGCTAACATCGAGGACTGGACCAATTTTACGGGCAGCAACGTGAGCCAGAGAGATGCATATGGCTTCACAAATTCGAAGTGGCTAGTTTCCCCCCTAGATTTATTGTCTCCGGTCATTGTCGAGCCAGTACGATGAAACAAGCACGAGATGCTGCTTAAAGGCGGTTTTTATACTTGAAGTCTTGTGAATGTAGCACGTGTCCAATTTCAGGGCCTAGTACGTACAGCCAATGGGCCGAATGTCAAAACGGACATCGTCGGTGAGGCCGTATCTGACACTCCCCGCCCAGCGCTGGCGATCCATTTGTCCATGTTATCCTGGAGATGCAATGCTATGTCCACCCAAACTCCGTCCGTGCCTATGGTATCCCCGTCCCTTGGTTCCTAGCGTCGTAAGTGAAAGCCAGCCGTGTCGAAATGGTGGTGAAAAGCAGATGTATTCAAGTAATTAACCGTCGTTTGATCGGCCGAGGGGCATTCATGACGCCGATTTTGATGTCCTCCTTCGCCTGAATCTTCTGGCCCATCTGGCGGATCTTCTCGAGGAGGTGGCTAGAGTTGCACAAAATATGTCAGAAAACTTCCATCAAGAGCGCTTATAGAGACTGCGTGGGATGGGATCCAATGTGCCGGGCGAAATCTCATCCTGGCCCTGAAGCAGAGTCGGGGACGGCTTGAGACGAGGGTGTGGTTCCGCTGGAAATTCATCCACTTGGACCAGACTCCCAAAAAGGGGAAACTTCGCCCTGATCGCCTGATACACATGCGTATCTAAAACCAGAAGATGGGGGCGGGGGTGAATACTCTATGGGGAGGTGGTTCTTGCCACCTTCAGTCACTGCGAGGCTGATACGCTCAACCTGGTTCTCGCTTTCCTGATAGTGGATATCCTGCATGTGTTGGTGAATTCTCTCGCGGCCGTCATCGGATTCGGGATTGCGCTCAACAAAGTCGCAATCGTCCTCATCACAGACCCAGGTGCCATTGGGTCCCTTTGGAATTGTGGTGGGAATGTTCTCGGCTCGAACAACGGCCTTGAGAGCTGTAGGAGAGCCTGTGGAGTCCACAGAAGACTTTTCATCTTCATTGCCAGAGCTGCTGTCATCATTCATGGCCTCATCTATGTCAGAGTCGTAGTCATGAGATGTCTTTGCCGCCTTTCGTGAGACGGACTCGGGGGTCCTATCCGGGTCGAAGCGCCGCTTACCACCGGTGCCAGCGAGACGAAGGCCCGACATCTTGCCTGCTGGGCGGCCAACGCGTCTTGGTGGCGGGGTTGCAACGGCCGCGCCTTGCTGGGCATCGCCCTGACCGCGGGGTTTCGACGCTGAAATTGCGGTTGGCTTTCGCCGAACGAGGCTCTCCGGGATCTGTTCGACTCTTACGTGCTCAAGGGTGATACGGGGGCCTTTTGCAGCTTCCTTGAGGGTATTCCAAAACCCAGAACCGGCCCACTCGTCCTCGTCCAGACGTTCGATAAGCTCCTTTGCGTAGTATTTGATGATGTCAGACGCCCCAAGGTAGACCTTGATCTTATACCTATAATAAATCTTGGACGAAACCTTGGGGAATGCCACAGTATTCAATGGGCCGAGTTCAGACTTGATTTCCTCGATACCTTCAAGAAGAGCTTCTACGTTGGAGCGGTCGTGAACCGTTCTAACAAGCTCGGTCTGGGGCGGGGCCTCGGGAGCGTCATCCACATCCATTGCGTCCACTGGTGACTCGACAACAGGGGGGTGACTTCTCGACTGCGTTTTCGTCTTTCCCCTCGATCTCGATCTGGCATCTCGCTGTGACAAAGCGAAGTCGTGAGAGTCAACTCGCTGGGTGCTGCCGTTGCTTTCTGACGGCGTGGTTTTCTGTCTCCGTTTCGAAAGACCTTTCTGTGTGGGAGGTTCATCGGAAGCGATTGGCGGAACCACGGAATCAGCTCCCCCGGCCAAGGGGATATTAGGATTGATTGCTCCCAGCTTCTTCTTCCTCAGTTCCAGGACTTTCGCGTGGGTTTCCTAGACCAGTTAACCACAGCCCCCCGAACCGCAAAGGAAGCACTTACCGGATGTCTCTTGGTCATCCACTTGAAGAATACCGTGGGAGACCAGTCCATGTCGGCATCTTCATAAAAGTGAGATAAAAGGAAGTGTGCATGGTCGTCACAGCGCGCGATCACCTCGTCGTAAGTAGCGCCATCGCCCATGGCGACAGCATACTGCAGCTCATGTCAGGTTTCGTCGGTGGGATATTATTAGTGAAAAACCCACCCTAAAAAGCAACGATTCAATGCTGAGTTGATCGTGGGCGGCCATTCTGTTTGCCTTCTTCTTCCACTCCTTCTTCCCTTGCTTCGCTTCCTGGACCTCCATGTGCTTCTCGATGATGTCCAGGATGTTGTAGTACACCGAGACACCCTCAATGGTGTGATCGAAGATTTCCTTGTAGGCTGGTGACGGGGGTCTGATTTCATACCATCCTGCTTGGCCCCCAGCCCAAGCCCCGTAGCCGTTGTCGCTAACACCAATAGCATAGCGGGTGCAATCGCGGGTTTCGATCAGAGCGGTTCTTGTAGAGGGCTTGACGGCTGCAAAAAGTAAGCCTCTGAGGTTGCTATAGGTATCACGATTCAGTGAAACTAACCTCTCGACTTCTGCCAGTCTTCGATGACTACCCTACCACGGACGACAAATGGACCTTGTGTGTTGACAGTGAACAGCTCAACGGGGAGGCCTGTTTTGTCGCAAACAATGGCGTCTTCCAGAACGAAAGTCTGCAGCATTGCCGTTTCCTCCTGGTCGTCTAATTTTGGTTCATGGATTTTAAGAACGCTCAGTTCTTTGGCGAAAACTCGGCCGTCATAGTCGACAGTGCCCGTCGTCGAGTCCGACGTTTTGCGTCGTCGTCCGACCATGGTGACAACGGCAGGCTCCTGCCTTTTCTCGGAATGATGTGAGGTGGCACTACGAGCATGTATGTACGTGTATGCAGTGGGTTAATCGATACCGTTGCTGTATGTCTGTAGCTTGATCGGGGGGGGGGGGACTGAATTGTAGTGTTGTTGCGGGAGGAGGGCGATTGGTGCAGTTGCGACAAGCCACGATGCCGATTGGTGCGTGGGCGGGATTTTGGAAGAAGCACGCGAACGCGACCTGAAATCCATTAAAGTCGCGCGAGGGTGCTGCATCCACTTTCCTCTGCTGGCTGGAGGCGCCTGGACGTCCTGATGCGGGGCAGACTCGACCACCGGTTCTCCCCACTGGAGCTGGCCAAAAAAACATAGTAGTAGCGCAACTCGTTGTTAGCGCAGGGAAGTTGCTGGTTCTCGGACCCAGCTCACAGGGGTTTAGTCATTTCTCAGCCAATGGATAAGCCGATAATCGACTCCGGAACGTCCCTTCCTAAAAAATTTACCAAAAAACGCATGCAGAGAGAAGCGCAAACCGAAGCGCAAAAGCGAAGGTAAAGAGAAGGCTGCACCTCTCCTCCCTCCCACCCCACCGGCCCTCGATCTTCTCTTCCTTCCATTCCCCCATACTACGTACCCTTCCAGGTTGAGCGAATGCGAGCTTCGTTCAGCTTATGGAAGATGGCGAAAGACACCGTAGTCGAGGGCGTCTTCGGTAAGTCTTGACACCATGCTTTCCTTCGTCCTCGACTTTCTCGCAACGCCTCCAAGCGCAATGCGCGCGTGATGCGACGTACCGACCGCTGACCAAGCTATTCCCTGGTAGCCATCAACAAGCCGTATGGCATGAGCTCCGCGCAGGTGATCCGCGATTGCCAGACTCAAATGAACCCTTCGGCACTGTTTAAGCCGCTGATTGAAAGGGACATTGCCTCCAGGATGTCGGAGCCCAAGCCCGAATGGCAGCGTCGTCGGGCTTTTAAGAAGGACTCGCGCGTGAAGATGGGCCACGGAGGAACCCTCGACCCATTGGCGACTGGCGTGCTCATCCTCGGCGTCGGATCGGGAACCAAGTCGCTCGGCTCGTTCCTCGACTGCACAAAGACTTACGAGACGGTCGTTCTCTTCGGCGCAAGCACAGACACCTACGACCGCGTCGGTAGGATACTGAGCAGACGGCAATACGACGAGATCACGAAAGAAAAGGTCGAGAAGGCATTGGACGACTTCCGGGGCAAGTTTGAGCAGATCCCGCCTCTCTACTCGGCGCTCAAGATGGAGGGCAAGCCCTTGTACGAGTACGCTCGTGAGGGCAAGGCCATCCCTAGAGAAATCGCAGGACGGGAGGTCGAGGTAACGGAGCTTGAAATGGTCGAGTGGTACGAGCCTGGCACGCACAATTACAGATGGCCTACCGAGGAGGCGGAGGCTGCCGAGAAGAACCTCGCCGAGCAGGTCTGGCGAGTAGAGAAGCAGCAGCAGCAGGGGTCCGGCCGTAAACTGACTCCCGACGAAGAGAAGGAGGAAGAAAGGGCCCTCTCCGAGCATGAGACTATTAAGAAGAAGTTTGAGGAGCGCCAGGACGGCCTGATCCGTGATAAGCCCGCCAAGAAACAGAAGCCGCCCAAGAACCCGGCCCTCATGTCCGGTGCCCTGGGACAGCTCCCAGCCGGCAAGGGCTCCAATCTCATTCCTCCGCCTCCGTCCGCCGACGAGCCGTTTCCCTGGACCGACAAGGGACCGCCCGCTGCCCGGATCCGCATGGTGGTGACCTCTGGATTCTACGTGCGCAGCTTCTGCCACGATCTCGGCGCCAAGGTCAATTCCGCGGGCATGATGGCGGAACTGGAGCGTTCGCGACAGGGCGACTTCGAGGTCCGCACTGACAACTGCCTGGAATACGAGGATCTACTGAAGGGAGAACAAGTCTGGGGTCCCAAGGTAACGCAGATGCTGACTGCCTGGTCCGAGAAGTACCCCAACGGAGCGCCCCAGGTGCCCCAGAAGCGGCAGAACAACCAGGAGCCACAGAACCAGGGCCGCAAGCAGGACCGAAAGCGCAAGTGGGAGGATAAGAAGAAGTTCAACAAGAACGACAAGAACGAAAGGAAGAGAAGAAACTCTAGCTCGGGAGACGAGGCGCCGGCCTCCAAGGTTGCAAGGACGGAGGAGGTCAAGGAGTCGCCCAAGACATCACCCAAAGGTTCGCTCAAGTCTTTCCCAAAGGGTTCTCCCAAGGTGAAGGCAGCTGACACAAAGAAGAAACTGAAGCCTGAAGAAATCGAATGGGAGGGCTTCCAGGACTAGCTTAGCCTGGGGCTGTGACGGATGAAAGATGCGCACGGGGACGGCGGGGATATTGTTACCAAGAGAAACATTTGAGCTGCTCAACCGCAACCGGGATAAGGACACGGCGTACGGAGGCTTCATTTAGTATGATCCAGAAAAGCATTGCGGACAGGCTCGGGGTCAGCAGTGTTCGGTGGCACCAAGAGAGAAAGAGAAGGGGAGAAAGAAAGAGTCTGCTTGTTGTTGGTCGGCCGATCGTCGATGGACATTTCAGAGAGAATGTGTTGCAGATACCTGATTACGTGGCTTGTCTTCCTTTTTTTTTTTTTTTTTTT
>MU846021.1:10908-223699 GCA_030867225.1 Colletotrichum caudatum | reverse complement strand
TATTCGGTTGCTAGCGTTAACGCTGCTTCTAGTTGCTGGTATTGTTAACAATAACTTTCTTTATTCAAGCTTAACTAATAATAGTATAGGTGTTATAATATGAATAGAAGAGCAGACAACGGTATCACACAAACAGCTTGTAACAGGGCAGGCTACAGATCTGTCAGGGTTGATGGAAGTGTAATTTGTAGCATCCAAACCCCAAACCATCAGAACTGGATAAAGGTACGTGACCTAATTAGCAGCCTAATATCCTGAGTGGTTATAACTAATGGCAATAGACTTGCAAGCGATCTGGGGGATCCTCAGGATACTGCAGTGTGTAATAGAGGTACTAATAGTGATACCTCTGCCAATGGGTCTCTTTCGCGGGAAGTCCTCGGAGAATCCAGGTTGCTGATATGCATGTTACACTCGATGCCGCTGCCTCCCTGGCGGCGTCCATTTTCCTTTGTAGGGAATCAGTCCAGGATGGTATCACCTTTCCTCATCGCGATGGGGCCCGGGTAATTGTCACTTGCGTGTGATATTCATCACAAAGCCTTAGGTGCGAGTTTGAATTTAGCATAGCGGAACGCAGGGCCAATGTTGATAAAAGTTCTTGTTTATCTAAAAGAGTAGTCTTGTAGTCTGGAGTTAAAGACTTAAATCATGAGAGAGTAATCTCGTACATCTTATTCACATCACTTCTCCGAACCTTTACTTGGGTTGCTAATCCTACACCTAATGGACTGTTTCCTTGCTGTATCATAAATTTGACTCTGCTTTCGTCCTCACAGGTAGCCTTTTGGATAATGTCATTAGTCTCGGCAGAAACAACTTAACTCATTGCCACCCAGACATTTCCTATCTAGCTGGCCTTAGTAAACTTGAGGAAGAGAACAGCGGTGGCAAATACAACCACAAAAGGAACGGCTATTATGCCGACGATAATGGTAAGCCCAAGCCACCGGATGGGAATCATCTTCTCGTCGGCTATTACGTACGATGCAGGCGATAACCAGCGCATACTCGTAGTATTCCATTAGTCGCGTGACCATCAGGACAGCCTAAAGAGCCTCCGGCAAGCTCCCTGTTGTTCTGAAGATGTACTAGAAGAGCGTTGAATGAGTGTAATGCATAAGGCATGATATGTCATCACCTAGGATTCCGTACGACCACTCCTAACTCTTAGATGCGAACTGATGTAAAGACGGTAGGCGGTAAGCTGCGGCGGAAAGTTGCATAAGATCTAGTTCTACTTCATTCTCTAAAGAATCAAGCCTCAGAACACCCCACGAACTCATCGAAGGATCATTGCTCTAATAAGGATTCCTGATAACGTTGACGTTGGACCGAGCAGTGGTATTGTCATAGACTAGGCTTGGGTAAAGCCGCCCTTGAGACGCTGTAGTATCTGCTGACTGACATGCTAAAGTTCGTCTGCAGCGGGTGGACGTGCGCCTAGATACTGTCTGTGGATGTTGTCTAGTTCCTGGCGTCAGCTTGGAAAGTGGCACTGTGGGTGACAGGATCAATGTCGGTCATGTTACGCAGTCTTCTTATCTCCTACATCCAGATATGTGCCTCTCTAGAGCTTGTGAACATGAGAAACATATTGTTAGGGGTGTACCAAGAGCGGGTGCCGTCTATGCAAAAAGAGGGCATAGCCTGGTACATAATATAAGTAGCTATAATTCTACTAAGCGAGCAGATGGAAGCGGTCTATGCTGGTCTATGCTGTGGGCCTTGGCGGGGTATGATGTATGTGAATGTCGGTTGGTTGTTTGGCTTCTGGACAGGTAAGTTGTCACAATAGCTAAAGCTGAAGCTGCCACTTGCGGAGAATTTCTTCAAAATGGCGTGGTTAGCTCTGCTAAAGTTATAACCTTTAATTAAGAATGCCATGTCGGTCATACTGGCTTGAACGCATACAACCCTTAAGTCGAGAACGGGTGTAGGACCCCAGTAACTCTGCAGACGACTACAGCTTGCCTCAACCTTAGAGGGAAAAAGTGCTTATATAATACGCCCTGTGTCTTTATAGCGATCAGATAGCTGCTTTTTAACAGGCGATCTAAGGTCTTTGGCGAATAGGAAGTACGTTAACGATTATAAGTCCTAGAGCTTTAAACCTATAAGGTCTTTACTGTAGTTACTATTGGTATTACTGCCGCCCTACGAGCTCGATTCGCAACCTACACCATTTTCCATGACCTCCCGTTCCTCCAGAAGACTTTTAGATAGCTGATTTGTTACACGGCAACATGCCGATTCAAACCCACAAGTGAGCTTCTCGGCCGGGGTTAAGTAAGGAATGGCCTAGATCTGGCGTCAAATACTCCGTACGCACAGCAGTGAAAGGAAACGTTTCCCCACAGGTTTGGGCGAGCCACGTCATTCCATCTTGATCCATCAATGCTAGGGTGCTGATTCATATTCAACCTGCAGGAGACCTGCTGTTAGATAATGATTTCGAAGAAGCCAAGGGACTGATTTATACTGGAATCTCATGGGGCAGTCTTGCAAAGTTGCTATGCCAAGGCCATTGACCCTTCCCCTCTATAACCAACTTTACGTCTGCTGCAAACTACATACGACCATACCCACCGGAGAACTCGGGATCCCGTCCGCTCTCCCATAGATAAGCACCGGCAAATGCCCGGTGTTGTACGTCTTTTTTTGTTTTACTTTTGTCGTTAGTCAATACTAGTGTCCCGACCGACGATGCCCGCTTGCGGTGCGGTTCAGGGTATGATTCGATTGTATTGTTAGTTAGCATAATGGGAAATAGAGTGTCGGTTTGCCAAGTCACCGTGGGACGCCCTATGTAATAATCTCCCCTGAAGCTGAAGCATCGGCGGTCAATCAGCTGGCAGAGCATTGATAACATACGCAACAAACCTTTTTCCTACTTACTGCTCACATCATTCAGCACTTCTCCTGTACTTTTTCCTTGTTAACAAAGCATCAACCACTTTAACATGGATTTCCGGACAGACCGACAGACCGACCGCCTTGGTCGCAGGCAAAGGCTGATTCCATTGTCCCGCTACCGACCAAGCGAAACCACCCAAAGGCTTCACCAAATACAGTAGCCAAAGTGGCTCTAGCGCCCTCAACCCCCCCTGGCTCGTGCCGGACGCCAAGCAAAGAATAAGCATGTCTCGATGATTTCAGTCTTAAATCATCGTCACTAGCGTAAGACACACTGGACTAGAGGCAGTATTTCGCGCATTTCGGACATGCAAAATGTCCGTTAAATTATTCGCTAACTGGGGTGAGATATGGAATTAGCCTTAGCGAGCAGGCCTATTCGGCGGTTGGCTATGCCGATCGCCGCGTGCTCCCCCCCACATCAGCGCCATCGCGTGGCCCCGTGGATCCATGACGAAAGACCATCCTCAGTCTCCCGGACGAGGCTTTTTGTTTGTGAAAAGAGAATAACATCCCCCACATGGCTCCAAACCCCCGACGCCAACGTTGTGCTGATGCGACGGAATGGTTTGCTATCAACAAGCTACACGTCGTCATAGATCCTCACTCGGCCGTTCGGGTTGGTCGGCCGGACCAGAAGACCGACGCCGTCTGTTTGCTGCTCATTGCAGTGGTCTCATTTTTGTTCGCGTCATCCTCGGAGTCACGGCTCAGCAAGTTAGATTTGCCCTAGCATTCTAGTGGTTCTTGTGGAAACAAATACCATATGGGTCGGGTGTCTCCTCCCGCGCAATCAATATTGACCTCTTCTTCTCTAGCCATCTGCCCAAACATTCCGTCCTGGCTTCAGCAGCTCCAATGAGCAAAAGACTTTGTGCCAAATCTATCGCTGGATTAGACTTACATTGAGCAACAAAGCTTGACAGCATCCCCTGACGACGCTCAACTTATTACCCATGGACGAAAAACGTACCCCTCGGGATTGTGATATCCCTGGTGGCTATCCTGAGACGCCCAATCTTGCCCCGACCAGTGGCCGTCCCACGCCCATGTGTTTCTCTGGTGATAGGAGCAAAAGTTCATCCTCTGCCCAAGCAGCCAATACGGAGTCGAGCCAGAGATCCCCAAGCCATGTTCAAACGACCTACTTCACGACCCCCTCCACCGTTGCCGACGACACTTCATCGTCCACCATTACCCCTTCCAGCCATGGCGCTGCAGCAACGGCCAGCCGCAAAGCCTCCACCGGGCTAGACGGCGTACCGGAAAAGCAGGTGTACCTTGAGGGCGAATCGGCCTCCTCCCCTTCTTCAAACGCCTTGCTTCCAACCGATAGTGCTCACTTTGCGCCTTTGAAGACAAACAGCAGCAATGCGAAGAGACCAAATGCACAAAGACAAGGCAGTAATGTCACCGAAGACGACCTTTTCCGAGCCCTGTCGCGCCGTCGCACGAATGCAACGAACCAAAAAGATTTAGAACAGGGAGAGGAACAACAAGAGATTGAGCGTCTGATGTCCCGGATTTTTGGCCGGGCACGGCAAGAACAGAGCGAGGAGGAAAAGACTAGGCACAGTGGCGTCGTCTTCCGTAATCTCACTGTCAAGGGTGTTGGTCTGGGAGCCAGTCTGCAACCGACGATAGGAGACATTTTCCTCCGTTTGCCGCGCAAGATCAACATGCTCTTCACCCGTGGACCCAAAACAACATTCGCCAAGCCACCAGTTCGGGAGCTCATCAGTCACTTCGACGGCTGTGTCCGTCCTGGAGAGCTTCTGCTTGTTTTAGGTCGCCCAGGGTCAGGTTGCAGTACGTTTTTGAAGACCTTTTGCAACCAGAGAGCAGGATTTGAAGTCATCGAGGGCGAGGTTACTTACGGGGGCACACCTGCTGGGGAGATGAGCAAGAAGTTCCGAGGAGAGATCATCTACAACCCAGAGGACGACCTGCACTACCCAACCCTTACCGTCAAAAGAACTCTCCACTTCGCACTTCAAACTCGCACACCTGGTAAAGAGTCGAGACTCGATGGAGAAAGCAGAGAAGACTATATCCGGGAGTTTATGCGAGTGGCCACGAAATTGTTTTGGATTGAGCATACCCTCGGCACAAAAGTAGGCAATGAATTTGTCCGAGGCGTTTCTGGCGGCGAAAGGAAGCGCGTCAGTATTGCGGAAGCCATGATCACTCGGGCATCTGTTCAAGGGTGGGACAATTCCAGCAAAGGTCTCGATGCTAGCACTGCTGTGGAATATGTTCGCTCGATCCGAGCGATGACCAATATGGCCCAGACTTCAACAGCTGTGTCTCTATATCAAGCTGGCGAATCCCTTTATGACCTCGTCGATAAGGTGCTGCTTATCGATTCTGGCAAGTGCCTCTACTACGGACATTCAGAGGCAGCCAAGCAGTACTTCATTGATCTTGGTTTTGATTGCCCTGAGCGTTGGACAACCGCCGATTTCCTCACGTCGGTTACGGATGTGCACGAGCGGCACATTCGTGAAGGATGGGAGAATCGGATCCCTAGAACTCCCCAGGACTTCGACACGGCATACAGAAACAGCGATGCCTACCAACGGAATCTCCGCGACATTGAGGACTTTGAGTCCCAGCTTACCCAACAGATGGAGCAACGCCGCCAAAATGAATCCAAGAAATCGGAGACGAAGAACTACGAGATTCCCTTCCACAAACAGGTTGTGTACTGCACACAACGTCAATTCATGGTGATGGCAGGCGATCGAGCATCTCTTTTCGGGAAATGGGGCGGTCTGGTGTTCCAGGGCCTTATTGTTGGCAGTCTGTTTTACAATCTCCCAAACACCGCCGCCGGTGCGTTCCCTCGTGGTGGAACCTTATTCTTCCTCCTTCTCTTCAACGCCTTATTGGCTCTAGCGGAACAAACTGCTGCATTCGAGTCGAAGCCCATCCTGCTTAAGAACAAGTCCTTCTCCTTCTACCGTCCTGCCGCTTTTGCCATCGCTCAAACCGCCGTGGATGTTCCCCTCGTCTTCATACAAGTTGTGCTCTTCAACGTCATCATATACTGGATGTCCAACCTAGCAAGAACGGCGTCTCAGTTCTTCATCGCCACATTAATCCTATGGCTAGTCACCATGGTGACTTATGCATTCTTCCGCGCCATCTCCGCTTGGTGCAAGACTCTGGATGATGCAACGAGATTTACGGGCGTGTCTGTGCAAATTCTAATCGTGTACACTGGATATCTCATTCCGCCCAGTTCAATGCGGCCTTGGTTTGGGTGGCTTCGATGGATCAATTGGATTCAGTACGGCTTTGAGTGTCTCATGTCCAATGAATTCTACAATCGTCAACTCGAATGTGGCCCGCCCTACTTGGTCCCACAAGGACCCAACGCGTCACCAGAATTCCAAGGCTGCGCCCTCGCTGGAAGTTCACCGGGCCAAACAATTGTACCTGGTTCGAGCTATATAGAAGCCTCATTCACGTACACTCGCTCTCACCTTTGGCGGAACTTTGGCTTTCTCTGGGCATTCTTCATCTTCTTCGTCATCCTGACCGCCTTGGGCATGGAGCACATGAAGCCCAACACCGGAGGCGGCGCCATTACGGTCTTCAAGCGCGGCCAGGTTCCTAAGAAGGTGGAGAACAGCATTGATACTGGTGGCAGAGAGAAGAAAAGTGACGAGGAGTCTGGTGCATCCGGCAATGGTGCTGCAACTGCTACAGCTGATGGCACAATTAACGAGAAGGATGATCAAGATACGATGAAACAAGTCGCTCGAAACGAGACCGTCTTCACATTCAGAAATGTCGATTATGTCATTCCGTATGACAAGGGCGAACGCACTTTGCTGAACGATGTCCAAGGATATGTTCGGCCGGGCAAGCTCACTGCGCTTATGGGCGCGTCTGGTATGATGGCAAAATTTCCCTCTAGTTTAAAAGCCACTGACTCCATTTCTAGGTGCCGGAAAGACAACTTTGCTCAATGCCCTGGCTCAGCGCCTCAACTTTGGGACTGTTACAGGTGAATTCTTCGTTGATGGTCGACCTCTCCCAAAGTCTTTCCAGAGAGCAACCGGCTTCGCCGAGCAAATGGACATCCACGAGCCTACGGCCACAGTCCGAGAGGCTCTTCAGTTTTCGGCTCTTCTTCGTCAACCTAGAGAGGTGCCCAAGCAAGAAAAGTTTGATTATTGCGAGACCATTATTGATCTGCTCGAGATGCGTGACATCGCCGGCGCCACGATCGGTAAAGTTGGCGAGGGCCTCAACGCTGAGCAGCGGAAGAGACTCACCATCGGCGTGGAGCTGGCATCGAAGCCTGAGCTCCTAATGTTCTTGGATGAGCCAACCTCAGGCCTCGACTCCGGCGCTGCGTTCAACATCGTCCGCTTTCTCCGAAAGCTGGCAGACGCCGGCCAAGCCGTTCTCTGCACGATCCATCAACCTTCTGCGGTTCTGTTCGAGGACTTTGACGAACTCTTGCTTCTCAAGGCGGGAGGCCGCGTTGCCTACCACGGGCCCCTGGGAAAGGACAGCCAGGAGCTAATACAGTATTTCGAATCGAATGGTGCTCACAAGTGCCCTCCAAATAGCAACCCTGCCGAGTACATGCTGGAAGCCATCGGGGCAGGTGACCCCAACTATAAGGGCAAGGACTGGGGCGATGTCTGGGCACAATCCGAGCACAAGAAGGCCCGATCCCGGGAAATTGACGAGATGCTGTCTAATAGACGGGATGTGGAACCATCCAAAAGCCTCAAAGACGATCGAGAATATGCCATGCCGCTCACCACGCAGACTATGGCAGTTGTCAAGCGATCCTTCATCGCGTATTGGCGCACGCCCAACTACATCGTCGGCAAGTTCATGTTGCATATTCTCACCGGCTTGTTCAACTGCTTCACCTTCTACAAGATCGGATATGCATCTGTCGACTACCAGAATCGGCTTTTCTCCGTCTTCATGACCCTAACCATCAGCCCCCCTCTTATTCAACAACTCCAGCCTATCTTTCTCCGGTCACGGCAGATCTTCCAGTGGCGTGAGAACAACGCCAAGATATATAGCTGGTTTGCTTGGACCACGGCTGCTGTGCTCGTTGAAATACCGTACGCCATCATTGCTGGAGCTGTCTATTTCAACTGCTGGTGGTGGGGTGTGTTTGGATGGCGTCTTCCAAGCTTCAACTCCGGCTTCGCGTTTCTCCTCGTAATCTTGTTTGAGCTGTACTACGTGAGTTTTGGACAAGGGATTGCGGCCTTCGCACCCAACGAACTCCTTGCCTCCTTGCTGGTACCCATCTTTTTCCTGTTCGTCGTCAGTTTCTGTGGTGTGGTTGTGCCGCCCATGCAACTCCCTGCGTTCTGGCGGGATTGGATGTATTGGCTCACGCCGTTTCACTACTTACTCGAGGCTTTCCTTGGGGTTGCCATTCACAATCAGCCGGTTCAGTGTGAAGCAGGAGAGTTTGCTAGGTACCAGCCGCCGCCCAATCAGTCTTGTGAACAATACACACAGCCGTATATCCAGCAAGCGGGTGGATACGTTCAGACGGGAGAGGGTGGGATTTGCGAGTTCTGCCAATATGCGACAGGTGATCAATTTGGCGCCGGGTTCGACGTTTACTACAGCAACATCTGGCGCGATTTTGGGATTTTCTGCGGATTCATCGTCTTTAACTACTTCGTCGTCTACATTGGAACTTGGCTCAAGTTTAAGGGGAGAAACCCTTTCAAAAAGGTGATCAAGAAGAAGAGCGGTAGTGGTTAGATGGAAAATGGTCTGATGGCGATCATGAAAAGGCATGTATAGACGCAATAATGGTACAGTAATGCGGGCGCTGGTGAATTTATATACTGTTATGTTCAATGTGGTGTCCATAATCAGCATTGCTACATACAAGGTGTGTCAATCATTTATCAACCGAGCACAGATTGCATCAGAATAAGCCTTTCGAAATGGACTAGTCGTTTGTCGATTTATTACCATCATGCGATGGCACCGTAGTAGGCACGGTCCGATCTACTTCTTGAAAGCCCCGTTGGTCAACTCATCCTCTAAATCGTAGTATACTTGGAACTCGCAGTAGCAGATCTCCGGATCACTCTCGACATCAAAGTTGAACTGGGCCTCCTCGTCCGTGATCAAGACTTTTTCAATTCCGTTGGCCGACGCCGCCTCGGCCAGAAGCTGCACGCGGCAGCTGCGCTCCATGGACGTGTAGAGGAACGCAGCCTCGTCGACGGTCTGTCCGACCGTCAACAGGCCATGGTTCCGCAAGATGCAGCCCTTGCCCCTAGGGCCCAGCGCCTTGGCAATGGCCTCACCCTCCTCGGGTCCGAGGACGACGCCGCCGTAGCTGTTGTACACGCTGTGGGCGTCGCCGCGGAATTTGCAGGCGTCCTGGGTGAGCATCTCCAGCCGGCGCCCGTAGACGGACCAGGCCTTGCCGTAGATGCTGTGGTTGTGACAGACGGCGTGGACGTCGGGGCGGGCCTTGTGCACGGCGGCGTGGATGAGGAAACCGGCCGTGTTGGGCGGCTTCGAGCGGTTGCCGCCGATAACGGCGCCGTCGAAGTTGACGAGAATCATGTCGCTGGCCTTGAGCAGGCCAAAGTGCCGACCAAGGGGGTTCGTCCAGAAAGCGTCGTGGTACTCGGGGTCCCTAACGGAGATGTGGCCGCTCATGCCCTCGATGTAGTCCTCACGGGCCCAATGGCGGAAGGCGGCGGCCATATGCTCGAGCTGCCACTGGCGCTTCGAGGCGAAGTCGGGAAACTTGGGGATGCCGGCGAGCACGACATCGCCATGGGACATGGCCTGCAGAGGCGTCTTGTTTGCGAGCTCATGGCCGTGCTTGGCTTGAGATGCGCCCTTGGGCACGTTGGAGGCACTGCGGGTCTCTGCTGCCGCGAACCCGGTGTCGCTGACGACGGCTGACGGAGCCATTGTCAATTAGCTTTGGATTCGGGCCACGTGCGCGCAGATATGGGGAGGCCTGGGCGAAAATGGACTTGGGTGCGGCGAAAGTGGTTCTGTTCTGTTGAGCCGTGGCTTTGTGGAAGTATTCCCGAACGATGCTGATGCGGAATGGATGGATCTGTAGAGAAGCGGGAGGGAATATCGTTGAAGGGGGATGGTCGATTTGATAAAGTTTCCACCTGCGAAGGGCGCATCTGTCATCCGGGACTTGGTAGTCTGGCCGGGGCGGGGTTGCGGGTAAAGATAAGGCACGACCGGGATCGTTTCTCCAACAAAAAGACAACCGGAAACCGGAAACCGGCCCGGTCCAAGCTTCGGGGGGGCCTCCCGGTCTCCTTTTTCGTATTGGCATAACCAGCTCCACAAACGATCCGTCTCGGCCGTGCGACCAACCCTTAGACTTTCGATATTTAAGATAGGAATGCAACGGCACCTCTCACCCGGTCACGAAGGTATCACATCGGTGAGATGAGGGATGTATGTTGAAAAAATGGAGGAAAAGAAAAGGAAGATAAAAGAAAGAATTGTCGCGAGAGGGTATGTTACAGCAGCGAAGCCCATGCAAATTTCCATCTGCCCGTCATAAACCAAGAATGTCTCTTGTACAGCGACCGTCGTCGTTATTACGCAAATGCTTTTCTTTATCCGTGGTGCTGCACATCTCTCCCAACTGCCCGGCATAACAAAAAAACAGCCCTCTCGCTTTCCTACAGGGCCGGGAGTCGAAGGTGCATCATGACTCGAGTCTGCACATGTACCGAATTTCGCATTAGTTCGTCATTAAATAGCAGTATCCTGCTCATGCTCCGCCGCTACGGTATTGTTCGCCGGGTGGGCATCCTTCACCGCTTGGCCTGCAGAGCCTTATCCAGGCACTGAATGATCTGGCATGTTGGTTAGTACACAAGTCGGAAAACAGCTTGGGGCGACAAAACTAACCTCGTCTCCCCAAACACCTTGGTTGCTAAGATAGCGGCCCATGCCCCTCACCAATTCAAGCTGCTCTTCCACAGTCAAACCAGTGACAGCCATCTCCATGACGTCGCCGAGGTTGACCGTGTGGAGAGCGATGAAAGAGTGGTAGTACATGTAAGTGAAGAAACCCATGATAAACTGGCAGTCCATGCGATCGGTCATACCACCGTGGCCGGGGATAGAGTCGCCGAAGTCCTTGATCTTGAAGGTGCGCTTGAGGCCCGAGGCGAAGAAACCACCAAAGGGGGCGATCAGAGAGGCAAAGGTTGCGAGGACCAGAGTGTGGAGCTGCATCGGAGCCACGGTGAAGGAGAAGGTCTTGTGCATGTTGGGAGGTAGAAAGAAGAGAGGGGGCAAGCTATATGTTTTCGGGACGAAGACGGGGTTGCGCGTACAATCGAGGCCCGTGAAAATGTTTGCGCCCAAATCCTGGCCAAGTTAGCAAAGTCAACACAGCACAGCAGAGGACGGAGGATCACTCACGTTAACAGGGCAGAGGAAGAAGTCGGAGCGCATCAAGACGTTGGTCAAGAGCATGCCAAAAATAATGGTAAAAACCCAAGCGCCGACGAAACCCTCGACAGTCTTCTTGGGAGACAGGGCGATCAGCTGAGTGCGGCCAAAGGTGATGCCGCAGAGGTAGGCCCAAATATCGTTGGTGATGACCATGGCGGCTGGCAGAAAGAACCAGATCATGCCCTCGAAGACATTGTTCATGATGAAATGGGCTTGCACGACAATGAGGTACAGGGCCATGTGGGTCCAAGCGAACTGCGTAAACTGGAACTTGTAGTGGCCAGCCTGAAGCGAAGTGACAAAAAAGACGAAGCCTGCACCATGTTGTACTAGATTAGCAAACGACCCGGGAATCCATGTATGCAGCAGGAGAGAGGCGGCGCGCGGGTAGGACATACCAAAGATGTACAGGATGAAGCTGATGAAGCGGTGGTGGGTTGCCAAAGGCAGCAGCACCTTGTCGACCAGTACGATGTGCTTGAAGTAGTAGATGACGCTCTCGCCATAGAGGAAGTACATGGTGGTTGCCAGCCAGTACCAGTTGAGACTCTTGGCGGAGCGCAGTTGGCGGGCGCGACTGGGCACGCTGGCGATGGCGATGACCTCCTTGAAGGAGATGATCTGGATGGCGGTCATGATGCAGATGATGTAAATGTGGCCCATGACGAGCGCGGCGAAGAAGCCGGCGAACATGACAAAGGTCCAAAAAGTACGGGTCATGAAGTTTGCCTTCTTCTTCTCGTAGGCCTCGCGCTTCTCCTCCTCGGGGGACTTGGGCGGCTGCTGTCAAGACGAGGCGCGCGTTAGCATTAAGCCTGGGAGGAGGGGCGATTATTGCTCGACGTGCTTGGTATCAAGGAATGGCCTGGCCTGGCCCGGCCTGGCATGGCATGGCAAGATGGCTAGCTTACCTCTGCAATGTTATCGAGGGCAACTCCGGTCTTGAGCTTGGAGGGCGAACCATCCTCGCTGACGTCGCTGAAGCTTGAGCGGCGGCCTTCACCGTGACCGTTGGTCTTGTGAGGGAACTTGACCCCCCTCCGCGTGCGTGCCATCATTTCTCCGTTCGCAGGTTCGCGGTCTCGGTCTATCGAGGGGAGCAAGGGGCAGTCGGGTGCGACTTTCGGAGAGGCAGTAGTTTCGCTTGACGCGACGAGAGGTTAGGTTCGTCGAGGTCGGTCGGTGGTGAAGAATCGTCGCAGGGCGGGTGGTTCGGATGCGGTAAAAGACTCGAAGCGGAGGCTCGGCGCAAATTGGGCCGTCAAGACACAGGGCGGACGGGCGGGCGGACGGCAGGCAGGATGGGGTTCGGGTGCCGGGAAAGGTTTGGGGTTGTGCCAGCTGACGAGGCAAATTTGCAAAATCGCGGACCAAGGCGTCGTCTTCTCGGCAGGTCGCAAGGGGTTGACGATTCTTGGGCGGGCAGAAGGTTGGATGTTTGAGGTGGAAGACGGAGGAGCGCGCAAAAGTGAGGTGGGTATGCAGGTAGGTACACGTAAGGTAGGTAGGGTAGACAGAGGGAGGCGGAAAGGCGGGAAAGGCATGGCATGGCTGGCTGGCTGGCTGGCTCGCGGAACTTACCCACACTTTGGGGTTCGGCGTAGCTTCGCCTCGTAGGTACAGTGGGAGGGTACATTCGATGAGAGTACAGGTAAGATGGGAATCTTAGGTATCTACCTATCTGGGTTAGGTAAGCAGCTACAGTAGCAGTCGTATCTCGGCTTCTTTTTCTCAGTGTGCTCGTATCTCACCCATTCTTCTACCCGGTCTATTGCTGTCGATGATTTTCCATCAGGTGGTTTTTTCCTTTCTTTTGTTCACTTTCTTTCTCGACCGCCGAGACCCAGGGTAAGCAAGCCACAGCACAGCTAGTCTCTACGTGTAAAAAACATACACTAACACAGCGTAGGGGTGTTTGGTACCTATTGTCCGACAGGCGATCACTAGGGGCGTCATGAGACATCTTCGTCTCTTCTTTCCCAACCCTCCTCACTGAACCGTAAGTAACCATGTGCCTCGAGTGCTCAGCAAATGCAGAAGATGTGCAACAGGACCCGGGCAGCTGGCCTGGACGGGGGGTGATGACGATGTATAATTTCTTAGCGCATATGCACCTTTGCGTAGCTTTGCATATAGCGCACTTGACATCTACCCAAGGTACCTCCCTAGGTAGCGAGGACAGTTACGTCAGGCCTCCCTGATTCTTGGTGGGGAAGGGCTCGGAGCTGGGCTGGATGATACACGTCCGTAGTTTTCCGTACACGATACCACATATGATGTATGTAGGTACGCATGTTAAGCACTGGTGGGCATGATGTGTGCACATCCATCCCGTCCCCCTATATCACCCGCCAGTATGCGACAGGCGGAGATTACATAAGCCCGCCATGCCACATTCCATACATTATCGTGCTGTCGCTTCGGTTCGGGCTTCCGGGTCGATTGTCAACTCCGCCAACCTGTCAAGGTTAGGTACTGTATGTACTGTAATTAGTCCCTGTCTGCCTACCTTAGGAAGAAAGCAACCAGATATCCAGAAGCTGGTTTTCCTTTTCCTTTCTGCTCTCTCAGCCCCGACACCAGCAAGCTCCATCTTGCAGAAAATCCAGCATTTATGTCATGAAAAGGTGCTGCGCAGATGCCATGACCAAGGTACTTGGGTACTGGGTACCTACCTGCGTAACGAGAGACGAGTTACGCGTGCCTGACGTGTTTGTCCCCCTCCCCCCCTGGACAAGTTGCGAGTCTCTTTTTATTTTATTTTATCTTTATTTCTCTCCAGGGCCCCGATCACCGTACTCATCTACTCCTGGTTCCCAACATAACTTCCTATATCTTTCTTTCCTCTGATTTTTCCTATGGTAGCCAAGCTACCCACCGTCCCAATACCCAGTAATTCTCCAGATATACCTCGACAAAGAGCATGAGCATCATAAAACCAGCATTCCCTCAAAATTGTTGAGTTGCTCGGCCTCGACGATCCCATCTCCGGAACCAACCTTACTGTCCGTGCCCAGACCTTCTACCTTTACGAATACACGTGCATAGGTAGCATCTACCGGTATAGGTATATGTGGAAAGCTCAAGCCAGACCATTCAGGGCACGAGCAGAAAATGCCATTGAATACAGAACCATGTTTATCAGTCCCGTGGCCCGCTACTTGCTTGACATGGATCAATACTGAGCGATGCTGTTGACATCATCACATGCCGTCCTCCCACCCCGCACTTAGGTGGTTCCTAGTGTCTACGTAGGTAGTCTGCTGATTACCTTCTATTGGTGCAGGTGGACGTCAGTAGTAGTAGTAGGGTCAAGGCCGATTTTGGTCCAACTGGCCAACAGCGACGGCTCTGTACAACAGTCTCCGCCATTCTTTCCCTCCAGAACACTGGTATGGAGAAGGGAGAGAGAAGAAAAAGAAGAAAAAAGAGTTGCAATGCAGCTGCAAATAGGTGGACGCATTCATCTGCTTTGTTTTCCTGTCTCACCGCTCAGCCACATAGTCATATACGTACCTAGGTGGTTTGTGGCTCATTCTCCTGTAGGGCCATCATGTGGCTGTGCATCACTTTTCTCCTCCAAGCGACGCGTTTGCTGTCGTGTCCCGCGTCTTCGTAAATGAAGTTCTTCCGATAAGATAAGAACGGTCCTGGTACTTGCCTGGCGCCGCTTGCCCGCCGCGGCTGCCACTATTCACAACGGAAATGCCTCCTCGCCTAAAACCCGACATTACCAGTCCCCAATGGGTCTTTGATCCAAGGATTGACGACACACAAGCATCATGGATGATTTCTCTGACGACGATTTGGACAACCTGAATGATACCATCCTCCAAGAGCTTGAGAACAACGCCATCCAGTTCACCCAGGTACAGTGCAAGGCCGACTCGCAATATCATGACCGTTCCCAGCTCGAGAATTATGACGACCTCGAGTTCGAAGACGACGACCTCGACGACACCGAAGTGACCAACGACCTTTTACCCTCAGTTGCCCGTCCGGTTACCGACAAGACCCTTGCTCACCACCAGCCTCAACCACCTAGGCATCCTTCTCTTCCACCGCAGCAGCGATGGAACCCTGCACTGCCAACCGCCCAGCCGCCCGTCCTCTCTTCGCGGCCTCCTTACCCTCCGCCAGTACCGTCCTACAACCCTCCGGGTGCTTCGCAGCGCTTTCCGCCACGCACCGTCGGGGCACCTAGTCGACCCAACCCAAGCCATTACGGCCGACCTCACCCTCCTCCCGTTTCGTCACGCTTCAATACCCAGCAGTCCCAGCCGCCAGTCCCTGGGGCGGTTGGCAACGATGTCGTCGCCGCTCTGCAACAAAGGGTCAGGGCACTGGAGTCTGAGCTCAATTCTGCCCGTGGCGAGGTCACCATCATACGCAATAATTCCACAAAATCCGAACAAGACCATGCCGCCGAGGTTGCCCGTCTCAAGAGGCAGAATGCCGAACAAGTCGCCAAGCAGGAGAGGGCTGTCGAGGCAGCCATTGCTGCGGAGCGGCAGGCCACTACCGAGTTGCAGTTCTTGCAGCGAGATATCAAGGAGGCTTCAAGTCGTCCTCGGCCGCGAGAGACCGCTCCAATGCCTGTAGCACCGGGTACCACCACCCCCAAGAAGACGGCCAAAACGTGGGGCATGGCTGACGGTTTTGATGACATGGAAATCGCCCTGAGTCCGAACAAGACTAAAGGCAAGTCTCGGGATGTCGGTCCCGTTGCGGTGCCTTTATCCGAGAGGACACCTACCAAAAGCAAACGGAAACGACCAACAGTTGACAGTCCAGTCATGGCGCTAGAAACTCACGCTGAGGATGTCATCATGCTGGATGAAGTGACAACGGCGGCCTCCGCAGCCCGTCATTCTGGCCCTGGCTCAAAAGCTCTTCCCTTTGAGGTATATACGATGCTTCCCCCGTTTATACTCGACTTCGCCGCTAACGGCCACGGTAGTTCCTCCAAGTCATCTTGGATCATGGGTCTTTACACGCGGAGCCGCCTACCTTTGATATCTTGTCACGCTACTTCTATCCTTCTGATCCTGCGACATCGTTCGCTTCCCTCATTTTTCGGGAACTGCCTCTGATGGGCAACCCGTTAAATCCTGTTCAGCTGCTAATAGACTTCGCTCACCATGTCATCCGTATGTGGAGCCAGTGTTTATACGAGGATTTTCTACGTCCCATCTGGGACTTGGCCTCGCTCCTCTCATTCACTCTCCAGCTACAGACCGTTTCCGTGGCACCGCATATCATCAACGAATCCATCCCGGTGCTGCAGCAGTCCATTTACAAGGTTGCCGAAGCACGGTTCAAAAGCATAGATGGTAATATTTCATCCGATCCTAGCACGGAAGCAATACAGCAGCAGGTTGACACGACGTACATTCTATCCCTTCTCCATGCCTCCGCTGCCGCCTGTGCTACCACCATGACAGAGACGGACAACGGCGCGCAAACGAGGCAAGCCGACTTTTGGCAATTGATCACCCTTGATTTGGTTCTGATCTTGCTTACACCCAAGCAGCGCTTGGATGACATCATTGGTATGCTCGACATGCTTTGCACGTCCGCACTACCAAACTCTATTGGCCCCATCATTTCGGGGAAGGAGCCGGACTTGGTTGCCAGAATGGTCATTGACAAAGTGTCGCTCAACCTGGTTGATCTGCCTCAAGCCGCTGCTTCGACCAGTCAGAAACACGCTGTAAGATTTGCAGTTCTGCGGACACTCATGGCCTTTGCTCGTACCCCGTATGGAGCACGACAGATCGCGGGCCACGTCAGTGTCATCCCACGTCTAGTCACAGCGTTGAGTGAGCTAGTAGATGTCCTGTACGACGTATCTAACCCTGTGGTGAACAACGGTGGCGTTTCTTGCAACACACGCAGGGACGAGGCCGTGAGTGCTACCCCGAACGACCCCCGCAACACTGCCGACGACTGGGATGACGGCCGCAGTGACCCGTCCGTTCTGATATCGCAAATCATCTTGCTACTCCACGCCCTTGTGACGGATCCGACTACGGCAAACGTCGCCAACATTCTCAATAAGCTCTCAGTGTCTCATGGAGGCTCCCAGCGCTACATTCTATCTCTTTCGAGACTCAACTTTGCTGAGGAGGACTTGGTGTACGAAGCGGCCATCGATGCCGACACGGTGGATAGGGCTCATGAGCTACTGGAGCTTGCCGTAACTCCGGACGAAGGTGACGGTATCGCAGTGTCGTTTGGGGTGTGACCGGCTGGCAACAAAACCTCGGCAGTACCTGCAGACGTGACACGTTACTGGATGGTGGCCGTCCACGGATTCATGTCTAAGGCATCAAGAGTATCGGTACGCCACGGGCGGCAGTGGCCGGGTACCGTACTTCCGGGCTTATCAGAATGACGGCCGCGGATATGGTAAGGACGTCCCGGTAGTGAAGCAAGACTTGATTTCGGTGTGAGGTTGCTTGGAGACTTTATGGCTTCATGTTGTGTCATCACACTGTTCCTCACATCGAACTAGTGCAAACACAAGGTAACGGGGTACTGAAAGCGTGGGGAAAGGACCGAAGCCACTGGCTCGGGTTGTGACGCCCAGGAGAAGATTTTTTCCGGGGCGGGAACACAGTGGCTGTCAAGGGCCAAGCGGAGTGCTGCGCACACTCTCGTCCTCTATTTGCAGACAAGTCGAATTACCGCCATCCGAAATTGGAATCGTCGTCAAGTAGCTCAAACGATGGAAGCTCGGCCCAGTGACAGTTGACGACGGACCGACAAATCCATCTCGCGGTGCTTTCGGAGGGAGATGGTGCTCCAGGACGGCGACAAGATCTCGTCCACGCATCCACTGGGGGGCCAATTTGACAAAGTGACCCTTTCCTAATGTACCAAACGATTGTGTCTTTGTATTCTGCTGATCTTGAATTGTTCAAAGGGTTTCGTAACGCTGTCTAGCTTCGTCCGTCCGTAAAGAGGGGAGTGCCGACTAGCGATTGCCATCGACGGCGCTAGTCGACAAGGCATTTGCTCCTTGGTTTAGCGGCCTGGAATGATCGCCCAATTCAGCACGCGCCCCTGAGTCAAAGAGCTGCCTTTCGTCCTACAAAGCAGCCACTTTCGGTTGTCCGTTCCAAGGTGCCAAGACTGATTAGGACTGGACCCGTTAGGTCCGAGCCCGGTTCGTCCGGAGTAGTGTGAGAAGGCTCCGCCCGACTCCAACCTAGGACATCAGCACAGTGTTAGTATCTCCTGGGCCTGACTTGCAGCGGCTGAGGTAAAGATGGATGGACAGTGGTCAGACATGAAATCTTCTCCATGGCAAGCGGCAGGAGTTGGGCCGTTGAGTCCCAGATCACACAAGGCCGGCCGATCAGGATCAGGAACGGGAGGGCTAGGAGCCACTTCGGTTCGTGTGTACTCCGAGCTGAAGCCTCCAACGGAACTAATACACTCACACACGCCCCCCCCCCCCCCCCCCCCCCTCCTCCCTCGACCCGCGCGACCCTCCCATCGAGATTGGCATATATGATGCCAGTTCACCGCACGTCCTTGCAACGGACTACAATGGGATATCCTTCTCTCCTTATCCACTCCACACTCGGTTCAAGTGTTGCTGGCCCCATAAACCGCCGCCATCATGAACATCCTCTTCCTTTGCACCGCGCATAATTCGCTGTCGCAACGCCTGTATCTTACTCTTTCCAAGTCTCACAAAATCACCATTGAATATGCCCTCTCCAACGAAGCCATGATCGAGGCGTCCAAGCTGGCCAAGCCTCATCTCATCATCTGCCCGTTCCTCACGACACGGGTCCCCCGCGAAGTATATGAAAACTACCTGACCCTGATCATTCATCCCGGCCCTCCTGGCGACGCCGGGCCTAGCGCCTTGGACTGGGTGTTGATGGGCGATGACGGGACGGAGGCGGACCCAGAGACACTCATCCGGGACGGCACATGGAGCGAGTTTGGTCGACCGTACTGGGGCGTTACTGTCCTTCAAGCCGTCGAAGAGTTCGACGCCGGACCGGTATGGGCGTTCGAACAGTTCCCATTGCAGATCGATTCCCCCAACATCACAAAGTCGAGCGTCTACCGCGGCCCCGTCACGCGGGCCGCGCTCACAGCCACCTTGGCGGCCATCCAGAGGATCCAGACCACCTGCATACAAACCGCCTCACCCTACACCCCACCTCCCTCGCCCGGTAACGTGAAGTTTGCCCCGCACCTCGTCACTCCTCTCCTCCAAGCAAAACCAGCCTACTGCGACGCCTCAGTGACACTGCAGAAAGCCTTCCTTGGTGGAGTACCACGTCACCGACCCCTTCTCAAGGCTGCACAGCGGGACTTCGATATCCAGTCACACACAGCTCGGGAAATATCGCGAAGGATCCGTTCGTCGGACTCTCAGCCAGGCTGCTTAACCAAACTCTTCGGCCCGTCCCTGTACGTCTACGGCGGTACTATCGAGGAGGGTAACGGCTTCATCGGCCAGTCGCGTCCGGGAGAAATCGTTGCTTACCGGGACGACGCCGTTTGCGTCGCCACATGCGACGAGAAGGCCATTTGGATCACTCACGTCCGCCGTGTCAAGAAGAAGACGGACGCCATGTTGTGGCCCAAGGTTTCAGCCGTCTCCGGTCTGCGAGAGTTAGGTATCATCGACGATGATGCCGTGGCGCGCAACTGCATCTCCAAGGCAACCGTCGACTGGTCACGAGCTCCGCACGCCACTCAGCAGGACGTTTGGGTTGACTTTGAGACATTTCCAGGTGCTAGGCGGGTTGCGTTCCTCTACTTCGAATTCTACAACGGCGCTATGAGTACGGAACAGTGCACCCGCATGATTAGCGCCCTTGACTTTATCATATCCACACATGTCGTGGAACGTCCGCTCAGCGCCGTTGTGCTCATGGGAGGCGAAGGCTATTTCAGCAACGGCATTGCACTCAACGTTATCGAGGCTGCTGCGGACCCAGCACTCGAGTCTTGGCTAAACATCAACCGCATTGACGACGTGGTACACTACCTCCTGCACGAGTTCCCATCACGCAAGATCCTCACCGTCGCCGGTATCAGAGGCAACTGCGCGGCGGGCGGCGTCGCCATGGCTGCCGCATGCGACGTCGTCCTTGCTGGAACTGAGGTGGTCCTCAACCCGGCTTACCGCGCCATTGGTCTCCACGGCTCCGAATACCATTCCTTGTCATACACCGGAAGATGTGGCTCGTCCGGTGCCACCAAGCTGTTGCGTGACATGAGACCGTTGTCGACGACTGACGCTCGCACAATGGGCTTGGTCGACCACACAATTCCCGGCTTCGGCACCCTCCTCGACACACGCATGCGGAAACTCGTCAAGTCCATGCTCACTTCTCCAAAAAAGCTGGCCCCGGGGCTCTGGAAGAGCAAAGTCGACGTATCGCCTGCCGGTCTGGCCTGCGCACGTGCGCAGGAGCTTGGAGAAATGTCAAAGGACTTCTGGAGCCCAAGGTCCTCAAGATATCACCTCCGTCGCCGAGACTTTGTTCGCAAGATCAAGGCCGTCAAGACGCCTCTTCGGTTTGCGGCGCATCGCCGCAGCGCCGGGGAGCTCGACGAAGAGGAGTCAGAAGAATTTGACGATGTCATTTGCTTTGAACGCAAAGCAAGAGCGGCGTTGATGGCCGAGCAGCTGAAGGGATACGTGGAGAGCGTAACGTTGACGACTCCTTCTCAACGGGTCGCCGCGAGCCACGCGAGCGAAAGCGCAGGCAAGCGGGACTTGGGACCCGTCTTCTCGTGTTACTACGACGTCACGGCCTAAAGTGTGTTATTTTCTTGGTGGGCATTTCACTGTACAAAGGACAGTCTTTGTGATCGATAATTCCTATTACGGGTGTTCATCTACGCTGTGATAACTTGGTAGATACCAGTAGTGACGTTTCATATACTTTCAGAACAAGCAATACCAAATTGCCATTCTTAGTGCAACCTGATTCTCCTAATTTTCCGGTACCCCGCCAACACCCCTATCTCTCGCATGTTGTGTCTGCATGAAACTATGACCGGTCTAACAGCCAACGCCCGCCCTGTTATGCACGGCGCTAGAAGCGGGACGTTGACACGGTATGTCTACTTACACCGGCAGGCAACAGGCACATGGCGACAAAAAGCCTTAGGGTCTATGCACTTCCATCACGGCTAGCGTTTCGCTCTCAGTCCGTCTAGCTTTTTATAGGCCCAGCTCAGGGCTAGTGGCTTTTTTCTTTCTCTTGATCCTGTGTCGGAAGCTTTCTTTCGACTCGCCCATTTGCCAAGCTGCTTCAGTGCAACCCCAGGAACGGGGATCGAGCATCCGACTGTTACCTCGGAATGGCCCAGGCCCTGGGGCACTGGGGCTTTGGAACTTATACTCTTACCGGTTTTCCGGTCCTTTGACGGATGCCATAGGCTACGATGCTCACCGGTGAGTGAGCCGATGTGCTGCAATACCTCCGTCTCCGAAAGAGCGGGGGTGGCTGCCGCCGGATCCGGCCCTGGGCAGTGGGAGGTGGGGTGCCGATAGCGGGACCGTCATGACGTCTACTTCGCGCGCACATCTGTCCGATCCCAAGCCCCAACCTCGTTATTGCTCTAGCCTGAACCATCTCCGCCCTGCGTCTAAGGATAACTGGTGGCAGCGCCCCTCAAACTATGGCCGCTATAAAACGTGAGAAATTTGATGGAATCTGCCTAATAACAATCCTCAAAAGGGCCTTACATGGGTCTCGAGGGCCATTCTACCGTTGGCGTGGAATCAAGTCCAGGTCAAACTTTCAAGCGTGACGCCTGGCAGCAGACCTGTATGAAGCCGTTTGAGTTGGCTGATAATGGCATACGATCCAATAGAATACGATTTGATTTTTATTTTCTGTTTCTTTCTTGAACTGCCGCTGATGCTTTTGTACCGTCTCCTTCGCCAGTGTCACGTCGCGGTTTGTTATCTATACTCCTCGACATGTAGATCACGACGCTGATAAAGGACACACTAAGACTTGCGGGGGTCTTACATCATCCGCATCATAGTTCAGAACAAAGTGTCCAATTACCCAGGGGCAGGGGATCGGGTTCCGGAGATAGGGGAAAGGAAGAAGGAAAGGGGCCAATCGAGGGGTTCCGACTTATCATAATGGAACTGTTGTTGATGGTCGTAATCTTTTGTACCATAAGCCATAAGTATGGATGCGTTTCTTGATGCTAGGTTGCATGATGCAATTAAGAACTTGAACGTGATAGCCATCACTGTTACAGCATCTCTGATTACGATGAATGAAGTGAACATCAAAAGTGGTCGCCGTGTGTCTTTTGGAAGAGGCGGAGCCGGTAACATTCGTGGGTTTACCTTTTTCTGTCTGCTACCTTGATTAATCTAGGCTAACAAGATGTATTTTTAGGCAATTATTCGGATGCCAGGATTACTGAAAATTCGCCACCCCCCAAAGAACGGCGGAGGAGCAGTGTGTGGAGTACGAGCTCGGCCGAGTCAATCTTGAGAAGCACAAGCCTTCCCCACGGGGTCGGATATTTTTATGAGAAAATCATCAAAAGACACCCCCGAGAAGTCCCCGAAAAGAAGAAAATAGCAATGAAAGTGTAAACACGGTCGAGCCAGCAGTCCACATATAGGACGTGCAGCGACAAGGACTACGACATGGCGTCACAGGGGTAACACCATGATTCAAGCAGTGATAGGCTTTATGACGGACATATTCATTGATTCTTTTTGTTTCAATTTCAATTTGTTGCGAGTTCAACACTCTGGCATTTTGCTATTCGAGAATGTCGAGATGATGTTGTTGCACAACACTGGTGGACTTTTTCAACACATTCAGGTCACGAGCCATTTCTAGGTGATGGGATTTAGACCTGCTTTGATGAGTATTTTTAATCAAGCCATTAAACTCAACCCTCCTGATTAATTATATTCCGGCTGCTAAATATTCACTATCTTTAGCTTTCGACGCTAGGGAAACTCTCTGTCGCAATAGTTCAAAAATATCGCTATGGACATTCAGCGAGACGGTCCGATTCAAAATGGGACGATTCCTTCTGATAAGGGATTACCTAATTTCCAAGTCTCATATGCTGCAAGCCCCCGTAGCCACTCGGTCTTCGGTCAGACATTCATCTAGCTGCGAGTCGCCCACGTCGGCACCATATCGTTATGGAACAGACCAATTGGCCATTCCACTTCCCACGACTTCGTACGGCCATTACAAGATCTTGAAGATGGTCTGGATAACAGTGAAATGTTATAGGATATAGGTTATAGCCCACCGTGTCCAGCATAGATAAGTGGGGTGATGCACGCAAAAACGACGCCGTTAATTGCGGACAGCAATTAACGCCTTATATCGCATGACCCACTGCGACATGGGGGCTATGAGCGTAGGCCCTTGTCGTCTACCTCGACTCGGGCCTACTTGAAACAGGTTGAGTAACAGTCATCCAGATATAAGAATCTATGGTAATACAGTCACGGTTGTGTTCGCTCTTAGTCGATTTGAATAAAGGCCACGGCGGCTTGCTCCATTACTGGCGGCGCCATGAGTGCCAACCGGACAAGTGTCCCGGGGCTAAGCTTTAATTAGTGGCCAGTACACGAGATGTGGCTTCAGCAAGCCGTCAGTCTACCCGTTCCTCTTCGAATGCTCAATTCTATTCACCATAAGTGGGTACGTTGAGATGGCCCTGCAGATACTTTCAAGCCCCGATCCAGGACCTCTGGGTTGTGTTCACATGGAATAAGATGCTCATGAAGAAATTGAACGGCCTATCCACGCGGAAAGTATTAGTGCAGGCAGCTTTTGGCAGTTCGACATAAGGAACCTGTTAGGTCAAACTTTTCGTCGGTTTGCTGGGCAAGAGGAGCTACAAGATTGTGACCGTCACATTTGATGACCAAGTTGACAAGGAACGGTGTGGATATTACAGCTATCATCTTTGGATAAACTGGATGATCTGCCAGACCACTTCCTTTCGGGGACAGATGGAGATACCAGGTCTTGACCCTTCGCTTTTTGCAGCAGTTGGGGGAACTTGCAAAGGTTTAATACGTGAACTTTACGCCTTTCGTCAGGATCTTTTTAGAGGGGTTGTAGTCGCTCAAAAGGCCCGTTCACTGCACTTAATTAAAACGCAGGGTATGAATGATGATGTATTCAATAGATGTAAATTATTATCATTGGGAGATCTCAATCTCCTGTTCCAGGACATTTCTCTTACTCCGGTCGAAAATGCTTAGCTTCCATGAGATTGATGATGATGGAAACCTTATCCTCCATCTAAGCGACATGTGTCTTGGCGTTGGCGATGGCGATTGTGCGAAGGACGAGTACGTCGACGAGAAGCTTTCAAACTACAAAAAGGTGGCAAACGATGAGCTACGAGTTTCATCCAAGGTCCTCATTCTAGGCTCGCCGGTTTTCAAGTCAATGCTTAGCGGCAATTTCAAGAGGCTACCGAACTTGCCAAGAATACCGGCTTCACGAACCCGTACAGCATCGACCGCCCTGACGATGATGTCGAGGCCATGGTTACTTTGTGCCAGATTCTCTACTTCCCCGTTGTCGAGAGACCAGAACCATCAGGTCTTTCTAAGTTGGCTTTTATTAGTGACAAATACGAATGCACTCAGGGACTACATTATTGCGGCAGGGCATGGATCACTGATTGGCTCCAGGCATACAAGAAGAACGAACCACTAATGATCGACTTCTGGCCATCTTCTGGTATTCTCTTATGTACTCGACCTCCATCTCGAATTCTCAAAGGTATCCTGGAGGATCCTCCTGCACCATGAAGGCCCCTTTCTATCGACTTCGGACCAAGTCAAGATACTTGCAGACCATCCTCTTCTGAGGCACGATATCATCCGTAAGTCTACTCCCGATTTCCCATGATTGGTTTCGAATTGACAAATAAAGGTTGTCTAGATAAAAAACGGCGAGAATGCTGCAACGCTTTGCATAAAGGTCTCGACAAGCCAATGACATAGACTTGAAATATTATACCAGACCAAACTTGCCCAAGGCCTGTGAGAGCACTTGCGGCTAATATAGAGACTCTTCGCAAATATAGCACTCTACATAAGGATATCAACTTCCCGACACAAAAGTTTTGCAACCTTCTGGAAGCAACAGTCAACCTTCCCAAAATCATCATAAAGAAATTTCAGCACAATAGTCGGAGCAAGACCCCTTATAAGTCTTGCGAATGTTTGTCAAATATACACCTAGAACGCCACCTATGGGGGGAAGTCAGTAACGAATCAAAAAGAGTTACTGAGGAATGGCGCATCTTCAACTGTCTCGACTGCCTGAAGAGCGACGGCTGTTCTGGAGAAGCAAAAATATGCCGTATGCGTCATTTCTCTTGGGTGGTCACAGATAGGAAAATCCCTCCACGCTCATGAACGAAGCTGATTTCCAAATAATTTGCTTTGAAAAACCGTACGTTTACGACTCATTTGGTTGTGGCACTTCAAATGTGGAGCAAGTATTTATTTCTCTTCTCTTATTTTTATTAGCCGAGTGTGTTCCGAATTGTCAACCATTGGAGAACAAAGTCCAAGATCGATGTGGTTCAGCACTATCAGGGTTGACCGGTGCAGCTTGATCGACTGTGTGATGCGCTCACACGTTACTCCCGCCTGACGTGTTAAGCTTTTATATCAGCTGCGGATCAACCCCCAAGTCACAAAAAGCATCTTTTCAGCATTGCTACACTGAACAGTCCCCTGCAGTCCGAGTCTCCCGTTCTGAGATAGGGGTTCATATCTGGTAGTGTAGAAGCTAATGTCGTTGGTGCCGATTCTCATTGGGTTACCAGCACTACCGGAGTCGGCATATCTTGCGGCAAAAGCGCACGACCCAGAGCTCACAATACGGGCCCAGCCGTCCGACGAGAAGTCGCTGGGTTGTAACGTCCAGAAGCCGTTCTGGTTGTCCAACGAGTTGACGAGCGCCTGACAGTCCGAGGCCGAAGGAGCTGAAGCCGAAAAGTCCGTCGCTGGGTCCTCGGCCTGTTCACCGCACCACTCAACTCTCCCGGACGAGAAGGGAAAGCGTTTAAAGAGCCGCGAAGGCCGTGTTCCATCGCTTCCTTGGGTGAATTGGAGTCTGCGATTGACGTGGATGGTTGAGTCAGTGGCGTCCGCATCAGTGAAGGTGCGAGGCACCATGACTTGATACTCGTCTTCCGATGCAGCAGTCGCCGTGACGAGGCATAGAATGATGGCGCCGAGGAGTGTTTTGGAAAAGACAAGCATTGTGGAATGATTGCTGTATGTTGCAATAGCAGATTTAGAATAAGATGAAAATGACGTTTTTGGGAACCGGTCAATGATCAGCTTTTAGTGAGAAGATGTCAAGTGTTTGTCAATGATTGGGGAGTGAAGTATTAGATGGAAGAATAGATGCGGCTATATATTCGTATATAATTATCATCACTGGCTTTCAGATATGGTCATAGAGGGATCACAAGAGAAGGAGACGAGTCGTGCAAACCCCTCCGCGTGACGTCTTGCAGCTTGTCGTGTGTGCTATTGGACTGCGGTATTGTGCTGACAACATGAGCAGGATTGTCACAAACATGAGAAACAGGTAGTGATTCGCTGATAGGACGCCAATGGCCCCGAGTTTAATGGAATGCTTGGCATAACAGCTTTCCTTTGTGATATCGGCCTGGGGTTGTGCTCACGATGTTTGCTGTCTCGAAGTCTAAGTAATGGGCCTGAATGTGATTGTGATGGGAAACGGTCCCCAGAAGAGCCGGGATTGGTACGAGAAGCGCCGAGCATACAGGTGTCATCCCAGCGGCACATGTGCGTCGGTGCGCAACGACCAATCAAAATGCCGTGTCGACTGTTGGTCCAGTTCAGGATCTGCAACGGTCGATAGCTACGGTGATGAGTGATAATATCGTGCATGAGGTTTTTGTGATTGTGTTGATCCAAGGGGTATGATGATGCCACCTACATATTTGAGAATCAGTGCCGAAGAGTCGGGGGGGTTAGGGGTGTGAATGCCGTTGAGGATTCTTTGCCGATAGGCTGCATGATTGCCCCGAGGCTGCAGCTATAGAAGCACGGCACCATTAGAAACAACATGCAAGACTGCTTGCTGAAGATGGGGGTTTTCCTTGGCGAACGAGTGTTTGAATTTGATCGCTGGCAACCACTCGATGTTTAACTGCAGGTCTGCCAAAGGTCTGCTATTGCCAGACAGACAAACGCATAAGCGGCCACATGAGCATCCTCAAGCAAGAGGGAGATGTTGACTTCGGAAGCATATGGCGGGCGTTTTCTTATTGGTGTAAGCCTGTCGATTTACAATCTCTCCGATGAGACTTCATCATGATATGTTTGTGATCCTATCTTATTAATGAGCTGAGTCATCTGAATTGCGTTTAATCTGAGCCAGAAGGGGGAAGACGGGGAAGGGGCATGTTGTATGTCACGTGTCGTTCGTTGACATACACATGCAGATACTGCCGCTCGACCTCGGACAGGGTCGAGACTGGAGTTAAGGGTTGAGCCTACCTAATACCTACCTACCTACCTACCTAACATTACTTGGGAGTAACAAGAGGTGTATGATCGGGGTCGGATGGCACAGCGGGGTAATGCGGCGGAAAAGACAAGTGGATCACATGGGTCCACAGCGGTGTGGTTGGTTGGTGGGTGTGTGTCTTGGGGCACGTAGCGTTCGAGTTCGCCGCGGAACGTGTTTGCCGGTGCTTTGTAGTCCCTTTGTCAATTATTTGTACGTATCCGTACTTCGTGTCAACTTACTTACCTTCCCAACCACCAGAGGAAGGAGGAATGTGGCAGGCAGCATACGAATGCACGTCCTGTGCTGTACAAATGTGGCAGGCCGGCAGGCAGGCAATCGGTAGTTACGTAACATCAGACAAACCAAGCAGCCAGTGCCGTCAAATCGAGTTCTGCTGACAGACCCAATCTTGATCCCCATCGCGCATTGATGCCAGACCGATCCCTGTGGGCGATTGTGGAATGGCAATCCTTGTATCCCGTATTGGAAAAAAACCACCCTCTCGCCGACCGCTTTGATCGCTCAGTCTACTAATCCGCCCCGTCGCCTCTGCGAAATGCCATAACAGATCCCAGCTTTCGCCATCGTCCAAAGCGACGAGTCAGCCTTGCTGTGACAAATCCCCCCTTTTTCTACATGGTCTGGCCCGGGGGCGGTCGCATCAGAACTGATACCGGAATTATCGTCCATCCCATCACCGCTTTTTTTGTTCCGCGGGACGTTGCCTTCCTCCCTCCCTCCTCTCTCTCTTTCTCTCTCTCTCTCTTTGTCTCCTTCACAAGTAAACGTCGAATCCGCTCCCTCCACCCCGTCGCCGACTTGTGCGACCGACTTGAACTTGGCAAGCTTTCAATCTCCCCGGGAACACCAAACAAGCAAACAAGTTCGTTTGTCGTCGCCGAGTTCACTGCAACCTCGCAGAGTCGATCTGCGTTTTCGAGCCTCCATCTCGCCTAGCCCCGCCAAGGTCGCACCCGGACGGACGGACGGGCGGTCTCATTCCGCAACCCCTCGCATGCTTTTTCTCGGTTAGCTTGTAACGTCTTGTTGTTTGGGGCCCGACAGTACGAAAATGTCAGGAAGCCAACCTCCGCCGAGCCGCAGTCCTTCTTCGCAAACAACACATCGCCCAGCGAATCCCAGCGCCCTGCGCCAGAGCTATACAATGGGCTCTCCCATCCAGTCTCCTAGCTCTCTCGGCGGAGAGTCCGAATACCTAAGCACTCGGGAAGATGCCACCCCGCTGGCCACTCCCCTTCCCACTGGCAGCGAATTTCGCGATATTCCTCGCTCTGCTCCTGGCTTTGCTTCTGTCCGACCGAGTACCTTCCCGCCCAGCGAGTCCACGAGTCTTCTCAACAATGTCCTCATCCAGGAGAACCCGTCTCCCAACAGCTATTCTCATGGCACTTTTTCCCCGCGACCTGTCAGCTCCATCGACAGCGACCACGCCTCGTCTTCGGCGTCCGAGATCCCCATTCTCGACCCTGTGTTGACCGCCATCACCGGCGACGACCATTGGAGGAAGCGCTTCATCAGGAGTATCAAGAGCAAGAAGATGCACACCTCGAGCACTCTGGCAGAGCAAGCCGGCTTCAAGGACAACCTCTGGATGTAAGTTTGTACGCGACGGGGGAGCACACAATATGCCTTCGCTGGCTAACAAAGGTCTGGTTCGCAGGTATCTATCGTACTACATTCCCCTCCTGACCTGGCTGCCCCAGTACAAGTGGTCCTACCTGAAGGGAGATCTTGTCGCAGCCTTGACCCTTGCGTCCCTTTACCTGCCAATGGCGCTCTCGCTCGCCGACAACCTGGCCCATGTTCCTCCTATCAATGGGCTGTATGCCTTCGTCTTCAACCCGTTCATCTATGCCATATTCGGTAGCGCGCCGCAGATGGTTGTCGGCCCAGAGGCTGCTGGCTCTCTGTTGGTCGGGTCCGTGGTCAGAGGTAGCATCGACCAAGACCAGGGCGACGAGTACAATGCCGAGGTACAGGCCAAAATTTGCGGCGTAATAGCGGGCATGGCCGGTGCTACAGTCTTGATCGCTGGCCTGGCCCGATTGGGCTTTCTTGATAGCGTTCTCAGCAAACCTTTTCTGCGTGGCTTCATCTCTGCCATTGGTTTCGTCATTGCCGTTGACCAGGCCATTCCCGAGCTCGGCCTTGTCGAGTACGCGGCGGGAGCGGGCGTGAGCCACGGCAGTAGCATGGACAAGCTGGAATTCATCTTCAACTCTTTCGACCATGTCCACAAGCTTACCTTCATTGTTGCCGGAGTCAGCTTCGTGATCATGATGACGATGAGAGAGGTTAAGAAACACCTCCAGCCCTTTTATCCGGGGGTCGCCTATATACCCGATCGCTTCTTTGTCGTCCTCATTGCCGCCATCCTGTCTTGGTACTTTGACTGGGAAAGCAAGGGCGTCGCGATCCTGGGGCCCGTCAAGGCAGCGTCGGGACATCTCTTTGCCTTTCGTTGGCCGTTCCAGACTTCCCACATGAAGCACATCCGTGAGGCCATGGGCACGTCCTTCCTGATTGCGCTTCTGGGCTTCTTCGAATCGTCCGTCGCGGCAAAGAGCCTGAGCAGCTCTGACAGCGTGCAAGGGATCCAGCTCAGTCCCAACAGGGAACTCGTGGCACTGGGCGCTGCCAACGTTGTCGGAGCCTGCTTCATGAGTTTGCCTGCTTTTGGCGGTTACGGAAGAAGCAAACTGAACAAGCAGACGGGCGGCAAGACGCCAATGAGCTCCATCTTCCTCAGCATGATCACGCTCTTCGCCGTGTTCTTTCTGCTGCCGTACTTTGCCTACCTGCCGGTAAGCTCTTCCGTCTTGATTTGGGGGGGTAATCATTCGCTAACACGGTCAGAAACCGGTCCTCTCATCCATGATTACGGTCGTGGCCTGGTCACTGCTCGAAGAGGCCCCTCACGACATCGCCTTCTTCTTCAAGATCCGAGGTTGGACCGAGCTGGCGCTGATGGCCATCATTTTCGTCTCGACAATCTTCTACTCGCTTACCCTCGGCATGGCCATTGGCGTCGGCTTATCCCTGCTCCAGGTCATTAAACACTCGACCCGCCCTCGCATCCAGATCCTGGGCCGCATCCCCGGTACGCATCGCTTCGAGAATGCCGAGCTGAACCCCGACAGATTGGAGTTTGTCGAGGGCTGCTTTATTGTCAAGATACCGGAGCCCTTGACCTTTGCCAACACGGGCGAGCTCAAGGCGCGCCTCCGCAGGCTGGAACTGTACGGCACGAGCATGGCGCATCCCGCCCTGCCGAGATTGCGGGGTGACCATCATAACAAGAACGTCATATTCGACATCCACGGCGTTACTTCTCTAGACGGATCAGGCACGCAGGTCCTGCTGGAGATTGTGAGCGGGTACAGGGAGCGTGGTGTCAAGGTATTCTTCAGCCGCGGCCCCGCCAACCCGCGCCATCACATCTGGAGACTCTTGAGGCAGTCGGGCATCATCGACCTGGCTGGCGGGCAGTCGCACTTCGTGACCGATGTTCAAGAGGCGTTGAAGATGACTGAATGTGAGAGCTGTGTCGACGAAGTTATGAATCCATGAACGAGGCGCCTTTCCCTCTACCTTTCTTTCTGTTTTTCTCTCTCTCCCTTTTCTTCGGAGTAGTTTGCATCTAGAATGGGCGTTTGGATATCAGCATTCGAAGCGAGAAAAGGATTCACGACTTTCACTTGGACAGTATCTCTACTGGTCTTCCGGTACCAATGTCTTATGTTGAACGAGGTTATCACGAGCGTTATGGACACGTACATGGACAGTATATAAAGGGCAGCGCATTCAGATCCCCGCGAGACTAGACCTCCACCAAATGCCATGAATACATTTTGTGTTATTATAGAAGCTTGAGCTCGACATGTCCTCAAATTAGATGAGCATAAAATGATGAACCCTTCGTAACGGCTGGAGGCCATACGGGTCATGTTCTTTTCTCATACTGCGATGCACATCCGTCTCATACAATCAATCACATTGGCAACCGGATCCCTACTACATTACAAGACCTCGTTGATGAATATACCCGCCATGCCCTGTCCCGTGCCAATACACATGCTCGTGAGGAGGACCTTCTTCTTGGTCCGGCGCAGCTCGCTCAGGCCCGTGACGATCTGCCGCGTGCCGGTGGCGCCGAGGGGGTGGCCGAGGGCGACGGCGCCGCCTCGGGGGTTCATCTTGGCCCAGTCGAGGCCGAGGGTGTCGCGGCAGTAGACGGCCATGCTGGAGAAGGCCTCGTTGATCTCGACGACGTCAATGTCGTTGAGCGACAGATTGTAGTGGGAGAGCAGCTTCGGGATGGCGATGGACGGGCCGATGCCCATGATGCGCGGGGCCAGGCCGGCGATAGTAGAGCCGACGTACTTGGCCAGGATAGGCTGCCCAAGCTTGACGGCCGTGGATCGCTTCATGAGGAGGACGGCGGCGGCTTTTCCGAGTCGAGCCTGGTTAGCACGGTGTAGATTGGGGGAGGGGAAAAAAAAAACAGAGGTACATGGCAAAGGAGTAGAAGAGGGGGAAGAAGACAAAAAAGGTGCAAACTCACCTCCGTCAGTGACCTGACTGGCGTTGCCTCCCGTTGTGGTGGGGCCCCACTGGGGAAAGGCGGCGCGGATCTTGGCCAGGCTCTCGGGGGTGGTGCCGGGGCGGATGCCCTCGTCTCTTGTGAGGGTGACCTCCTTGGCCTCGCCGTCGGGGCCGACGACCTTTGTCTTGATGGGGGCGATCTCGTCGTCGAACCAGCCGGCGTTCTGGGCCCTCTCGGCGCGCTGGAAGCTCTCGGCGGCGTACTTGTCGAGCTCTTCGCGGCTGAGGCCGAAGTCGCGCGAGACGTTCTCCGAGGTCCAGCCCATGGGCTGCATGCAGTCGGTGGCCTCCTGGCTCTGCGAGGTGACGGCCTCGTCAAAGGGCTTGTCGAGAGCGTCGCCGCCGACGGACATCTGCTCGGCACCGAGGGCGATGCCGACCTCGATATCGCCGGCGCTGATGGCGTTGGCGATGTCGGCGGTGGCCTTGAGGCCCGACGAGCAGAATCGGTTCACCGATGAGGCGCCGGCGGTATTGGGGAAGCCGGCGGCGAGGGCGGCGGCGCGGAGCTTGTAGGCGGCTTTGCCATCCGAGACCTGGCGATCGGGTCAGATCAATTCCTGCGGTGCATCGTTGGGGGAAAGCCGTCGAGAGTGCGGCCGTCAACGACGTACATTGCCCATGCAGATATCCTCCACCACGGCGGGGTCGATCTTGGATCGCTCGCGGACCTCCTTGAGGAGGGCGTAGACCATGTACTCGAGGGTCGTGTCCTTGAAGCCACCCTTCTTTGCCTTGGCCAGAGGCGTACGGATGGCTAATGTAATGACGATATCATCGGGGTTCTTGGATTGGCTGTAGAGAGACGAAGATGTCAGTCGGTGCAAGGAGAAGCGTCGAAAGTGTATTATTGGGGGGCAGGGGGGGACGGCGACAATCACATGCGCGGGCGGACGTACATCTGGTTGATGGCGCTACCTGGGGCCAGGTGCTTCACGATTGAGCCGATTCTTTCGAGAGCCATGATGTCTGATGAGAAAGGGTATAACTGTGGTCGGAGAAGTAACAGGAGAAGGGGCGAAGAAAGGGGGCAACAGAAGAGAAATAAGCTCAGGAGTTTCCGTCTTTAGTCATGGATGAAGGGCGGGGGAGGAGGCTATAAAGTAGACGACGTGGTTGATGGCGGCTTAAGCTGCCGGCAATCGTATGTCGGGCTCGGGTGTTTCCCCAGGCGTGTGTGCCCCCAGCCCAGACCAGCGGCTGTGGGGGGAGTGACAAACGGACCGAGGCATCTCGGCCACTGAGTCGGACCATGAACGTTTCAGCGTCTGGGCTGCGCTGAGGCTGGGGGGGGGGGAGGGGGGGAATCTACAGGTGGGTAAGTAGCGCGCACAAGCCGTTACGCCGTGTTAGAGATTGGCCGGTCCAGGGACGTGTTCACTAACAGCCACCATCAGGCCAACAAAGCTCTTCTCTGCTTTGAAGAGATGCTTTTCCGGCGGCCCATCTACCTATTATTTGGTCGACTTCCAGACCTGCTGCCTCGATGAGTCCTTTGATCCTATTGCCGACAAAACGCCTTGTATCGGCAATGGACCATCCGGATGGCACACGAGCGAGCTTCTGAGCGTACGACCATAACCGTTGGCTGTGCTGTCAATTAACGAACCTTGGGTCGACATGCCGACTTTGGCCCGAGGGTAAATACAGCGAGCGCATGGACGGCATAGCCGCGGATGGCACACAAAAGCGGACGCCAGTTGCGTTCCTGTCTATTCGTTCATATCCACCAACTCCAAAATGTATCTACTCAACCACCTTTCAAGTTCAGGGAGCTACAACTGCCCATCATCCATCTACACCCTGTTCGCCTCCATTCCATCATCTATGCTCCGGTTCAACAACGTTACAAGTGTACAAGTCATGCCGGGGAACCGTCTCTATATCTAATCCGTATATACGCAAATGATGCGTTGATGCCTGTCCTATTTTTCCGTTCATGGCGCGATGAGGAAGTAAATCCCTTTCCAAGTGCTCTCGTCAGGTAATATGTACGCTATTCATTCGAATCATAAGGTAAGGGTAAATGCAACGGCGGCAATGGTCGCTGCCAGCGCAGCAAGCATGTGCGCGGTGCCTCGGGCGGCGGCGCTGCCAGACTGGGGATTGACTCCAGTAGCGGCCATGCCCAGGTACCATGCGCCAATGTCGGTAAGCTTGCCGTCGTTGTTGAGGAAAGAGGCGTTGGGGCCGACGTTGCTCGTCTTGGAACGGAAGGCGCCAAAGTAGGAATACCTCTCAATGTAGTCGATGCGATCAAAGTAGTCGGCGCTCATGTTGTAGAACTCCTGGGTGGCGGCAAGATCCTGGTTCGCGTAGGCGTACTCGGTGATCCAGATCTTGGTGTCGGGGAAGCTGCAGGATTTTGTCAGCGCCGTGACATACAAGACGGAGCTATCAGGAGCGCGGGGCAGATACTTACTTGGCAACGCGCTCGCCGATATGGCTGGCAAGGCCGGCAAAGTTGTCGTACCAATGGACGGGGAGGAAGTCGTAGGTGCAGTTCTTCTTGTCCCCACCCTGGCTGATAATCTCAGAACAGTTGCCCAGGAACTGCTTCAACCACGGCAGCCCGGCGGGAGCGCCGGTGCAGGCAGGCAGGCCGACCTTGACGCCGAGCTCCTGGAGAGGGATGAAGTTGGCGACCCAAGCTTTGGCGGCGACGGCGGGGGCAATGTCGCTGCCGCCGTACTGGGAGGGGCCGTCGGGTTCGTTGAAGCCGAGGGCGTGAGTGATATTGATGCCCTTGTCGTCGATTAAGCTCTTTACGTTGGTGAGGAAGGTAGTGTCTTGGGGGTTGGACGAGACACCCCACATCATGGGGACGAACTCAAACTGGTCCTGGGATTTTGACGAGAAGGCCGGGCTGGGGATGTCCTGGTAGTTGTAGTACCATGTCAGGTCGGAGCCCTGCTGGACCCAGACCTTGTTGTCCCCGGGCCAATTGGGATTGGGAGTGAAGACGAGACCGCGTTTCGAGGACGACGTCGCTGCCACGAGGGGCACAAGGACGAGGAGGAATGTGGGGATCATGATGGGCGGCGCAGGTGGGCGAGACCCGGTCGTTGGTCCGCAGGTGCGACCGCGACGTGAAGACTCGGCGGGGATTCGCGATGTTTGGACAACGGGAGCTGGAAATTGACCTCGGAGACTGCGAGCTTGTCGACGCGACTGTGAACTGAACGAGTGTCAAAGGGTGACTGAGAGATGGCGA
Organism: Colletotrichum caudatum; assembly: GCA_030867225.1. Lineage (NCBI taxonomy): Eukaryota > Fungi > Ascomycota > Sordariomycetes > Glomerellales > Glomerellaceae > Colletotrichum > Colletotrichum caudatum. The sequence goes on along the minus strand of MU846021.1, from coordinate 187,909 downwards.
TGCTTTGCGGTCGAGGCAGGGCGGCGAAGAGCAGTGGAAGCGAGCGATAGAGGATGGGAATCCTTCAAGACGAACAGCAAGCAGTCATGGAAATGTTGGAGGCAGGCAAACGGGAGCAATAATACAAATGCAAAGCAAGCAGGCAATCAAGCAAGCAAGCAAAAGACAAGGAGGGGTGGGAGCGGGAGAGGAAACGAATGTGACGGGCGGAGGGGTGTCTTTGTTAAAGTGTCTTGTCTTGCAGCCCTAGGGCCAAGTCCCAAGTCCCAGCCAGGCCCGAGTTCCAATGGTGATGCAAGTAAGATTGATAGGTCGACGCAAAGAATCCTTTGTGGTTACCTACTTTGCGTACCTAGACTACGCAGGTACAGTACACTCACTAGACTAGGTAATGTAATTAGAGACTTATGCGGAAGAGAGGGGCCGTATCCGTCCCGTCCCATTCTGCCGGGGCAGGCCAGGCCTTGTACCAATATTGGCAATGGCGCGTTTGGGTGGGTGGGTGCTGGGACTGGCGTGCACCAGTAGCGTAGCGCCTCTGCGAAAACACCGGCCGCCGGCTGGCTGGCTGGCTGGCTGGGAGGCACGTATTTAGCTAGCTCAGCTTGTCGCGTCGTCTCCTGGGATTCTAGCGAGAGCTATACGAGGAGCGGTTGTGCAGATGGATAGATATACAGTACCTACCAACGGATGGATGCTAACCCCCCCCTCCACTCTCTTGCTTGCGCCAAGATAGATGGGCTTGCAGCTGCGCCTCGGCTCAGTTGTCCCCTTTGTCCGTCCATCTTGGCAGCGATGGCGAGACTCGTTCTCTCCTTGGCCAATAAGGGCGACGTGCATTTTGCAAAAAGTAATCATCACCCCTGGACACACATCAGAGCTCGGTGTCTCCCTTATCAAGATTACCTACCTAGCTGCCTACCTAGGTATCCGGAGCATCTGGAGGGTGGAACAAACGTGTCGCAGGGACGGATAAGGGCCGTAGGAACACAACGGAACAACGTCGGAGCTGAACAGGGCCAAGATAGCGTCTTGCTGAGTGAGGGATCTACAAAGTGTACAGTAGGTAGGCATCGAAAGAATACTCTACCTGCCCCCTTCTCGGCCAACGCCACTCATCAAAGGAAACAGCCACCACCATCCTGCAGAGGTACGTACCCATCTACCTACCTGGGCACGTGTACGTACATCTGTCCCGACCCACCGACGGCTTTAACTCTATCGGGCGGGTATCGGCATGGGGGGTTCATCCTTTCCTTCTTAGGTACGATGTACTACCTACCTTGCAGGCGACCTCAGTCTTCTCGGCATATAACCAAGGTCCGTCCCAAAACATCAATCCCGGCACTCCAAGTGACACAAATACCACTCACCCTCTTTCGACACCTCAAAACTCCGACCTCTGCATCGCCCCATCATGCTGGCCGTCGCCTCTCTGCAACTTACTTGCATTGTCCCTGTGCACCCGGCCTTGGCATTGGGTCGCGAGCTGCATCTTGAATCGTCGTTGAGCACTCTACTAAGCGCTGGCAGCCTGTCATCACCAGCTTGGCATTAATCACCTTCCTCAACCCTCTTGGCCGAGCGCCTTGGTTGCCCTCGGCGGACGACGCGCATCTTATTTCCTCTTTAACCTAGCCAAGTTGACAGGAACTAACCAACATCATACATGCTCATCGTCTACAACACCTCCTGCTCCTCCTCCCTGAGGGCGGCTGGCCCTGTTGAATCTTCGGGCTGTTCTCTTCCCGAGTTGTCGCTTGCGTGTTCAAGATAGTAGGAGCTCATATAGATTATGTCTGGCCTTCTGGCGTGTCTATTTCCTCCCCATAATCTTGCAGCAGCCCTACCTACGTAACCAATACGGACCCAGCCGCTTTTATCTCTTTTTAGATCCTGCCGGGAAAACTACACTCTATATATTCTTCTCTCATCCCTAATAACCTAACCCTTCAATAGAGGCAGTTCATTATAGATTAAAGGAGAGATATCAAACAGAGCAGCCGCTTAGTCGTACGCTTAGTCCAACAGGCCGACACCTTGATCAAACAAGCCAACGACTTGATCGCATAGCAGCCAAGTCATCCCGGGCTTTGCGGGTTCGAAATCAAATTCACTAAACACGTCGTTCAGTTGACTGAGTGGAGAAGATGGTGATTTTATCGGCCCTGGAGAAGACGTGAGTTAGCACAGCAAAACGGGGGATGGGAATAGGGGTGGGTGTCATACGGGTCAGCGTTCATTCTAGCAGCGTCGTATTCGGCCTTGGCAGAAGAAAGTTGGTGGGCGTACTGGCGAAGCTGTTCCGTAAGGTCAATAAAATACCCACTGGTAAGGCCGGTCGTTGGGTCGAGTCTTCTCTTGGTCGCTGAGGTATTCCAGAGTGTCTTGGATACAGTGGGTTAATAATGTTAAGCAGAAGTCAAGGTATAGGCAGTAGTCTTAGTCCTCTCCTTTATTAATAATTAGTATCTCCCCAAGAAATAGCTTTCTTTAGGATTTGGCTTACTGGTGCCTATGGATAAGAGTCTTTTCTAGATCTCTTAGGCAGATATTCTCCTTCTCTCTAATGCGTCTGGGGACTTCAAGAACAATTGGCTCCATTGAGGGTAGGCTTGACCTGGAGCAGTTGAAGGATGTGCGCTTGGATGCGGTTGGTGGCCTCGGAGCTTAGCGTGGGAAGCTTATCCATGGTAAATGAAGACATGTTGGCAGTAAACCTGGGTATGTCTAATGCTGGCCGATGCGAGGCCGTGGTCGAAGGCTCTGTACATGGGTTGTCTTCATCTCCTATTGGGTGTTGAGAAAATTGTCCGTTTTTATCTTTCTCTGGGGCACTCTTTCCGATGCTTGTCTTCCTCTCCCAGGCGTATGCCCATCCGTGAGCCTTCTCCATATGTTGCTTGCGGTTCGACTCCCGCTTCGACTTGTAGGGGCACGGCTTCTACAGGCACTTGTAAATAATAAGCAGGGCTGACAAGTGCTTGTCGTTATAGTCGCGGCCCATCTCCTTCTCATTAGGCCAACCGTACTCGTGGTATTTACAGGACTTAACAGGGCATTTCCAAGGGCAAAAGTGCGTCTTCTCGTGCTTAGCCAAGTCACAAGGACGCTTAAAATCCTTGTTACGGCCAGGCTTGCGGCACTTCTTAGGGGTCCCAAGCTCCTCCTCAGGGCTTGCGTTCTTCTTGCGGCAAGCCATGTTATGCATGAGATTCTCTTCATCCTCTAATCGTTGGCTTAAGGAGCGCTTTATCTGAATAGGGCTCTTAGTGTCGTTAATATAAACCTCTAAGCCAGTAGCCATAGAAATAGCCTTTCCGTCCTTACGAACGCGGATAAGCTCGGCAGGGCGCTTGTTCTTGGCGATGCCACTAATTAACTTGATTTTTTCGGTCCTGGGGAGAACCTTAGCACAGTGAAGCGGAAGATGGGGGCGGGTGTCGTACGGTTCAACGTCCATCTCAACAGTGTCTGATTTGGCTTCAGTTTCGATATTAGGCTTGGCCAATTCATCAAGTTATGATCCGCCTCTTGAAGAAAGCTGTGATTCGTCGTCCATCCCCTCTTCGTAATCAGGGCTTGTCGGTAATACGCTCAGTGCAATCTCTTCCACATGTCTCGCGAGATGGGTGGTTATTTGCACCATGCTTCCGGTCAAGTTCTGCGAACGAATTCGGCAATCGGCACTCTTCGGCGACGTTAAGCCGTTGTAATCTAGCGACAGATGATCTGCCCACTGTTTTTTCGTCAAGAAGGTTGTCTCGTTTCGGGGGCAGGCATCCTCGAGGCAAATGTACGGTCGGAGGTCTTGGAACAGGTGTTTTCTTTTTACTGTTAGCGCGGCAAACAAGAGCGACTACTCGGTGGCGGAAACTTACTTCCAGGTCCCTTTGACTCTAGCTACGACCATCGTTCCACACCCAACACACTTAAATGGTATGCAGTCTCTTGCGCCATCCGGTAGGGGCGGCACACGAACCGACCCTCCTTGGCCGCCATCATAAGAGACCAAGATTTCTGCATACTCGATAGGAGCAGGAATTGAGGGATCTGAAGGTACAGAACTCCCCACACCAGAGTCGTGAAATGAGGTTGAAGCCACCTTGCTCGAAGTTTCGTTTGCCCATCCGAAGACTGCCTGCCGTTGTAACTTGCTGTTCTCTGTTTTTAACTGCTGACAATGGAGAAGGCGCGGCCAGCTGGCGTTTCCGAGGCTCTCGGCGAGCTCAGAGTCGACCTGGGGGTAACGTTGACGGATACGTTTGACAAAGCTCCGCGCTGTGTCCCAGGACCCAAGATTCCGCAAGTCGACGGCTGGTTCATCTGCAACTGGCCCAATTGCTGGTTCTTGGAATGTGGATGAGAGATCAATTAGGCACTGCGTATCGGTCTTCAAGTCTTCAGCAATCTCGTTAAACTTATGCCACCATTGCCTGATGATGTATCGCTGTCTGTGTCGCTGTCGAAGGCGGATTTGCGCTCTTGGTAGCTCAAATTCTTGACTTGCGCTGCGACATGGGCGAGCTCAGAGGCCTTTGAGATCAACTGCGATTCCCGGTCGCGCGGGACGTGTGACAGAAGTCCTACAATCTTTAGTCTATGTTATTCTGTGGTGTAACAGCTTTTCACTAACTATCAGTGAGTGTCCTAGAAACACTGCTTAGCAGGCGAAGTGTCGTCGCCCGAACTCTTTGGACTTGGTCAGAGATGTATCCAGCATACCCTCCCCGATGTCAAGTCCATCCGCCCAGAGCACAAGGTAGCTTTGGGTGCGTTGTTAGCTCAGAACGATTGAATGGTCAATTGAGGGATCTTGAGGAAGGGCTGTGAGGATGTTGCGAAAGAAGGATGAGCAGGATTTGTACACGTCGGCAACAGACAAGGGCTCTTCCTTAGCCGGAGCTTCGTCCACATGAATAAGCGACTGCTGCCGTGACCCGACGATATCAAGTTCCGCCATCGCGACTCCGGAAATCGCTCTCTGCCGGTTGACAGACCGAGAGAAGAGGAGGATGGGGACGGATTTTGGCAACGATGGATTGTTCTCTGACGACAGCACAGCCTGATTTCTGGTGAAAAACTGCGGTGAGGGGTCGTCAGAGTCTTGATACCACAGAGGCTTCTGCATGGACGATCTGAAGAAGCCGAGGACCGAGTCTGGGAAACCAATCATCGATCGCATTGCTGACGAAAAGCCCAAAGCATTAGCGGCGATGCTTCAAACTTCCATGAGCTCAAGAACGCCATACCAAATTGTATTAGTAACCTAGTAGCATTTCTATAATTGAAAAGCCTATTAAAGTGCAAATACTTTTCCACCTTCTAAAAGCCCTTACTTGTTTCAAGCCCCTAATTCCCTTACAGACCCCAGGGCACACAAAGACTGTTATCCGGGTCCGAAGGCGCCATCTTAGTTCCCTTCTTCTGACATTGGACGTCCTTCTTGCCCCAGCATTTGGCACCCCTGAAGTTGTCCCAATCAAGAAACTCGGCGTAGTACTTCTTTGCGCCAACGTTATTCCAGGCTCGCCAAACCCACAGTCTGCCTTTGTACAGCTTAAGAGCCTCAGGACAGGTCTTATTATTGGTGCCGGGTGCCTCCTCTGTGACGCTGCCTTCCTCCCATCCGACGCAGTCGGGGCCTACGATGAGACTGACCCCGCCTGACACCACGGCGAGGGCGTCGTCGGGGTTCTTGGCACAGGCCATCACGTCACAACCGACCTGGTTACACATGTTGCTGCCGTAGTTGTCAAGGAAGGCACCGCGGGGCTCAATATTGTGCGCGTCGAGGGCGGCAGACGCACAGAGCTGAGCGAGGGCCAGGTACAATAAGATTTGTCTATGTTTCATTAGACGACACCAAGATAATGGAATGGGATGTGCGTAAGTAGGGGGGGGGGCTTACAATTTGAATAAGAACATCTTGCTGGACTTTTTGGAGATGTAGCTGATGCGCTCCGGTATACTTTGTTGGTTGTTGGCGACGAGTGTCTGGATTTACTCACGTAGTTAAGTTGCCTTCTCATGACCGTATTTAAAAGCATCCGTAGATGGCCCAAGAGATAGTAACATTAGAGGCATTTTCCGCCGGACGTCGCCGAGCTATTTTTCACCTTCATCACTTGGCGGAACTGGTTCAACACGGGCATATCATTATCATCCTTGCTTATAATAGGTTGACATAAACAACCAGTCGGAATCATAGGATCACAAGTGTTTCACAGATTCAATATCCACAAATCAGCCCATTAGGCAGCTCAATACTACATACTTTTGAGATTGATAAGGACAGTCTCAATAACGACCCTGATGGTTTGTAATGTCACCTTGATGGCCAAGAAGCAAATATTAACATAGTACCAGCCCCACAATTACGGAGCCTCAAAAAGCTTAAGGTGGGCAAAACAACTCAATCTTTACGTACATTTTATAATTAGCTAACCAAACTTTTTAACGCTGCGGAATCCTAGAAAAATTTTAGCCTGCTATTTTGCTAGACGCTCTACAGCGCTGGAACCTCGCGGGACTTCAAGGTATTATCCTCGCTAATACTACAGCATCCGGTGCTGTAAGGCTCGGTGTGGGGCTAATAACGTTGCTAATGTTAGCATTTAGGAAATGTCGGCGAAACATCGAAGCAGTGTCTATAAGTAATGCACGATGTCGACATGCTCAGAGCTCCTCTCTGCCCCTCATCAGCGTGTCAGTCAACAATTTGACAGCCGTCCTGTTCTTTTGGGTGTATGATTTTTCTACTCAGGACAATGCTTTTCTTAACCTTCGCTCTCTTCCTGGCTTCTGCCACAACTGCCACAGCTCAGGCTGAGACAACCTCGTCGTCTGTCGCACCTCCGGCGCCTGTCGCATCCTTGGTGCCTGCCGTCACAATTGACTGGAGAACAGTTAACTGTAGCGGTGTCGTCGTCGACGCCAAGGCCTTGCCTAACAAGCGATGGGAGGCGGCCGGTGCAACGGGCGCCTTGCATGAGGTCCTAGCCGCCTGGCGCAATTACACCACCAACCCTGATGAAGTCAAGTTCGAGTTCAGCGAGTTTGTCTCTTGGTTCTTCGGCGGCCCGGAGCATTGGCGCTGCTCTGAGATCTTTGATGTGCCTTGTTCAACCACGCTGGTCTGTGAGGACACGAAGTATCCAGCCGGACATCTCATCCTTAACTCTTTCTCTAAGCTCCATCTGGTCAGTAGCATGGTTCTATCTGCCTGCATCTCTCTTTATCGTCCGATATTGTTTCTGTATCTCCAGCTAAACGCTAACAAATTTACAGTTCCAATACCGCTATTTTGAGGCTCTCGGCATGGCACAGCAGGATATCCAGTCTGAAATGGACCTTTTTGCCGAATCTTTCTCTGTGCCGCCTCCTAGAGACCCGAAAAAGGACCAGACGACTAGAATCCTTCTTAACGTTGCTTATGGCATGATTGGCATTGCGCAGGCCTACATGAATAACTTTTGTAAGCGTTTGACCCTAAAATGGCTTAACTAGTCAATACCACGCCTGTTGTATCGTGTGTCTTACTTGACTATCTAGTTATTTTTGCCAAACCAGTCGAGCAGGCCGCTGGCCAATTCCTTTCCCAGGTCTGGCGATCGCAATTGTCAACCACTCTGAGCTACAGCATCTTCACTGCTTGGGCCATTGGAAAGGACTACATGCTTCCGTAAGTGACGATCTTAAAATCTTTCTAGCACGGGTTGCTCACCAGTCACAACAACAGAGGCCAGGATCCTAAAGCTGCGTATGGGTCTATTGGTGCCTTGATGGGTGACGTCTTCGAAAGCTGGAAAGCCTCTCAAGCTGCCTACGTCAAGCACATTTTCTCCCCTAACGACACCGATACAGAGAACTTTCTCATAGCAGCTTTAGACAATGGCTTTGTAGGCTCCACGCCGGATGACATTAACACCTTCGATATATCCACGACGCTCCAAAAGCTCTTCTACCCCAGGTTTATGGTGTCTGTATGGCAGACTCGCAAGTGGTCTAAGAGACCTTTTGTCCTGTAAGTCACGTATATGCCCTGTTCTGGCCCAGGGTGTGCATTTTATATACATGCTAACACATTCAAACAGGAAGACGAATTTGGCTTGCAATATGAAAGAAGGCGAGAGAGATTCCTCTCTTTGGCCCTTCCTACCTGACAGTGACCATGCCAAGGCTGCTGCTTGCTACAATGACAGACTTTTCTATCTCGTCGACATCAGAAGCGAAGGTGTCAAGTTAACCACCGACTTCCCCTCCATCCGACCTAATATCTTCAAAAGCAAGCACTGGCCCTTGACAACCCTGTTTGGCGCGGAAACCTTGGACGGCGTCCGATACGGCGGCGTCACAAAGGAGGACATCGTTGCTGCCGCCTACAATGGCTATGTCGCGGGTGGTTATATGAACAACGTCTTTAAGCCTAACTACACCGACGTCTCGCCCGAGTCCCAAGCCCAACTGTGGTCAGGACTAGGCAACCGCAGCCCTGGCTTTGTTGAGATGAGCTTGTGCGAGAATCTTTACACGATTGTTGGGAACGTTGTACACGGAAGCCCTGATCAGCACCCGTCTTGGCCTTGCGCGCCCCTCAACCAGATCAAGCCATTGGAAAAAACTACTTAATCTACCTATTCATGTTAGGGTTTCTAATCTTATGCAGGAGGAAATTAGTTATGCATCATGGGGGTTTTTGGGGAAAATTACATATTTCTTTCTTAGCTACTAGGTCTAGTAGACAAATATCAGACCACTATATTATTTTGAGGAAATTGGCTGAAGAAGATGTCATTGAACAGCTTATTTGAGAAATGGCCCTTGGAGTTATTAAGAGTTCACCCAACTCTGTCCCCAATATCAGCCATAACACTCATAAACTCTTGAGTCTCTGCCCCATAGTCTTCGTTCTTCAGCTTCTTGAGCCACGGCCTGCCATTGACAGTGAATGGCTTCTAGTCTTTGGCCCAGTGGGGCCGAATATTTAACCGGTCTTGGGTGTTTGTGCCCTTGAGCGACATCCACATGTCAAGGACCTGATGAGCAAACGGAACCCACAAGTCTGAAGGCGGCGTGGAGGCTGAGACCCTCGGTTGAGCAGATTCCGGGCCTGTTGCAGCGTTGGTGCGCCATGATGTTGCCGCCTCCCACAATCATTAGTAGCACTGGCTAGCTAGTATTACTACTACTAGTTAAGTATTAACCCTAGATATACTTCTAGTAGAAACCCTACTGTGAGATTACTAATTATAACACTTAATCAAGAGACCTAAGAAAGCAGTTATAAGGCGAAGTGGCCAGTTACTAGGTAGCTTGCAGTAATAAAGGACTTGTCTTTTATAATCTAAGTACCTAAGCTTAATCAACTGCAGTTTTCAAAAGAAGTATCTAAGTATACTCAGACAAGCTAAGCACACAAAGAAGGAGAAAAAAACTACCCTCCCCCCTCTATCCCTACAAAAAAGGATAAATCACAGGATAAGAGACGTATAAACCGGCTCAATACCGAGCACTAGGGTATCTAGGCAAGGCTTGAGGAGGGCGTGATGGCGGGATACGTCCTAAAGTCGCGTCTGATGTTCACAGAACAAGCTTTTCATCGAGCTTGAATACGTTAAAGCTGGGGATCTCGTCGGCCGATGCGCCGGCCTCGATAAGCGAGATAACCTCCTCGGTGGCCTGGCCAGCCTCGGCAATGGCGGTGTAGTTGTACTGGGTGCCGTCGGCGAGGTACAGGACGTTCGGCTGGGCGCACGCTTCAGTCTCCTCAACATCGCGGGCGTCCAGTGTCGCACCGCGGATCATCTTTTTGTTGTTGAAACCGTAGCCCAGTCCGCCAAAGGGCCCGTTGCCCAGGCAGATGTAGTCGCGGCCGGCGCTATCCTGCTGCTCGCGGATGGAGCCGCAGTTGGGCCCGGCGTGGCCACGGGCCTGGATGTTCCAGTTGCCTGGGATGGCCCTGAACGAGCCACTGGCGAAATAGGTACCCGCGTTGACGCTGCAGCAAGTGTCGGGGTTCCAGCCCTGGCAGATGTACCCGCCGCCGTTGGTGCTGCAGCCGCCCGCAAACTCAAGGTGCAGGTCGATGGCCGAGGTGGCGGTTGCGAAGAGGCCTGAGACAAGGCTGACAGCGGCGAAGAACTTCATTTTTACTTGGTAAAGATGGATAAAGATGTAGAAATTGATCTCGAGAGTAGAGCTGTGCAGGTCGCTTGATGCCGGATTGGTTTCTTTGCTGGGAGGCCGAAGATATTGAGGTGGATGGAGTGGATGGAGGTAGGTTCAAGAGCTTCTACAGAGACAGGAGCAAGCCTTTTATGCATTTCTGGAATACTTCCATCACAGAATCTTGACATCTCGTCGTCACATCTTGTCGTCACATCTCGTCCTCTCGCCCAGTCTCGTCTGCTGCTCCTCTCCACTGCTGACTTCTCATGCAATGCATTGTTTCCGAGGCTTCAGTGGTTGAAAGCGAGAGTGGATGTGTATACCTGCCTCCTTTGAATGAGTAAAATGACGCACAATGTTGTAATACCATAAGCACGATCCTACCATGCGTTCCTTTGCTTGGGTCGCTAAGGTTGATTGCATTCATCGTCTCTCACCGGAAGAAGACAACGTAAAGCTATCATGGGCGCGGCCCTTGGCGCAGGATTGTATTGCAGCTAATGCCCCAGACTTAGGCAATCAGACCACTCTCTCAGTCGAGAGTAGTCCATGCCTTCCTCAGATCGTTTTAGACTTGTGAAGCCTTTTCTCTTATGTATTGATTTTCTATGCAAAGCTAAAACGTTTCTCCTAACTATGTATTAAATACACGCTCCAGATTGCGATGTTCTTTTCCTAGGCTATACTTGTTCCTTGGTCCAGTCCTCTTAAGCTTGATCTTTCTTAGATTAGAATCATTAATCTCAAGTACTATTAATTTGTGGGTGCAGTATGGCAACCGCCTATAAACAAGGCAAACTCGTAGGATCCTCTTCTCTAGGACTTTCTTCTTACCTGACCGCATCTTGGCATTAATCCTCCGGTTACCAAGCTCAGAATACCTGCCCTTTTGGGCACCTATCGCGCTTACGCCAAGGGAATTTTCGTAGGATCTCTTTTCCGCCTGCCTAGACGGATGCAATGCGACATTGCGGATGGTGAATTGGCAGCCTAAAATCAAACCCCACAGTTTCTGCCCCCCAAGACCTGCATAGACAGTCAGTCTAAAATCTCACATTCAGTCAGCTTATTATGGAGACTAGTTTATTCTCAGTAAGTAATTCCTACCTACATAAATCCTACGGAGAGGGGAACTTAGGCGGACAGTAAATCAAAACTGTACGGATACATCAACTAAGTATATATCATATTTATGCCCAGAAGGTTCCCGCCTCAGATCCATAATAATTATTCAAATTTCTATCATAGGCCATGCAAACATGTGCTGCAGCAGCAGCAACACCAGCCATGACAATACTGTTAATGCTTGTACTAACAGCTCCTTTTCCTCCTTCCCTCCTAACTAGACCACCCTTACAGCGTAACAGACAATAGGTCATGAGCTCAGCGGACCTTGATATAGTCCTTCTTCTCTTGTCACGTACCTTATCATATACGTTTCAGTCTCTTGCGCGCCGGCAAATCGTTCAGCCAGCCTTTCATTCCCAGTGAGACCAAGGTTGTATTCATGTTGAACAATCTCCTTTGCCCAGTGACTGTTGTCAATTGTCCAAGTCTCTAGCGCCTGGAAGCCCAGTCTCTCGTAGAGACCATAGCCTTCTGCGGATGACACGAGAAAAGTTGGTACTCCTTCAGCATCGCTGATATTAATCACCGTCCGCAAAAGCTTGGCTCCGGTCCCCTTTCTCTGATATTTAGGATCCACCATGACATGCTTGATATCTAAACAAATACCAACATCAGCAACTTTCATCACAAAACATACTTTCGAAGCTAGAGCAGCCCTCAATCCAAGCTTAGGAAGCGTCTTACAATTGTGCTTTCGCCCGTCCATAGCCTTCTCGTAGCAAACATCCATCTCGTCCTCTCTAGGGTGACTAAAACGCTCCCATAGCTCCTGGATGTGGTTCTTGATGGCGAATAGATTTGAAGCTGGAGTCGTGACCCCGGGAGTTTCGTGCACTTCCACCTCCGCTCCCACTGTTGTGCTGACTTCCTTTGACTTCGTCGCCTCTACGACGTAGTACCTGATAAAACCGACCACAGTGTCCAACTCATCTACTGCTACGTAGCATTGGTTTTGGGGGTTTTGCAGCACGCTTTTTGTGTTTGCTTGTATGATCTGTTCAATCGGATGCTTGTAGAATGCTTGGTAAAACTCGTGAAACCGGTTGAGGGCCCTATTGTGAACATTGCCGATTGCGTCAGCGTCTGAAGACTGGGCGGGACGAATTCGAATTTCTGAAGTCATGATAGGCCAGGTGTTAGTAAGATCAAAAATAAACAAGTGGGAAGCAACATCTATTCGGCCTGGGAGTGGTAGGCCTGAGATTTTATAGGCTGGGCTGCTTACACGCGGAAATATACTTAAAGCCGGAGGATTCAATTTAGGGGATCGAAGCGTGCTTATCTAGAGCAACCTTCCTGTACCAGTAATTGAATGGGGCCGCTGATATGGAGTTCAGCAGCGGCGTGACTTATGCATCTGATCACAGAAGTAAGCGCCTCAAATATATTAAGAAAGGGATCAAGGTGTACTAAGTAAGAATCTTGCCGACGAAAGACAAAAATAAGTAGAAAGTACAGAGTTTAACCTTACTAACACTTGTCGTAGTTTAACGGTCCCATTATTCCTTACAAGTAATTAACATATCCTATGCTAATCCTGAACATATGCTTCCTAGCTCGCGCACGATTTCCGCGCCAATCTTATCATGCTTCTAACCCTGGCTAACGCAGGTAATTATGTTTGCCTGGCCTAGACTGGTGATGGTAACCAACAGGCATCTGTTACACTTACCAAACTAAGATACGTGATACAGTCTGTGCCTCTCAAGACCGCTCAGGTGCATAATAACAGTGACACAGTCGGAAAATACAGTACAAGTGTCTGACCCAATACCTCAAATAATAGTCGCACTTGCCAAACACACACTTCAACCTCCCTTAAGCCGAATCAGAAAAGATAAGTCATGTATCTGGCGATGCAGCTATCTGATGATGCAACTTTTGGCATACCCCATTGGTAAAACCACTTTACACCCACGGACAATTACTCACAAACATCCGCCCAGACATCCGCCCACATACACTTACCACGGATACATAATTGAATATGTAGAGCACGCGGATTATTGCCAGCGGGATCAGGCCCCTGAACGAAACAGCCTGGAGTCTAGGAGACACAATATCAATTGCTTCATTGACTGTGTACCTCGGAGTTTGAGGCTTGAGAAACCCGGACTAAATACACAACTAGCGTCTGACTGCCTTGAGAGTAGAGGTATCTAGGCAGTGTCCCCCCTCTTTCGCCGCGACACGGCAAGCCAGGAATCTACCCCAACCAGACACTGAAAGGGTACGATTCAGGAGGTACTAGTGATTTGCCTGTGTCTTTCTCGGGGTTAAAGCGTCATGGTTATTACAATTAGCCTTATGTGAATTGCAGCAGTGGCTGGCCACCTGTTAATAGTGCCTCTAGCCAATGACTATGTAACAGTTGCTTCCTTCCTTCCTCTCTCTGTGCGCGGCGAATTGTTTCTTCTTACTTCAGTGGCTAGACTTGGCTATCATGGGAAGGGATAAATATATATTCTGAACATAGCTGTGGCGCTTAGCTGTCTCCCTGTATCCTCTTCTTTTTCTTTGCAGGGCTGGCCGGTCGAGGTCTTAAGCCTGCAACCGGCACACTCTCGGGTTGTTACAGCGGCTCAGCCACACAAAAAGCTCGACCAGCATCACCTCAATCAACCATCTTGTCTGACCGCAACTGCGCTCTGTTGACTCGAAGGCCGGGGAAGAAGGTGCGCTTGACAGAGCGAGTCAAACCTTTTGTTTTATCTTTCGTCCTTAACCCCTTGGATCCGGCCCGGACTGGAAAAACCTGCAGCCCATCACCAGGGGGTTCTGTACCTAAGCATGTTGCTAGGTACAGCGGACTAGGGCCGGCTCGCTTCTGCCGATCCTGGGATGTAGTTTGTCGCAGTTCATCCCTTCTCTCTTCTGAACTACCGAGTAAGTGGGTGCGGAGCCCAAGTTATGACTCGGCAATGATACAGCCTGAGTCAGTCACTGTCTATTGTATTGGCGAGTCTGCATACAACTCGGCCCATGCAGACTTAACACAGAAGTATCCAGGCATTCCTTTGCAGAGTTTATGCTTGTCGGACACGCCCTGGCACAATTAATTTACGGTGATCCCGTGAGCCTGTTGCCAGCTAACAAGGATAAGCGGGAACTAGCTGGTTAGGGGATGAGGTATATTACAAGCGAGGCATTGACAGGACTTACAAACACACCAACAATAGAAGGAAAGTTAATAACTAGGTTGGATTGCAGGCCACTTAATATAATAGTAAATAGTCCTGTTAATCGTATCGAGCATGCTAGAACTCTGTCTTGGAAACCCCACTGCGCTCTTACACCAAGCTGGTCTTCTTTACCTACCCCTCGATTATCTTTGTTTTCTTTTACCTATTGTTGTAGGGGGGACTTGGCAATGCAGTCGAGGCGCTTTCTCCGGTGGACAGCTCCCTCGAATGAGCCCTATATGGTTTTGCCCGACAACGAGAATGGTAGCAGCAATCTTCCTAATAGCGAAAGATCGGAGAAGAGCGGTCGTAGCATCAATGCTCAAGTTCGCAGTGTTTTCTGGTCCCTTTTGCCTTCGTTTATCTCGAGACCAATCCGTCGCAGATACGACTTGAGCTACAACGAAGACTACGACGGCAGGGATGGTAGAATCCCTCAACCGAGCGAAACATCCCATCTCAACGGTATCCGAGGCATCGCGTCCCTCATAGTTGCGACGCAACACAACGTCGAAGAGTACTTTCCTTTCATACACAGAGGATGGGGCGACGAGCCAAATGACACGCACATTGTCCAGCTCCCTGTCGCTCGCCTCATAATCCATGGCAGTTTTTCAGTCGCCTTATTCTTTGTTATCAGCGGCTTTGCGCTTGCTTATGGGCCCTTGAGGAAGATTCATCGTCGAGAGACGATCGACGTGCTTTCATCGAGCGTTTTACGACGGCCCTTCAGGCTGTTTTTGCCCGTCATACCAGTGTTGCTCTTCTCCAACTTCATCATGGTGAGATGGCTCGGCGCTTTCTACGCTTTCGGCACGACGGATACAATACCGCCGCAGTCTTCTCTCTGGGCCGAGCTACAGAAGTCATGGACCGATCTCCGGGACATCGTCGTGTCGAGTGACCACCCGGACACCTTGCCCCAGACGTGGACGCTCGGCGTTGAGTACCAGGGTTCTCTTCTCATCTTTCTCTGCTGCCAAGCCTTTGCGCGGGTCGCCACGGTGCCGAGGTTCGCTCTCATGGCAGCCATCTTCTGGTGGCAATGGAGCCTGGGCAACTGGGGGCGCGGGCTTTTCCTGGCGGGCATGATGATTGCAGACCTACGACAACTAAGGCCGAAGCTCCCTGCCCTGGGCCAGCGCGCTGGATACATCGCCAGCGTTGCGAATTGGCTCATGTTGCTTATGGCTCTTTTCCTCGGCGGGTGGCCATTGCAAGGCAATGGTGGGGCCACGCTCGGATTCAGTTACTTCAACTGGGTGCCTACAGGAGAAATAGCACAGCAGTGGTTCTGGTATAGTGTCTCGGCCATTATGCTGGTCTTGTCGATAGAAAACATGCCAGGAGGAATGCTCCAGAGATGGCTAAACGCACCGTGGGTGCTCTACCTAGGCGAGATCAGTTACGGACTCTATCTCATCCACTACGCAGTTTGGATGAATCCGCTATCCAAGGGTCGTGTTTTGTCGCTGATGGCAAACCCAGCCTGGATAAGCTTTTGGGGGAGCTGGTCCAACTTTTCTGCCTGGCTTGTTGGGTTTATAGCGGCACTACCGGTTTGCATTTGGGTTGCAGACTTGTACTGGAGGTTTGTAGACGTAATGTGTGTAAAACTAGCCAAGCGGTTGAGTAAGTCATTAGAACCAAGGGTTGAGGGAATTGCTAGTGGCGTTGCGGCTTGATAACATAGAGTAATACATCTCATTGTACTTTTTTTCCCTTTTTGTGTCAGCTCCAGGCGCGAAAAGAGTTCCAGCAACGTTTTCTTGTTCTCTGTAAACAGCTAAATGTAGCGGTCTGGTGCCCATCTACGTGTGCTGGGAGGCTTCCTCTTTAGTATCCGTTTCAATCAGGGGCTTCACCACCTCCTCATGTCTGTTCCAAACGGCCCAGTGTGACGGCGTTTCCCACTCACTACCTCGCTTCTCAACACTCGCAGCATCTGTTCTAGCTTCTTCACCTTTCGTCTTGGCATTCAGCTTCACGTTTGCATCAAGAATGTATTCCAAAACGTCTTGTATCCCCCTGCCTGGGGCAAGTGAGTGAGGGAAAGATATTGATTGATCCGGCGGCAAGCGAAGCTTTCACTACTTTCGATATTCATGTCTATGTCCTGTTCAACTATCAACACTCCGATGCCTCGGGGCTTGTTTTGGCGACAAAAGTAATGCACGGCTGTCCATCCATATATCCCACGGGGATTGGCGTCTGGTTTTTTGGCTCAACAGCCTTTTTGAGCAGCTCTGCTTTCACATAAGACAACATTCAGGCAGCGTGATCAAGTGGTGTCCGATGATGAATATCTCTTTGCGTCCCAACCTTTTCTAGAGTGACACGGACTTGCAGGTCTTCTCGGCTGCCCAATCTTCAGCGCTTCTATGCAGTTGAATGGTGCGGCGAGTGTGCTGCTCTCTTCGTCTAAGGGATTGACTGAGGAAAGTATATCGCGAACAAATTGCAGTCGACTTATCTCATACATCGTCGTGATGCGTGGGAGACTTTACGCCTGGCTCTCGCTGCTCTAGATCTGTCGTTGCGTGGCAGTCGCCTTTACTGATAGGTGTAGTGCTTCCTTCACATCGGTGCAGCGACATCATTCCATCATGAAACACATCGCTGCGTTGCTGTTCCATTGACGTCAAGGCGTGGGAAATCGTATTGAACCCCCCCAAGTCGGGCAGTTTGGCGACGTCGCGAGTCACAGTCGCATCACCCCAAGACAGCAGGGGAGCAAAGGAGGTTTAAAAAAAATGTCGAAAGGATTATGATTATCAGGAGACTATCCCATATGTAACATACCGAAAACCCAGTTGAAAGATTCCCCGAAGCCAGTTCCAAAACAAAAAAAGCAAAACGAAGGGTATAATGCTATGTGCAGCCCACCATGATCTTGTTGTGTTCCCATGTATTCGATTCCCGATCAAATCCGTCCTGGTCCCCCCAGCCCCCCAGCCCCCCAGCCCCCCAGTATCCTGTACAATGGCCCCTTGAGTCCGTTCAGGTCCTCCGTAGCCGGGTCCGAGCCCATCCGCCGGCCCCCGACTCCTGTTCCCGATTCTCCCCGTTCTATTGTCTGACCCATCCGTCCCCGTCACGCCTGTAGGAATAAATGCAGTTATATGAAATGTATCCGAGAGAAAGAAAATGGGAGGAAGAGTTTGAGAGGGGGAAAAAAAAAGGAAGGAAAAAAAAAGAGGTGTTGGAAATCGCGACGTAGTTTGTGTTTGCAGCGTGTGGTGTTTCGAGCGAAGGGGGTTGTGGGTGTGAGGGAGGGGATGACTGATTGGGTGGCTCAGTGCAGTGCAGTTAGTGTAAGTGTAGAAAGAGATAGTGATAGTGTTTGTGTAAGATTGCCGAGGCGCAAGTGTCGATAAGCGATGGAGGACACGGCAGAACGTGTTGGCCTGGTTGGTTAACGGGACACCCCGAGGGTGCTTGGTCGTATCGAGAAGTGGTAATACAGAGCGGCCGAGTCTTTGGCAGGGTGGTAGCGAGCAGTCGTGATTTGTTTTGGGGGGGGGGGGATGATGCGCAAGAATGCAACCAAGTCTATCGCCAAATAGGCTAAACAGAAACGCCCGTGTATCCATGACTCTCTATCTGACACCAGGAGACCCCAACGGCACCGGCAGCGAGTTCCGAAACAAGGTAAAGAGAAGTTCCGAGCGAGCGAGCGAGCGAGCGAGGAAGAACGGTGGTGTAGAATACTGCTACGACGACGACGACGACGACGAGGCAGTGGCGGCGCATGGCGGTACGCGCCGCTAGCAACAAGCCTTGTTTATCGGGGGCTGCATCAGCCCGTTCCCCCCTCCCTCCCCAACCCCGGTTTGCCGATCTCGGGGTCGAGAGCGTCCGCTCCCCGAAGGTGCAAGCAAGCAAGTTGGAGGGTCGGAAAGGGCTGGGTGAAAACAAGGTCAGCTACGGCACCCGCGTTCGTAAGGCGACTCTGTTGCCGGGGGTAGGCTTCGACTGTTGAGGGGGTGAGGAGGAGGTTTCTGGCCAGGAAATCGACTTCGTGCCCGGGGCCGCGTCTTTCGCATCTGGTTTTTTTCTCTTTTTTTTTTTCTCTCTTTCTCTCCCGTGGGAAACAGGCCAGCCATGTTCTCGTTCGGCACGGCAGAGGGACGGACACACTGCAGTCAAGTAAGAAGGAACGTGAATGGTTCGGGTAAGCCCTTGGGGGACCCACGTATAGCAGACGGACGGGAACGCCAATGCACGACGGAAGAAGGAAGCCAGGCGGGAAGGCAAGCGAGTGGTCGGGGAGGTGAGGGAATCGAGTTGCTTGCAGGGTGGAATTGAATTGGAGCAGGCGGATAAGGCGCCATGTCGTTGGATGGCTTCCCGACGACGCAGATGATGTACGTCATGCACGCCGGACCGGTGCAGGCCGCCCCCCCCCCCCCTCCCCCTCCAAAAGGCGATCACCAGATACACCCCAAACCCACCATGCACACGACGCAAAGCGCGCAGCCAATGAGGGGCAACCTTGAGGCTCTGGGGGGCCCGAATCCGTTATCGGTGTAATAATGCGCACACGGGCGAGTTGAGGTGCTGTCGCGATAAGCTAAGCTCAGTCGCAATGTCGTCTCGTCCTGGGTAGATGGATGGATGCATGTCCAGGAGGATCAGCTCCGAGTCCCGGCCCCCTCCAGCATGGATGGTCATCTGTCGCAACCTTGTGGATATGGTCATCATCCTTGGTGGCAGCCGAAAGGAAAGGTTCACCCTTGGTGACTCATTCATCCCAGCCAGACATGCCAGATAAAGGCCTTCCTTCGATATTAATGCCGGGAAGTGGAGCGGAACAGAACAGGCGGTGCGGTGCGGTGCGGTGCGGTGCGGTGCGGGCGATGCGGACGACGCGGGCGGGCGAAAGCGGGGCGTGAGTGATTCGCCAACCAACTCCGTCTAAATCGGGAAACGTGGATTCGACCACGAGGTCGCCCATTGGCTTGCGCCACACCAGCTGACAGCCCCCCCCCCCCCCCCCCCCCCCAGTGACCCCAGTGACCCCACCCATCCACACGGCGGACAGACACACGACGAGAGTGACTGACTTGACCGGGGAGAGCAACCGAAAGAGAGAGAGAGAGAGAGGGAGAGGGAGAGGAAGATGGAGAGGAAGATGGAGAGGAAGATGGAGATGGAGAGAGAAAGGCGGCGTGTGAGAAAGAGAGAGAGTGAGTGATAGTGTGCGTGTGTTTGTGTGGCATGGGAGGGAGGGCAACATCTGCGGACCCCTGCACCCCTCCTCTTCCCTTCTCACTCACTCAAACTCCCCCCATCCAGTCCGAGGTGGTAGTAGGAGCCTGCCATGCCCAACCAAGTCGACGACATGCGACTTGACTTGGCCTCCCCCCTCCCAGGCAAGGCAGACAAGATAGACAGACCACCGTCGTCTCTTGATGATTCCCTCTGTTTGTCGTCTGCATCCCGTACTTGCTTTGGTCCCTCCTCTTGATCCCGTGGCCTCGTTCACGCGCTTGCCTGCCCACCCACTCTTCGTACCCCTGGCGGTAGTAGTGGCTTATGCCCGTCATCCTTACCGCGACTCCTCTCTCCAGGCTCATCACGCTTACGCCTCACGAGACGCGAAAGCCCGTCGCAACCCTTCGTTTCCGAGCTGTCCCCCCTCCCCTCGCCTGCTCCACAGTTCATGGCAGCCCTTCCATCACTCCCGCCTGCACGCCGGGCAAGGCCGGGCCATGTCACGCCAGGCCAGGCCAGGCGAGGCCAGGCCTCACCCACGGCTTCATGCGCGTTGCGCCCCGTCCCCGTACCCGTCACCACCATAGACTTGGTGGCTGGGCGCATGGTGCGTAGTCATGGGCTGGTACTGCTCCCCGTATGTCGTGGGCGCGTGCATCGCCGGTATCGTGGGATCCCATCGCCCAGGACCCATCGACGGTGCGTGGTGGTTCCCGAGTGGCGTGTGCAGTCCGCTGCCGTAAGAGTGCGTCGTCATCGACCGGCTGTCGTAGCCCGTCACTGCGGGCAAAGGCGCAGCGAGGCGGAGTCCCGATTGTTGTCGAGGGGACACGGCCGTGAGTGCTGGCGAAAGGTTGCGAGGGCCTGGCCCCGTCGAGTACGCTGGCCAGCTGTGTGTGCTGCCGCTGATTGACCGAGGAGACGTCAGCCCATCTTGGTGAACTTGCGACGGGACACCATACGACCCGACGTGATCCGATGCGACATTCGCTGCTGGCGGCGTCGGGAGTGGCGGCGGGTATGCGCTGACGGGTGTTGGCGTCAGGAGGTGCGATGCCGGCAGTGTCGAGGACGGGCTGGCGCTGTATTTGCCAATGATCTTCTTGAGTGCCGACTCGAGGATCTTCCACGGGAACACCTTGACGTCCTTTTCAATGTTTCTCGGTTTCGGGTTCGGGAATGCCATGATGATCTTGAAGAATTCCTCCGAGTCCGCCTTGGCCTTGCTGACCGTCAGCGGCCGGAAACCCTCGAGGTTGCGGCGAATGCGGTTCTTCTCCTCGACCGTGAATCTGGCCGGAGCGACGACCAGTTGCTCGAGCAGGTAGATGGTGTCCACCGACGTGACGTAGCATTCGTTCTTCTCGGCCCACCAGATGCAGCTGATGCAGATGCTGTTGGGTGGTCGCTCGTTGACGTTGACCGACCTGAAGCTTGTCGTCAGCGTCGATCCCGTCTGTTTCTTGTTGAACATGACGATGCGTCGGCGGTTCGACCATTCCTCCGGCGTCCAGTCCACCGCCATGGAGTCGAGCTTCCCCTGGATCTTCAGGACCGCCTTGTTCGAGTAAGAGCCCCAATGGTTGTACCCCGATTGTTGTCCGCCACCGGGTGAGCTGGGGATCGAGCTGGTCCGGACGAGCTGTGGTGTCGTCGCAGACGGCATGGGCAGCGGCGTCAAGCTCGGGCGAGATATCTGCGTGTGCGTGATGGGAGGGCCGGGCGTTCTCCCGTACGCCTGCCATCCCGCCATGGGTGGTCGGAGCGGCGGCGGCACCGCACGCGAGTAGTGTTGCTCCGCAAAGGAGTTGGTTCGATAGGCGCTGAGCATGTTGTTACCGTTGTTGTGGTCTTGCGAAAAGCTGCTTCCATAGGGGGTCGGTGCCGACTGCTGCGGAGCTGTTGCAAAGTCGTACGTATTTGTACTGGCCTCGTTCCCCATCTGAGTGCTTGCTGACCTGGGGGACTGATGTTGTTGCTCAGGTGACTTGGACACCTTCCTCGTGATGTCGTCTGAGCTACCACCTGGGCCTGCTTCGTGATATACAAACTGTCCCGCCGCCGTCCTCGAGACTTCTTCGCCGCTCTCTGTTTCAATCAGGAGCGTAACCGGCACGTTCTCGTTGCTACAGCTGGTGACCCCAAACGGCGGCGCCTCGGCCGAGATGGTCAGCATGTAGCCGTTGCTGTCCTGAGGGTCCTTGATGGTATGCCCCGACACCTTCTGCACCCCGAAAACGAGAGAAAAGTACGGCGCCATGCTGAGGAGATCGTACGGCGACGACACCTTGACCATCACCTTTGCGCCAGCCATTCCGGAGCTTGGTTGGCACGACACAACTGACGGGCCCACGCCGACGGGCATGTATGAGCCGACCGCGCTGTTGGCTGCAAATGCATCCTGGTTCATTTGCGCCGCCGTGAGCTGAGCCGCACCGCCATGCTGGGCGGGATAGCTATGCGAGCCATACTGCTGGTAGGCAGCTTCCTGATACCCACGGGAGGCATCGTACCCTGCACACACACACAAGCACGGGGCACGTTAGTCAAGTAATCTCAGGCATTTCCACGGGTTTCCTCTCATGGGCAAAGCGATCCCGAGAAGCTTCTCAGACCTGCGTGAGTAGGAGCAGTAGAACCTACCGTGGATTGGGCCAGCCTGCTGTTTCCCGTAGTGGGACATGGGGAGGAGACCACCTGGCGGGGAGTCGCCCCGAAGGTCTCCGTTTGCCCGTGCGACTGCCTCTTCGTACTTGAGAGTCACCGTCTCGGGCGAGTCGAGGCCTTCCTCGCCGATGATTATTGGCCTTTGAGGGTGGAAGTCGGGCTGTTTTCGGTGAAGCACACAACAGAGGTCAGCCTTGCAACACTCACTCTTTGGACCAACTCGGAACCGGACACTCTAGTGATCCTTCCTCAACTGTGTCTCGGAAGTGGCTCAGTTCCACACGGTAAAGAAGGTTTGACTCACCTCGAAATGCTTGTAGGAAGCACACTCGAACTTCGCAGCAGACATTCAAGCTGTAGAGAAGGGTGCACTTGGGAAAGGATGTCTGGTTTGGTGTCGGGAAAATGCAAACCACTGTTTCGGGAGCGGTATTGCAACGACAGGAGGGTAGGAACTATAGCCTTGTGGGACCTTCGAGGGACAAAGGGAGAAAGGGAGAGAGATATGTCTTGCGATTGCTGTGGCAGGAGACCAGGTCCAGTGTTGTCGAGCGGGCCAAGGATAAGTGCGAACCAAGGGATGATCCCTAGGAGAGGAGCGTCAGTCTCGGAACGTTCTCCCGGCAGGATTGGAATGAGACACCGTACTCAGATATGTGGATGGCGTTTCCGGGCTGGCTGGTGGCGCTGTGAATCTGTGATGATGGGCCCCACTGGTTTGGTTTTGCAAACCGCCAACGCGACTGGGATCGAAAGAAGATGGAGAAGACCTGCTGGGAGGTTCGGATCGATTGACGTTCGTTGCCAGGTCAAGAAATGAACGATGTCGGAACAAGAGAAGTTGGAAGAAGTAGGAGGGCTGGGAAGATACCCAGGACTAGCGATCTTAAAACCAAGACTCGTTTCTTTGAGGCCAGCTTTTCGCAACAAGATTCAGATCAATGCAGCCGTCATTGGTCGCCGGGGTGCTGGCAAACCGAAATCTGAGATCAAGTTCCGAGAAGATCCAAAAATTCCAACGCGGTGGTTACCAACTGAAAGGCTTTCGTGCGGCTGGTCTGTTGATTGGAATGGAGGTCAGCCAGGGTGTACTCTTTTCTCTCTTTGGTTGAGTGGTCGGTGCTCCTTGGCAGGAACTGCTGCTGGCTGGATAGACGGGAAGCCGCAGTAAGAACCATCACCGGCTTCCTGCTGGAGTTCGTGGCCCTGCCACCAGGCGCGAGCAGAGGAAGAGGGGGGGGGGGTGGTCACGTACTTAACCGTTGAGGCTGGGGTGCTCGCGAGAGCCGTGTCCAATGACGGGGCTTGGAGTCGTGGACAGACAAACGGGATGATGCGGTTCGCGATGCCGAACGTGCGGAGCTGGACCAAGCTTCGTTTGTTTGTTCGTCCTGCAGATCGATGGCGAACCTGTTCGCGCGGGGACAAGAGCAAATTAGAAACAAGCTCCAAAGGAAACCAAGTCTCAAGGTTCCGCAGCAGCACTTGCGTGTTTTCTTTGGCAGACAGCAAGCAGATCAGATATGCGGAGGCCTGGCAAAGCCGCCAGATATCTCGTGGTGGGTAAACAGGGCGTGCGGGTGGACTTGGAAATGTGTAGTAGACTGCGAATGGAGGTAGTAGAGATGGAGAGGGAGAGACGTGGACTCAGAAAGGTCAGACTTTGTCGCTGATTTTGTTGCGGGGGTGAAGGAGGTAGATGAGGAATGTTGACAAGGTACGGGCAAGTAGTGTTGCATTTCTCGCAGAGGTTTGATGGACAGATGGCGAGGCAATCCAGCCGGTCTCCTTGCAGGGCCAGGTGCGTGTTATGAGAGTGAAGGGAAGACAACGACGAGTCTGTGGCGACACACAGAGGTTGCGGCCGGGCAGACAGATAGATGGATCCACACGGAGGGAACAGGGACCTAGCGAAGATGGTATTGCTTTTCCTCTGCTTGCCGCACTAACAGGAAGCTCACGCACCAATAGCTCTGTACGGGGGGGATCCTGACAACCCTCCCTTACAGTAGTAGTAGTAGACCTGGTGGTTTCTTTTCGAAGAGGGCTCTAGCTAGAGGTCTCCTTCCCTGGCCAGTGGAGGTAGTGTGGCATACGGGTGACCTTGCGGTGGAGGAAGAAGAAGCGGCCAAGGAGCTACCCAAGGCCGGGTACCATTTGTGGGGTTGAGGGATGGGAGGGGAGGGGAGGGGAGGGGGGCGGGAGAGTGAGAGTGAGAGAGATGAGGGGGGGCGTGGTCAATAGGTACCGGAACACTCAAAGCTCAAAGTGATTGCGTAAGTGTAGAGACAGGGAAAGAGGGAGAGAGAGAGAGAGAGAGACTGGGAGAGAGAGAGAGACTGGGAGAGAGTAGAGCTGGGGTAGGGTAGCCGTTGTGATGCGCAAGTTGCAGTTGTCTTATGAGCTGCAAGGCTCCATTGAACTGGAGAGAATGGGTGCCTGAGTGGCTGTAGTGTAGCTTTGGACGATGAGGATGTGCGGGAACAACTGCTTCAGCTGGCAAAGGTGGCATGCATCCAGGGGACACTGAAGAGAGAGAGAGAGAGAGAGAGAGAAAGGGCGGGAGGGAGAGAGGGAGAAGCTAGGGGGGTGGCAAGGGCCTTGGAATAGGGCTGCCGTAGTGTCCATGTGCAGCCTGCTGCTGTGGTATGCTTGCTATTCGGACATGGCGAAAGGGCTTGGCCATTCTCTGGCCAGAGACAAGACACGGGGCTTGGCTTCAGTGTGTTAAAAGACCAAGAGAAGAAAGAGAGAGGGTTTCTTCTGCAAGGAGACTGAAGTGGGATGATGGACGGCGGTTCGGAATAGGGAAAGAAAGCCATGGTACGGTACGGTGCGGTGCGGTGCGGCGCGGTACGATACGGTTGTTGCAGGAAGAAGGGGAATGACAAATGACCAGGAACACACTGGCTGGTGCAAGTCGAGGAAGAGTGCTGCTGACAGGGGTCCGTCCGTAGCGTAGCGGGCAGGAAAAAAGAGAGAGAAAGGGTGGGATTAAGAAAGAGAAGAAGAAATTATGGAGGATTCTTACTCGTCAAGATCGTCCGTCCGCGCGATGAGCAAAAGTGCGAAAGAAGCAGTGCCGGGGTACACCCAAGTATGTACAGATGATGTGCGGACGTACAGATAGATGCTGCTGCTGCTGCTGCTGCTGGTCTTGGTTTACATACACCCAGTTAGTTGTTTGCGTGCACAGGGCAGACTGGGAATTGCAGGCGTTGCTGCTGGTATGAATAATGTGTGCAAGTCGATTCCAGTCTACCTACCGAGTATACGGACGTGAATGAGCAGCGTGCGTGCGTTGGGGGGGGGGGGGGGGCGCGGTATAAGCCTTGTCTGTGGTCGCTTGGCAAACTGGGCGAAATGGCCAAGAAGACAGACGGTGGGAGAGGCAGCTTTGTTTGACCCTGCTTGACCTTCGGGTTTGATCGAAAGGGATGGCGAGAAAGCCAAGTAAGTTGGGCTGTATCCGTATACAGCAAAGAGAGAGCCAACGAGACTGGTGAGAGGGAAAGGGAAGGATGTCTCGTAGGCAGACGGGCCGTTGGGCGTGTTCTGATCAACGATGCCTATGGATGGATGGGATGGGATGGATGTCAATGTCTGTGAGCCTTGAGTTAGCGTGGTTGGCCATAGCTCCCGTGAGCAGCTGCATCGAGCCCAATGAGCGCAAGGTATGGGATGAACAAGAAGAGGAGGGGCGGGATGGGGTGGGATGGGATGGAATGGGCTGGCTGGCTGGCTGGCTGTACGAAGCTCTCACTCAGTACGAATAGACCGACCGACCGACTGTGGCATGTGGCCAGGATTAGGACGAACCGGGGCCGCTCTAACGGCATGGAGGGGTGTGGCAGTAGCCCGTGCAATCGGGACACACTCCAGCGTCACTGGATCTGGCCTGGATTCTACCGACCGGCTGAACCCTTGCATGCGTCCGTCCGCGCCTCAAAGTCTTGCACAAGACCTGTCAAACAATGTACAAGTACAAATGCCCAGGAGGGAGGGATACCCTAGCCTCGGACGCCACATCATCCAATGCCAACCCCGGCCGGGTGCCCGTGTCATTCAACGATGAAGGGGACGTGAGGGAAGATACAGAGACAGAGAGACAGAAAGAGAAATAGTGACGAGAAGGAAGAGGAAAGGGTGGTGTGCGGGCATGGCCGTAGAATCCAACCCCAAGTTAGAGAGAGCCCATGCCTCCCCCAAGTGGTATGGTAGGAGCTATGTAGCTGGGGAAAGTGTGCATTTTTACTGGAACAGGGCATGGGAACGGAACTAGTGGGAGACCAGGTCTGACGGGGTTAAAAGAGGAGACCGGGAGATCCGCGCGAAGGGATGTAATAACAAACATAGGTAAGTGGCCTTACGTCTGATTCAAAACCACGAGATCCAGTGGAAGGCGTAGATGTATGTAGGTAGGTAGGTAGTAGGTAGTGGGTATTTGCTGGGGTCGACTTGCGTTGCGCGCGTGCATTTGTGTGTTTTGGTCAATAGGCAGCTTATTTTTTTTTCTTCAAAAACGCTTCCTGGAGGATGAGGTTGAATAGGACGACGACGACGACGACGAAGACGATGACGACGAAGAGGAAGACGTAATGTCAAGTAGTCGCGGGTACAATGACCAACACCACAACACAGTAAGGCCGGGAGAGCGTTGGGATGGGTCGGTGTCGTCTGCGGCCGAGATGACAGCCCGATGGAGATCTACAGAGATCTCAAGCCTGGCGAGCAATCTGGGCTGCACGAATACCGTCAATAGGTACACAGTTCCTGGAGCAAAATCAGTCGTTTGGGGGTCACATTGCTTGACAGTGTCGCCTCGGCTGCCGAGGCGCATCTGCCAAATGACGATCTCTCACGCCGCTGTGGAGTAGTCGCAAATTGTCCCGAAGGGGACACGATGTCTGTCTGTCGGCGGGAAGAAATGAATGTACGTACGTGTGGTGTACTATTCACCAGGGCTGACCACCCACGGGATGCTTACTTCTTTCTCCTCTCTGCTTTGGGCAACAGATCAACAAGACCCCCGACAGCCTTCCCCTGGTCCGCAGACGAAACGAGACAAAGGGTTGACGACGGGGATGAGATGTGCACAGACGAGCTTAGTGTCGTTGTTCCCCTCTCTTGTCACTCGCGCTTCGCTCCAACTTCCAAGTCTGTATTTCGTACGCGTGCGTTTCGGTGTTTTGCTGAGAGGCGGGGAGGGTTGATGTGATCCCGGAGCTTCCCTGGCCTCTCTCTCCCTAGCTTCTGGTGTGCCCCCCCGCCTTGCTTGGTCGTAGTGTCTTGGTGTCTTGCTGTTTTCTATCACTACTGTGATCAGTTATTGGCCAGCCCAAAAAATGCTAATAGTGCAGGTGAGGCACTCGGCCCTGGTGGCGATCAGTGGATTCATCCTCCCGCTGGAGAATAGCGCGATTGTAACCTCGGCGGTGAAAGAGAGAGCTGTCGGGTCGGATCATTGACAGAGACATGAGATTGAGCAAGGCTGGAGATTGCTGGTGATCGGATCAGACATGGTTGCATGGGACAGAATATGCTCTGCATCTGATACCACCGCCGCAGCCTTTCGCTGTCTCCATCGAGCCATCTCTCAGCACTCAGCTTCTCTCTCTCCCTCTCTCCCTCCCTCCCTCTCTTTCGCAGGTGCAAGCCCGCGCCCGCTCCGTGTGTGTGAGAGCGAGAGAGAGAGAGAGAGAGGGAGTGTGTGCGTGTGCGTGTGCGCGCGCACACGCACACGGCACACCCCTTGCAGCCAGCAACACGGCGGTGCAGCGAGTTTAAAGCAGCTGCATCAAGAGACGGGATGATCGACGACGGGAAGCAAGCCAGATGGCGACGCCTGTCGGGTGGTCCAATCAAGCTTGGCAGCTCAGCTCTACAGACCCAGGAAATTGAGCAAGATCAGCAAATCCCCGGCGTTTCTGCCCGAACAAGCCCCCCCAACCCCTTCTTACCCCCCAGCTGAGCTGAACGCCCTGTTCCTCGTCACCTCCAACGACGTGTGGGCGCGCGTGTGGGTGAATGGGGAAGGGGGGCATGTTGGGGGTCCGGACAGGGTGCTGTCAGTGGCCGAAGCAAGGTAAACCAAACTGGCCAATGCCGAGCCCGTGTTGCCGTAGATGCCGACGCTGTCCAGGGCCTAAGCTGAAGGCTGGTCCACAGCTACTGCTCTGTTGATGATGATGATGGCCTTGAAGCGGCAAGCCCGGGCCTCGTTATCATTCGAAAGTTGGCGCTGTTCTATCCAATACCGCCTAGGGCATTCGGCACTCTTCTAATCCAGGTGTGCCACGCAGAGTGGGCCAGATAAGGCAAGGCAAAGCCGGACAAATAACACGGATGCCTGGCGCGAATCTGGACGGAGGAGGACGGGGTTCAAGGGAGAGATGAAGAGAGAAACAGAGATTTCAAAGACTTACGACTTTAGTAAGGCCGTGGCGTGGCCCGTGAGTTGGTGTTGTCTTGTGCGGGAATAGGCGGATCTGGTGTCTGTTTGCCTCTGCACGTCAACTTTGTCCATTTGGATCCCGTAGCGCCCGTGTCTCGCTGTCATGTCAGGCACGCACGCACTGTTGAAAAGCCCCCCGTTAGATAAACCTTCGCTGGAAGTCTACCGTACCTAGCAGGCTGAGGGGGTGTTTGACTCGCTGGCGTCGACCGGGCTTCTAGCGGGTGTGTCTGAGAGGCAACAAGCGTGAGACTCGTGTCTGAGATGGCTTGATGACGAGTCTCTGTTGACGGCGATAACTTGACGTGATGTGATGAAGTATTCGGAAAGAGCCGCAAGGGTAGATGGAATGCGACGACGAATGGCGGGTGCGTTTTCATGGGGCCAATATCAATCAATGCCGGGATCAGTAGTGGAAATACTCCAAGAGTCAAAACTCAAGCGTGCTGGCTAAAATAAAAAAAAACTAGCGTCGGATGACGCTCAACGTCAACAACTGCCGGGGAACGGTTGCGGTCTTATATTCAACGTGGGAATGCTGGGAATGGCCGGTGGCTTCCCGCGATGGCGTCTCATGCTAGGTACACTAGGTGGATTGGATGTGCCCGGACTAAACGTTGCCTTTCTTGAAGACGTTGTGTAGCCTTTTTGGTCGATCGGAGCACGGCATCGAGTACCGATGCGGCGGCCTAGGACAGACACGGGTCAATGCCGAAGCATTGTCATTCAGAGTTATAGACGCTGTACCCGTACGCACTCGGTGAACGGGGTACGAAGCGAGCGACGGTCCAACGCGTTCGGCGGTTGCGAGTGCTTGGATCAATCGGCTTTGTGTTTCGGTGCGAGGCAATAATAGGGAGAGTGACCGTTTGGGTATAGGACGAGTTGGTGGAGGATGCGTGTGCCCTTCCTTGATCGAGACCACATCGTTCCGCCAAGAAAAGCGAAGTGCGCTGCAGCTGAAGCTCAGGAGGTGTTGATATAACTAGGTATCTAGATAGATAGCACGTGCATGTGGCGGTAAGCGCGGGTGTGACGAAACCCGACTTGACGAAGAAGGCCGGAGTTGAATTGGATGTCAGGCAAGCGGGCGACAGGGGCGGACTAGAATCACACCCTCGCAAGGCTTTTGGGCTTGGAGAGAGAGTGTCGTGAATTGCACGGCATGCTAACCTCAGGGATGACGAAACAGTCAGACGGTATGTAATTGGCGGCTGTAGTGCGAGGAAGGCGACTTGAAGTGAGTTGATTGTCAGGCAGTTTCGCTTGCTTCGCGAGGCTCGGTCCAAATTCCATCGCGCATGGATGAGCTGGCGGATTCGTCTTTGGCCTGACGCCGATGTAAAAAGATGGGTTGCACAGTTTCGGTGTGTACGCAACGTGTAGTGTAGAGCAAGAAAAGGAGGGGCCAGTGCAAATATGGCTGGCAACCAAGGTGACGACGGGCGTTGGTTGGGTCATTGCAATGCAAGTTGGTATAGGTAGGGACATTTGTTCGTCGACTCGACTCGGCTTGACTGGATTCAGGGATCCATTGCCACGGCAAGGTCCAGGTCCGTCACCCGTCGCGTCTCTTGCTCCGGAGAAAGGACAGGATCGACGGCTAGGAGGAGGAGGAGGAGGATTGCAGGGAC
Organism: Colletotrichum caudatum; assembly: GCA_030867225.1. NCBI lineage: Eukaryota > Fungi > Ascomycota > Sordariomycetes > Glomerellales > Glomerellaceae > Colletotrichum > Colletotrichum caudatum. The sequence goes on along the minus strand of MU846021.1, from coordinate 157,457 downwards.
AGCCCCTGCTGTAGATCTCACAGGCCTGGACCGGGTACGAAGAAGTATACTGTAGGAGTGTAGGTACAGACAGTCGTTACTACATAATAGTAGGTAGTCAGCCAAGCCACCTCCCCTCCCCTCCCCTCCCCTCCAGGGCAGGGCTAGAGTTCCAGGGGATACGTACGGAGTACAGGTACAGGCACACACACACACACGGGGCGAGGTACGAGTCCAAGGCGTACAATGAAGGAGGTACATGGCTCAGTTGCAAAAGCCGTGGCGCCGCCGTACTGGGGGTATTTGTATAGGGCGGGAGGAGGAGGAGGGCGTTTGACATGGATACTGCCGTGGCCGTAATGATGGTGGCCGTGCCGTGGCGCGGGAAGCAGATGGAGTGCAGCAATGAGGGTGCGGTAGGTAGATAGGTAGGTGGTCGAGCTCGCTCATGGTGTTGGTGTTGCGTGGGTGTCGGTGTCGGTGTACGTAGGAATTGAATCCGTAGGTGGCCCGAAGCAGTCTGATTTCTCGAGCCGTCGGTCGGTGTTGGGTCGGTTGATGCGAGGGCTTGCTTGGCTTGAAAATGTGCAGGTAGGTAGGCAGTCAGTCGGGTGCGGGATTGAGTGGCTTGGCTTGGGCGGGTGGGCGCGGGAGAGAGGCGGCGGCGGACGGGAACGACCAGGCCGGACGGATGGATGGTAGGATGGGTAGGTACCTAGGCAGGTAGGTAAGTACAAACATTGTAGTGTAAGGTGGGCAGGCACAGGCTCACCCATCTTGTACTGTACCTGCCTTTTCCGAAGTGCATGCACTACCGATCGAGGAAGTACATACGGATGCACTAGTCGACCTGCGTCTCTGTGCCTGCCTAGATATTAGGGAAGATAGGAACCTACCTACCTGCCCAAGGTACATCGTACATTGCCTCCTTACTTGGGTAAGTACGATGGACAATGTAGGTAAGTAGATTTCTGTTGGGTACCTACGTAGGTAGGTCGTAGCGCAAGGCAAGGGCCGTTGTAAACCCCAAATCGGCACAGCACAGTAAAGCACAGCACAGCACAGCACAGCTCTGGGCAGACATCAAGCGGGTTTCAGTGGGCAGGCTCCCTAGCTGCCGCAGGGCGCTGCTGTGATGTCGCTGTCTCCCTAGGTCAAGTAGGTAGTTTACCTACCTGGGCATCTGTACCTAGGTACAGAGTACTGTGCCTAGGTATGTAGGTGGGAAAGCAAGCAGGGAACACTTTGCGAACCTCGCCGCCTGGAGCGAGCCGCACCTTCTTTCCTCTTGACCACCTCACCCCCCACCGACCCGCCCGCCAGGCAAGGCAGCAGGGCAGGCGCAGCAAGTTCATCCATCGTACTGTACTATACGCAGCAAGTGGCTCCTCGTTGCGTTCCGTTCCTTCCTCCCTAACCACTCAACACACCTCACCATCATGCAACAAACATCGTCATCGTCGCCTTCCCTTTTCTTTCTTCCCTTCTTTTCCTTTCCTAGGTACCTTTCTACCTACACTGACTACACTACCTAGGTAAGTACCGCCACTCTCCATCCCATCCCTTCCCTTCCTTCCCTCATAATATCCGATGCACCACCGCCACGCAATCATGGTGACATGACATTTCCCCTCTGACTGACTGTTCTAGGTAGGTAAGGTAGGTAGATGGCATCTGCCATGTACCTAGATGCTATCTATCTATGGGTAGGTACTTCGCTCAAGTACGTCCTTTCTTCATTTATTTATTTTTCCTCCATCAAAAACCCGTCGTCTCCCAACCTTCCCGAAAGAAGCATCTCCTGCCCCCCCTGGCAATTTCACGCCGATACTGAGCACTCGACTCGGCTCGCCCACTCATCCACACAACCTCCATCTTATTTCTCCCTTGTTGGCGAGGAGACACCGTTTCTGCAGCCGGCCGTTTCGACCTTGGCTTGGAACTCGAGCCGCACAACTCGCTGGTACATTGATTCATTCATGCACTCACTCACTCACTGTGTGTAGGTGATGGTGCTTGTCGGTAATTAACGCTTGTTGTTCCCGACCGACCGCATGCGTCAAGTCACCATCCGACCGACCGGTCCACCGCCTTTAGCATCGGATCATTCATACATACCTACCTACGGATACCTAGGTACAGACAGTAATGTAGGTCCTCACTCCCTAAGCATCATGATATGATTCCGCCCCTTTCATACGGCCGTACACTAATTACATACGATTAGTATGTACACCACCACCACCACCACCACCACCTCTCTCCACACAAGTCGACATCGACATCACCACCCACGCGCTCGCTCCCTGCTCTCATCTCCGTCATCTCATCTATCATCCCATCAATCTACACTACCTAGCCATCTCATGACCCGCCCAGGAACGGAACGGAACGGAACGCCCTCCCTGTTCTCACCCCCTCCTCGTCCTCGTCCTCGTCCTCGCCGCCACCCAACTCTTCCTTTCCTGCCTGCCAGTGCGCGCACCCAACCGATGCTTGAGCATCCGGATCGACCTTGACAAAACTGAAATCCACTCACTGCATACATGCATACAACATCATACAACACCCAACATCTAACAACTAGCCAACCATCCCTGCACATCCGCCAAATTATGTCGTATTAGGTTTCCGACCCCTCGACTTCACACACACACTCGCTCTCTCTCATTCTCTTTCCGTGTACATACCTGCCCTGGGTGCTTGCTTGGTTGTACTTCTTACTTTACCATGGTTCTGGGAGACTCTGCCCGTCCCGCCAATCTCACTCATCACTACTACTACTACTACTACCATCACGTACATACAGTCAAGTCACCGCACCCCTCCACCAACCAACAACCACTTACTGTAATATTCACCAGCCGTGCCACCTGAGCCCGCCGGTCCGCTCCTAGCGACCGTCTCGTCTCGCCTCGCCTCTCGCTTCTTACCGTTTGACAACGTCCCTCTCGGTGCGACTCTGCCCAAACTTGTCTCGCCACAGTCTCGCCTTCATTTCGCTCCGATCCCCTCTCAGCTTTTCTCCAGTACCAAGATACACTACACGTCTGTCTGTCTGTTTGTCTTCCCCTGCCCTGACGGTTGGATCAGAAAAGAACGCCTATTTTCTACCTAGGTACGGATACTTTACATAGTACCAACTTATCCATCCCCCGGGCGGACGGGCGCCCATTCCCACCAGCCATATGACTGGTCCGGCCTGCCTAGGGCTGTCTCTTCTTATGCAAGTCATCCCGTCAAGGAGGGGGTGTGTTGACACTTGGATCCGGTACCTTGCGTCGTCCATTGCTTGCTTTCGTTGCCTTTGCATCCCCCCATGTTGCAGATTCGAATTGCCCGGTGCAATTCGTACCGACAACTTTGTTTCGCTTCCTGCTTTACACTACTTGCGAGACAATGTTCCTTCGGCCCACATGCTTGTTAGTCCTCAATACCAGGAACCCCCAGAGCCTTGTACATATGTATTCCCGGGACCGAGACCGCATCGATATGCCCCCAATTGATGCTGCTGCTGCCGCCGCCGCCGGGTCGTCAGATGTACTCGCACTGTTCGTTCATGCAAATATCCTCTGGGTCAACCAAATGCAGTAGGTACATCATGGCCTACGGAGGACCCGTCGCTCACTCGAGGCAAGAAATATGAAGAAGAAGAACAACAAGGGGAAAGAAGAATGCCTTCCCTTGGGTGTGCGAGGGACTGCCAGGAGGAAATCCTGGCCTCATTTGACAAGATCATGCACGCCGATATTGTCTACCGAAGCAGATCTCGCCCTCTGCCTTGCGGGCCCTGCTGTTGGCACCGGCCAGGTGGTGGTCGCTTCGCTTGTCCTCCTCCGCTACCGTCACTCAACTGCCGTGTAACACATATCTGCCTCGTCCTCGGGAAGCGGCAACGCTACTCTACCGGTCGTGCTCGACAGCCATATGTCTAGACACACCGCCACGCGGGGCCTCTCTGTGGCGGTGGGTTCGAGGTGCACCTAGAGGCAGGAGCTTGGAAGTCCCCAAGATGCAGCGTCGTGTGACACCATCCTGCCCATGCGGGCGGTTCTCTCACTCTCTCACTCTCTATCCTCTCTATCCTCTATCCTCTATTCATCTATGCTAGCCCTTTCTCAGCCAAGGTTGCGTTCAGCTTCCCACCGTACCAACAAGCACCCATGGTTTTGCATGCGGATAACCGCTGCTGGATGGAGTGCTTGCATCCTCGCTTATCTGCTCTCAGTAGGGGGGGGGGGGGGGGTTGTGGTCGGCAAACCCGCCACCCGCATCACCGAAACCACACCATGGTATCGTATCAGTGCCGCTCCTCAAGCTTTCCTTGGCATCCCTCTTGAGTTGTTCCGTGTCCGTCATCATCGGACTTTTGGCGATGCGGATGAGCGCGTTGCGCCCGCTCGAATATGGGGGGGCGCATGGCCTGTTCCCGTTGCGTTGCCTAGCCTCATACGTCGTCATATTGGGCTCGACTAACATAGTCTAGTGGCCCTTGTCTTCTTTCTTTCTTTTCTTTTTCCTTCCCCAAAGTACGAGTTATGTCGCTCTTATTGTTGCTGTTACTGCCTCGCCTGCCTCTTGCCTGTTGTTTGTTTATCCCTTGCATAAGAACGCATGTTACTAGCTCTAGCGGCTATATGGATGTACCGCGCAGCGCAGTGGTCATAACCTGCCAAAGCCTGCACATTGGACTAGTCAAGCGCCTGTGGCGGCTCAACACAAGTTGACGGACGCCTGCGAGTGATCTGACGACGGTGACTTGTCTCGAGGCCTCGTTCCATTATGGCCCACCCAAGCAAGCAAGTAGTGGCCCAGCGGCTCAAAACACCTAATACTTGGCCCAGGACCCAGGGCTAGATCAAATACTTGATGCGCGCTCGACAAAAGACGTTATACGGCATATGCCCTGGGCTACCCGTGCGATGTTGGCACGCAACTTTAGCCAATCCATTCCTTTACCACGACCCGATGCTCTGGACGTTGACCCCGTGGATCGAAGACAAGACGCACAAAGGACCTGTCTCAACCACCCGCGCCCGGCTGCTGGATCTTGGGGAGAAGCAGCGTTGAGAAGGATCATTCACAGTTACATGGTGGGTTGTGCCGCCACCCGTCGAACGAGGCACATACATGCTGCAGCACGCCTCTTGGTCGTGAAAAAGGCCACAGACCAACAGGCTGTTGCCGTCGCCTCCCCCGCGACAAGGCGCCGGGAGAGAGGTTCGATGACCACGAGACCATGTGCGCTGCCGTCCTCCCTCAGCACCAGCACCGTCCTTCTGGGTGATCGTACCAGCCCGTTCGTGGTGGGGGTGGGTTCATGGCCAAGCGAGTTGCCCTGTTCCGCTACGCCGTTGCGCCGAGATACCATGGCGAGGTATTATTCATCTGTTCGTGGCATAGACGATGCATAGAAACGGCTCACTGGTTTCCAACCAAATGCCTCCTCCCCCCCCCCCCCCCATCGCTGTCGTAACTGGCCATGGTTTTCAATAACTTACGTATTGGCTCTAAAGCCCCGCTCGGGTCATCAATCTTCGCCGCAGGCTCGAGACACATTCGCTACTCATCATCCGCTGGGTTGCGTCAGCCACCAGGCCTCGCGGTGACACACTGGGCACCGAGGACGTCGTAGCGGACTCCATGTTCGTGACACGGCAGCATGGCACGCAGAATGACACTCGTCGCACCATGTGACTCCGTGAGAGCTCTGCGGCAAGCCGTCAACATACCTCATCTCGGGGCTTCCCACGATCCTGCAGCAAGGCGTATCCGACCAACCGACGAATCAGCAACGAGCAAAGAGGCATATAGCCGGCAACCCTGGGAACCAGACGGCACGCAGAGACTCGCAGCGTCCCGAGCTTCGTCCCTCAACCCGGCCCGGGCACGGTGACACCGACCGGTGGTCTTTTTTTTTTTTTCTTCTTTTTTTTTGTTGGAGTCTCGCAGGAGCAACCCTGTACAGAACGGAACGCTGTACATACCACCATGATGTTTCGCGTTCACGTCCTGGTATATCCGTACCAAGCGAGGCAAGCATACGAAGTAGGCCTTCCAAATAACCTGGGAAAGTGGGGTAGTTGTTGGAATAAGAAACGAGGGCGTTTCGTGGCGCTGGGCGGTTCGGGGACTAATTAACATGGATTCAATTTTGGTGAGGGCAGGGAGGGAAGCTCCGGGCTATTGATCCAACGTGGAGACGGCTATTACAGTAGCCTCCGGCATAGTAGTAAGTCTCGCGAGAGAGAGCTTGATTGAGCTAGGTTACCTACCACACCACTCATCCGTTAACACCGCAAGCCGAGGGCATCTGTCCCCCCAAGGAGCTCTGATCTATTGTGCCGAGCAGCCGGGCTACCCGTGATGTACTATTTTGGGCGCAATCATGTTCTTGGGAACTCGAGGCTCCGGCGTCGACGAGCCACTCACCCACCCACCTACTTACCTACTTACCTACCTACCTACCTACCTACCTACCTGGCCCGCAGACACGGGTCAAGGTGCTACGGGCAGCCGCAGCGCTTAGACGGAATGACATATTGAACTGGGACGCAGTTAGCCACGGGCGGTGCGACTGATTGCGATATCTTGAACGACATGGGACCGGCCTGTTGTGATCCCAGATCTTACGGGATCCCGGCCATCAGCGCAGTCGTCCCCGTGTTGCACATTGTCCATGCCTGGCTCGCGAATCGAATGGCTTGGCTCGGCTCATGGAGGTGTCGCTCGCAATCTTAACCGGTGCCCCCCCCCCCCCCTTCTGGTTCTGGGATGCCCTCCTCACCACCCGCTTTTGTAATTGGGTCCTGTGCCGGAAAGCTCATTAACCTCACCGGTTCACGTTTGATTTGCAACCACGTGGGCGGAGTAATGATCGTCCGGGCTATCCGCACAAGGTCGTTTTGGATTTCCTCCCCCCCCTCCTCCCATCGCTCGATCCGCCTCGCCATTTTGTTAATGCCCTCGAGGCTGAGCTCCCAGGCAGAGGAATCGGTGGTCTGTTTTGTTCTTGGCACACCTATCGCTGGACCCCGTCCGGATGAACAAGACGACGTGCTCGGTTTCGAAGTTACCAAGGAGGGCGGGCGGGAGGATCTTGTTTGGGGGAGGGGGCAAAGGCGACGGGGGGAGGGGGGGGGGGGGGCAGACACCGCTCTAGAGATCGACTTCAAGCATAACACTGTCTTACTGCTGCCCACCCCCCGGGCACGATCTGCCCAGGACTCGTACAGGTAGGTGGTATACCAATAGACTATAGAGCTGGGACGGCCAGGCCAGGGTCCTGGGGGGGAGAGAGGAGAAAATCTCCCAGCTCACCACCGTTGCACTCGAGGTGGATAAGCAGAGGGGTGCGCGATCTTCGGCGCAAAGAGCTGATACTTTTCGCATCAAGGCTATCCCCTAATTGCTAAATCCACATGCACGTCTCTGTACACCGACAAGAGCTGCGGGCAGACAGAGAGAAAGAGAGAGAGAGAATGGCGGGATAGCTGCATGCATCGTCTTGAGCAATGGGCAGCCATCAGATAATGCAGGGTGCCATGAGTTCCTTGGGTTCGCCGCGCTTCTCGCCCGCCCGCTCGCCTCAACATAAACTTCACCGCAGATACAGGTCTGGGCTCGCCGGCCGGCATCCCAACTACCTACACCATCATCACCCACCGCTTTACTTCCCGACGATGGGGAGCGGACGGGCTGCGGCACGAGAAAGGATCCGCGCAGCGACCCCCGCCACAGCCAGCCTGCGAGGCGTGCTGCCAGGCCCTTCAGATGGATGTCTGTCTACTGGTCACCGACCAAATCGTTCCCCCTGTTTCCTCCCCTCCCCTCCCCTCCCCACTCTCGTCCGTGAGCTCCCAACCCCCGGCTCTGGGTCGATATGTCCAAGGTGAGGCGCAATCCGAGCTCGGCATCTTCCACCCCTTCCTCTCTTCCCTTCCCCCCCGGCTGGCTCCTGGGGAGAGGGAGGAACGATGACACCTAACGGGGGGACCGTGTACTAGGTACAGTGAGATCGACGCGTTCTTACCAACTTCGACATGTCTTACGAAGGGAGGCCGAGCGGCGGCCCTGGGAGCTGATGCGCGCCTCGCTCCTCTTTTCTTAGTTTCCTTTACTGGGGAAATGTCTGGAACCCCCCTTCGATGGGGATACCTAACTGAACTCTGCGCAGCGCAGCGGATGGGACGGTCCCAGGGAGTCGGCTGAGACGGGACGGGGGAGGGGGCAAATTCTCCTCGAAAGTGAAGATACGAGTCTGACGACATCGCCTGCGATGAAGGCCCCGCCACTCAATCCAAAACTGCACAACCTTTTTCGCGGCTCACAATCGCGCCTCGCACCACTCATCCACGCGAGTGTAGCACTACTGTTCGCCGTCGCGCGAGAAACGTCTCTTTTCCCTCCCTGTCCCTCTGTCGGTGGACGGAGGAAACGGGTCATGGCCAACGGTGGCTGGCGCTCCTCGCCCGCGGCGCGCTGCCACCCAATCTCTCGGCCAGACATGCCACCAAAAAAACAAGAACGAAAACCCCCCTCCCCCCCATGTAGGTCTCGCTCGTGAAGGTCCTTCATTGGCCCAGCCTCTCGTTGTCATCCAAGATCCAAGCCCCGAAGGGGAGGAGAGAGAGAGAGAGAGAGAGGACTGAGGCGTCTGCTGTGCGCGCTCGCGGTGATGGTCGAATACGCCCTCCTTTCTCTCCCCCCCCCTGGTTTCTTCTTTACTCAGTCACTACTTTTCTTTCGTACGGATGCGCCCGAGAATTGTTCTGAACATGGGGGTAGATCCAAGACAGCGCTCAAGTCGTTGTTTATTTTCGTCGAACTCGGGGGCCGGAAGGAGACAGATACCGGCAGGGTCGTACTAGGAGGATCGCGCTGCAGGCACCCCCTTTTGACAATCCTCTCGCGCCTCTTGCGTTTCTTGCGCTTCCATCAGAGTGGTCAGCTCCAATCTCTTGGTGCCATTTGGCGATGCAATCTTGAATATCGAAGGGCGGCGTCTGGCAGTTTGCAGGCGGGGGGCGAAGCTCTCTCAACACCTGGCGCCGCCACTTCAGTCCTGTGGTGGCATGCAATCAAAGACTTGTGCAATTATGCGGACAATGATATTGATGCAGATTAAGGGCTTCGGTAGTGTCCCGGATTATTCTAGATAGGAAAGAATTAACGATGGTATACCGATGAAACTTCGCTGTGACCACTAACCATGAACGTAGCCGGCACTCAATGCTCTCCCTCGCGCGTTTCATGGCCACAGACGCTCCGTACTTGTGATGTCAATCTGACTCCGGTACTCCCATGGTCACCAGCCGATCGACGGCTTCTGTCACCAGGGGGGGGGGTTCGATGCCTGAGGAGTGCGCCTGCCGCTCTCCATCGCAGCGACAGGTGGACGTCTGTTCATCTGGTGCCCCGGACAGGGAAGCTGCCCGGATCACAAGGACAAGAGCCGTTCAGGGGCACTTCGTCTAAGACACCGCATGATCGGATAGCCGAGGTCTGATGTTCTTTTGTCCAGAGGGGTGGGTGAAAGAGCTCGAGTCCTGTCCCACGGCGAGCCTCTTGGTCAAGCTGAGCCAAGGACGAGAATATTCGCCGGTGGATATCTTGGCAGAACTCGTGCTCTCTCAGGCCGAACATGCTTGCGCTCACGTCTTGCTTCTTCGATCTGGACGCTGGCCTCGGTGAGCTGGTGGGCCGCGAGGTTACAGGGTGAGATTGGTTCCGTCGTCAGGCTCGATCGGTGGCGCGCGCTTGGGACAAGCCTCCCCCCTTTGAGGCGGCGAGAGTCGCCCAGGTTTTGCGGTCTCGTACGACCGGGCATTTGTCTTCGGATACCTCGATGTCGGCTTGGGAGGCGGTTTGGGCGTATCGAGCCTCTTGTCCCGCGGCAGCGGAGCCGTGATACCTGTCTTGGATCACTCCGTGTCGGTCCGAGCCCGACAGCGATGAGCTATGAAGGTTATCTGACGAGACGCAGATCCGGCGCTATTCCACCTGGCCTAGGACTGCTGTCCTCGAAGCCATGAAACTTGGAGTTGACTAAGCTAAAGTGACTTCCAGATAGTTTATGTGTGTCTGGAGCGAATGCTACAGGCTTTGCGCGATGATTCTATAACTGCTTTTTTGGGCTCTTTTGCATCCTTGCTGTTGCTGTTGCTGTTGCTGTATATGTGCCTGTTGGAGTGTTATATCACAAGTAGAAAGAGATGGCAACTGTCTTTGAATCATTGTCATGTTTTCTATGCGCCGACAAGAACAGGATTGCCTGACATGTTGTTTGTAGACGCTAATGGAAACTGATCGTGCTCATGGCCTCTATCATGGCCACGGTATTGTGTCTTCAGTCAACCTCTATTGATATCATCCAAGTTTTGATGCCATAGACTCGTCAATCATGCAGCACCGTTCCCGGTCAATCCTTCTCATCATACCTGTGGTTTCCTCGACATCCTTGACACCCCTTGTCTGGTATTGATACCTTCGTATTGACATAGGTTTGCGTCCTGCTACCAAACAGCGGTACGCTCATTCACAGCTCCTCCTTGACAGTTCTTTGCGTGCGGTCGTGGCTCTTTGCTTTGAACCCATCACCGGGCGTCGCGATTCTCCTCAAGCGGAAGACCTTGGCCGCGTGGCTAGGGACTTTGGTCTTCAACGTGCCCTTGGCCTCCACCTCGCCAATCTTCTTGCCAAACAGCCTCGGGTCCTCATTCTCCAAGCCAACGGCGTACGGGATCTCCGTGGCGTTGTACCAGTTAGCCTCCTGGAGGATCTTGACCCTCGACTCGTGGCTGTCGGCGGCGAACAGCGACTCGGCCGTCTCCGTCGGCATCCTGTCGGCCCAGAGGTCGTGGACAGACCACCTGGACTTGACCTGCGGCGCCGCGCCGCCGGGGCCGTCCGACACGAAGATCTCGGCCAGCGACGACTCCATCTCGACTTCGGCGCCCGCCGCGTTGAGGAGGATGACGACCTGGTCGCCGTTCTCCAACCGCCCGCTCCACACCTGCGTCTCGGCGACGCCGTACTCGTCCGGCGTCAACTCTCCGCCGACATGCCTCCGCACCCGCAGCGCGCTGCGGCCGTGCGGGTCCTGGCTGAGGGCGATGATGGCCGGGTTGTTGACGATGCTCAGCGCCTCGGCGGGCATGTCCCGCAAGTCGTTGCCGAGCATCAGAGGGGACTTGAGGGCGGCCCAGAGGGCGAAGTGCGCCTTGTACTCCTCGTCCGTCATGCCGCCCTGGCCGACCTCGAGCATGTCGAGGTCGTTCCAGCCACCGGGGATGCTGCGATCGGCGAAGGCAGCGACGCGGTTGAGGATGAACAGCACGGAGCAGTGGGTTCCCGGGGCGACGCAGAAGGGGTCCGCGGCAGTGGTGCAGCTGCACAGGTCGTCGGGGCGGGTAAAGGAGTCGTAGATGTCGCCCGACATACGCCAGGCGTGGGCGACGGACATTCCCCACTAGGTTTGTCAGTTCAGACGTGCCATGGCAGACGTGTGGGAGACGGAGACGGGTAGACGCGTACTGTGTGGACGTAGTCTTCGCCCCAATTGCAGAGGTTGAGGGCGATGGGTCGCCCCGTCGCATTCAACGCGTCGGCCATGACCTTGAACCTGTCAAAGGAGATCTTGGGCGTGCCCATGCGGCCCATGTGGTAGCAGTTGTCGTACTTGAGGAAGTCGACGCCCCAAGAGGCGAAGTTTTCCGCGTCCTCCTTTTCATGGTCGAGCGAGCCGGCTGAGGGATGTGTCAGTACTTTCTCGTCGTTCTGCTCGCTATGGAGGGCAAATGCCAAGGAGCGAATGTCTGTCGGGATAACTCACCGAATCTCGCACACGTCATCTCGCCGGCACTGGAGTACATGCCGTACTTGAGCCCCCGAGCGTGCAACTGGTCCGAGACGTACTTCAAGCCATTGGGGAACTTTGCGAGGTTCGGATGGATCTTGCCCTGGGCGTCTCGGCCGTTCTCATCCTGCCAGCAGTCGTCCAGCACGACATGGTCGTATCCCAGGTCGCGCAGACCCAGGCTGACCACGCGCTCCGAGGTGCTGAGGATGAGATCCTCCGAGACGTCGCACGCAAAGGCATTCCAGTTGTTCTTTGTACACGTCAGTCTGCGGAACTGTAAAGTTCTTGACAGCGATCGTGAACATTGGCAGAGAGGCCATCATAACTTACCCAGCCCATTGGGGGCGTGATGGCCAAGCCGTTGCTGAGAGCCGCCACCCGCCCTGCGGACGCGATCGCGGCCACAAAGCTCAGTGATCTGTAAACCATCTTGTTGAATTATTTTCTCACAGTTGCAGAAACAGCGACGGATCCTTTTCCGGCATTTGACTCTTGGGCAGGAATTCAATGCTGCTGGGCCCCGACTCTTATACCGTCCAGGTCGGTAAGAACATGTGGTATAAACAGATCTTGCCAACCCCTCATCGCGACTTTCCAGGTCCGCTGCACATATCGTGTCGTCTCTCCCTTCTCAACTGATTAACACAATGCCCCTTGCCAAGTGAGGGGCAGAGGGGCAGAATCAGACGGTGAGGTGGCATGACAGGGGGCGGAAAAGTCGTCGAGTTTCCCGCCGCCCTTTTCCGCCCTTCTCCGCATCAAACGTAACCGACTCATGCAGTCACATCCGCAGCCAACTGGTTAGGTGAACGTTGGACCCGGGATCTCACAATCTTGGCAGTAAAATACGAAAAAGAATCATTGATGGACTTGATCATGCCCAGAGAAAACCTGTTGCTGGGCAGTTGTCAAAGGGCTAGGTACAAGGGACGAACAGAGGTGCCAGCAAAAGACCATAAACTATCTCTCGTGCTTTGGACAGGATATATGTCGTTGTCTGGCCGTTGTAATTCTCGGGACAGGATCCGACTGGCAACCCATGCCACGAAGATGACCCGTTTCCATTCAGACCTGTCTGGTCGCTGCCGGCCGGGCAAACTGGTCACATGCAAGGGAAGAAACTTATCAGCCTCTCTCGAACCCACTCAGTTCGACTGGGGGTTGCCTCCTACAGCGGGCCAAGAGTCCAAGTTTGGTTGCCCCCAGCTTTCACCGCACAACCCGCATTACCCACCCCCTCACCGGAGCCCCTCCATCGCCCACAACGACTCCATCTCGTCACCTTCCCCGTGCCGGCCTGTTCCGGCCTCCTTCTCCTCCATCGGCTCCGCAAATTCAACGAGGAACCGCAGCATCCAGCGGTCCAGCACAAAGCTTGTGTCGATGCTGGTCCGCGCCGTCTCGTGGAAAGCCCTGAGTCGGCTGATGGCCCGGTCGACCGTCGGCCAGTAGCACCGCAGCTGCAGAAGCAGCTCAAAGTTCCTCTCGAGGCGCCGTCTCGCCAAGCAAATGTCCGGCTCGTCGCTGCTGAGCAGGAGCGTGTGGATCTGCACCGTCGACGCAATCACCAACACGTGCGCCGCCATCGTGTACCTCACGTCCGCCCCCGCCGTCGTCTGCGTGCGGTAGACCATGTCGCACAGCCTGGCCGCGTGCTCCTTGCACCGGGTCGCGTACGTGTCCCGACGGGCGACGGACACGGACGCCGTGGGGTTGATGGCCGTCGTCGTGCCGGCGCCGTACAGGAACTGGTAGTACAGGAGCTGGCCAAAGTGGTAATAGCCCAGGTACACGGCCGCGAACGTCCTTCCGAGGCCGCGGGCCGCGAACCACGCAAAGTTGTCGGGGGTGTCGCGCATGTTCTCCGGAAGCGCGGCGAGCCAGCCCTCCATCCTCGCGTGGAGCGCGTCGACGCCGTGCCCGAGGGTGTCCCAGTCCGGGTTCTCGGCCACGCATCTCTGGTTGAAGTCGTTGATGTCGAGCAGGATCCGGTTGAGCCGCACCATCTGCGAGAGGTGCTGCGAGCTCTGACCCGACAGCGTCGCACTCGCGCCCACGGGGGCCCCGGACGCGCCGCTGCGGTCCAACGAGAGGAATGGCAGATCGTCCATCGGCAGGGGGATGTCGGATCTCGCCGGCAGCAGCTTCGGTAGTTTCACCGCGGTGGACGACCAGACGTCAATCATGCAGAGTGACCACCAGACTGCGCAAGGGACCAGTCAGTTTGGCTCGTGTGCCTTGCAGACATATGCAAGCTTTGCAGATGCCAAACTTGGCACGGCGGAAGAGGGTGACCCGGGCTTACCCCGTACGTTGATCTCCCGTTCCAGCAGCGTGGTTGCTGGCCTGCTGGGGAGATCCAGCAGCAGAGCGGCTCTACATGCGACACCGTAATATATGTTCTCTGCTTCCCCGTTGCCTTCGGCAGTCCAGGCAGCTCCTATCAGCACGCACAGCTGTATCGTAGCCAGTGACACGTCACGGAGGTTCACGAACCCCTCGGCAGCTTGCAAGTAGCCCTGTGCTCGGTCTCGAGGGTCAACGTCTGCCAGAGCCGGGTCTGTGGAGAACCTATAATTGAGTTAGCCGGCGGTGTCTCGCGCAAAACACCCACCAGCCTTGGCAGCTTCGTAGGAAGACACACCTCGCAGACAGGGCACAGATGCCGTATAGAATCCCGTGTGGGACCCGGTCGCCGAGTGCATCCTCTATGAAGCTCGGCCGATGGAAGAGGGAGTGGAACTGGTCATGGATGTAGTCGAAGTAGAGTCTCACCAGGTCCAGACGGACCGGCAGGCTGGGTAGCGCGGCATGCGGAGCGGTCTCACATCGGGCACACCAGCCACCGGCGCGACATCCGGGCGACGACGCACTCGCGTGTCCCTGATCCAGCGACGGTCCCCGTGACCGGACTCGCTCTTCATGGCGCTGTTTACGTTGATTCTCACGCTGTTCATAGTAGCCGCCTTCCGGTGGCCTCTGGTCGCACTCGATCCCTCTCTCGCTACAATATATGCAGTCGGCTAGGCCGTCCCGGGTTTGGCATTTGCGCCGGCGGGCCCTGCAAGGAATTGTGTCAGGTTACCGATTGACTCGCAGCGCCAACAAAAAGAAGTAGAAAGGGAAAAGAGGTAATGTACCGGCAAGCAGCACAAGCCGAAGGTTTCCGCATGCTGAGGGGGTAGGGTGCCGTCAGACATGCCTCGGACTGAAGACCGAGGGGCGCTTTAGTCTGTGCAAATAGATGGCGGACAAGATAGGAACAGATTAGGCTAGTTAGAAGCCGTACTGCAGCAAAGGAAAAAAGACAATAAAAGGCACTAAACAGGACTAGGTAATCTCTGTGGCAGAGAGGAGAAAAGAGAGGTGCCAGGGGGGTTAGGTGAGTGAGTGCATTTCACCACGCCGTACTGCGCCCCCAGTTGACTTCGACCGGGGGGGGCGTCCGGTCCTTGACGACAGATCGGGAAAAGCGGCGGAAAAGGGACGGAATACTGTCCTTAACCCCTGCCTCCCCCGTCTGCACTGTGTCACCCACAATCGCCGGACGAATGACCGCGTCTCCTGGGTCCCCCAGAAGTCTGGACCGATCATCGTCCCAAGACCTGGAGATTTCCCCATGGGACCCTCACAAAGTTTGTCTGACTTGACGTGCGTCCGGCGTTGGTTCTCAAAACGTGTCGTTGCTGCAATGTCATGGTTGCCCCCCCCGCCCCCTCGGGACTGCCAGTGATGGTATGATGGGTTCTCCGCTTTGCCTCGGTAAGTCATACCAGAAGAACTGACTGCTTGTCCTCATTCGAGGTTCGCGTCAGGCTACAGGGGTGGTGAATCTCTTTACCCCCGCCTTCATCTTTCTATAAAGTCGGCCTTGTGCCCCATTGATGCCCAGGGAATGTGGGAATAACCTTGACCGTAGTCGTTTGCTTCGTTTGGCTATATCCCCCCTGAGACTCTCTTCACCATGGCGCAAGACAAGGCTGTGGGCGTGGAGGCGGTTCCAACCGTCAGCCACCACAATGACCAGGGCGAGACCATCACGGCCATGCAGAACGAGCGCCAGATGAGCGTCAGGGACTCCTTTCGTTTCTGGCCCAAGGCCATCCTGTTCTCGTTCATCATCTCCCTCGCCATCATCATGGAGGTATGGTGTCTCTCGCGTACCCGATTCCGTCTCCCGACGGCGCTGACTGGATTCTAGGGTTACGACACCAACTTGATGAGCAACTTCTTCGTTTACCCGGCATTCATGAAGAGATACGGCGACGAGGTCGATGTGGATGGAAACCCATTGGTCTCCGCTCGCTGGCAGACCATCATCAACAACGGCACCCAGGTCGGCTCCATCATCGGCCTCATTATCAATGGGTTCATTACCGAATGGATCGGCTACAAGAAGACCATGATTGTCTCCATGGTGGTCATGATCGCCGCCGTCTTCATCCCCTTCTTCTCCAACGGCCTGCCCATGTTTCTGGTTGGCAATTGCATTCAAGGGATTCCATGGGGGATATTTCAGACGCTTGCTGTCACCTACGCGGCTGATATTTGTCCCATGTCTCTGAGAGGCTACATGACCTCGTGGGTGTGAGTAGTAGGATTGCGTAATGCATTGCGGAGCCCTCAGCAGCTGACATTCACAGCAACATGTGTTGGGTTATTGGTCAGCTGATCAGCAGCGGCATGCTTCGTGGACTGCTGAAGCTTGATGGCGAATGGGGATACCGTATCCGTGAGTGAAACCCTGTGATAATGTCACAATGAGTTCCGTGGTGATGAGGATGTGGCTAGTCACGTGCATCTCTGTGTGGATCCCACGTGACCAAGCACATGACTGTCCACCTCCAGAGCCTAAGCATCATGAAGCACTTGGCGAGAGATTACATGGTTCAATACGTGCCAAACTAACGCCTTGGCCAGCTTTCGCTATTCAATGGGTATGGCCGATCCCGATCATCATCGGCACACTCTTGGCCCCCGAGAGTCCCTGGTGGCTCGTCCGCAAGAACCGCCTTGAGGAGGCTAAGGAATCCGTCCGCAGCCTGACCTCTCCCAAGGACGATATCGAGTTTGACCTCGACGCCCACATCGAGATGATGCGCGTAACGAACCAGTTCGAGATTGAGGTCAGCTCCGGCGCGCACTACTGGGACTGCTTCCGCGGCGTCGACCTCCGCCGCACCGAGATCGCCTGCATGGTCTGGATGACGCAGTCCTTCTGCGGAGTACCCTTCATGGGCTACGGGACAAGTTAGTGACATGCCTATAAAAGTTTGCTTGGTCAGTCTAACGTTACCATAGTGTTCATGATCAACGCGGGTCTCAGCCCCGAGGACGGCTTCACCATGAGTCTGGTGCAGAACTGCATCGGCCTCATAGGCTGCCTCATTGCCTGGTACATCATGACGCACGTCGGCCGTCGCACGCTGTACCTGGCCGGCCTGTCGACCATGTTTGTGGTTCTGATTATCATCGGTGGCATCGGCGTTCCCCAAGATGAGGCCGGCCTTAATGCAAGGTCGTGGGCCGTGGGAGCCCTCATCATCGTCATGCTGTTCGCGTTCCAGCTCAGCGTCGGTCCCTCGTGCTACACCCTCGTCGCCGAGATACCGTCTACTCGCCTTCGTGTCAAGACCGTTGCTCTCTCTCGCGCGTTCTACAACTCGGGGGGCTTCATCGTCAACGCCATCCAGCCCAAGATTGTCGGCAAGAATGACTGGAACTGGGGTGCAAGGGGTGGCTTCTTCTGGGCCGGAATCACGGTGTTGTTCCTGATTTGGACATTCTTCCGCCTGCCGGAGCCTTTCGGCCTCACGTACTCGGAGCTCGACTTGCTGTTTGAGCACCGCGTTGGTGCTCGCCACTTCTCGCAAGAGGCCGCTGACTCCCTGCGTCCGCAGCTGGAGGAGGTCGCAAACCGCCAAGAGAAGCTTACCGCCGTCGTGAGCCACCAGGAGGCTTGAGGCGGCGCGTCATCTTTGTAAAAGCCGGCAGGGCCTGCTGGCTTCTACTCCTGAACGGCTTATGCTCTATTTCAACTCTTGCCGAGTTGAGAATGACCTTACGAAACAACACTGCATGTTCTAATATAATACCTATCTTATTATAACAATCGTTCATCACTTGTGTGACACACCAACTAATAACCTCTTTGCAATGAAGTTTTGGGATGCCGTGCCTCCACGGAGACCAATCCTATTCCCCAGGCAGCACTATACACCAATACACTGGCGACTTTGTCACCAATTTGGTCAGATACCCCGTGATTTCAACATATCTTTTGTCGAAATACGGGGTAAACTGAGGTAATGGCTCCTACCACCAGCAAGTACGTCCTGTGGCGTTGACAGAACACAACACCGCAGGGGTAGCCTCCCTTCGCCCACTTCACTTTCGCGGCCAACCTAGCCATGGAGACACTATCAGAAACATCACCGCTCTTTGCACCAAGCAATCATATATTGCAGCAGGGTTCCCCCTTCGCCCGTGTGACCAATAATTTCGTTTCAAATCACAATGGGGTTGAAAAGCACCATCGGCGAAGTGATATTATAATTTACAGAACTCTTATTGACATTACCGTTTTCTTCCGTGATTATGTGCAAAGTAAAGGCCCTCGCCCCGCAAGGGTCTGGAATAGCCGTCATCCGAAGAAGTGTTTGTCATTCAAGGTTCCAGGCTGATGCAGCCGTCGGCGCTCTCCTCCTGGAAGATACCGCTGTAAAGGACAGCCTCGTCGATACCCAAGGGCTGGAAACCGTTCCTGGTTATGTCGCCCACGGCACCGACGGGCTTCTTCAAAAGACCGAAGTGATACAGCCCCTGACCGGCAAGGATGTTGGATTGGGCGGCGCCCTGTGCCTCCAAATCGTTGTTGTCGGTAGAGTAGTAGACCTGGACTGCACTGGCCAAGATATCAATGTCAGTGTCGTGAGCTGGATAAGCCATTGTGAGAGTAGAAGCCTTACTTTGCGTTGAAATCCATGGCGATGGCGAAGTTGTGGATGGTATCTTCAGCGAAGGGAGTGCTGAAAAGGACGGGGGGCGCCGGCTTGGTGTTGACGTTGCCGAAGAGCGTCAGGGTATCCGGGTCGGCGTTGACGGCACCACCACCTAGGATGGTTCCGGTCTTGAGTACGAATTGGTTGGTGAGGAAGTCGTTGCTCTCGAGGAACGCCAACTGGTATTCGTGCGAGAGGTTTAGGGGCCGCTGGTCATCCTTCTCAACACTGAAATGGAGAGTCTTGACCCCGAGAGTGGATGCGTCGGTTCCGACGTTGCTGGACGGGATCAGCTCGGAACGTCGGAGGCTCGTCTGGCCGTTGAAGATGGACTGGTCACTGGAATAAGGGGTCAGCCGGTCGAGAAAAGCGCTGAGCTATTCAATCTTGTCTTACTTGATCGCGACCGCGAGGGCGACGTTGTCGTTGCCATCAAAGGGCGAACTCGCTTCGTTGGATACTTGGAGGACCTTGCTAAAGACTAAGCTTGCGCCTATCACGCTTCTGGAATTAAACAGAGTATTGGCGACGTCGAATTCCTCCACCTCGGTCCCGACCGGGACCCGGGCGTCAAACTGGAGGTTACATGATTGACCAAATGCCCCAGCGAGGAGCGAGATGAGAGTGAGCGACTTGGAGTACTGCATGATGGAACTGTCAAAGTTGGGCCGGCCCGGAGAAGAGAAAAGAGTGAAAATGAGTGTCAAAGATTGGGGAAGAATTGGGAAAGAAAGGGTGCAGTTCATAAACTTGTCCGCGTGGATATAGCACTCACTGACAGGCAGCGAAGGACAGGGACGACATTGTCATCTTATAGACGCATCTCGAACCATACGGTTGACTGCCTACTAGGTTCCGGGGGTTTTATGGGATACACCGATCAACGGCGCCTAATGTGCTCTTGGCAACAGTCTCGGGCTGGTGCGGCGTTGCCTTTGGCTTCGATAACGGGACGAATCATGGTTTTGAGAGGAACCTCACGACCGGGCGCTCTTGATGACAAGGCCCGAACAAGAAGGGCACAGAGACCGACTTCCAAACCACCAAGTACTCTACTAGCAGGTGCCAGGTATGGAAAGTAACCCTCGGACTAGGGTGTTCATGGGCAGAGAGGTCCCGGCTCCAGGTTGACGTCAAATACAACGGACCAACGGGCGACCGTGAAGGGGCCTGACAAAGGGGAGTGTATGTAAGATGGATCAAACGGCGCCGTCTCAGGGACGACTGACGACGATAGATGCGCCGGTACTGGCCGAAGCGGGGCGTGGGACACGGCGAGTTCAGACAACTTTAAAGTCGGCGGGGGACAGAGGGGAACCGTGGAATGCCTAGCAAAACGTCAGGGGAGGGGGGATCATTGCGGCGGCGTGGTTGGTTCCATGGTCTTTCTTCATCTGCCTGCCAAGATAGCAGCAGAGTGCGTCCCAAGTTGTCGTCGGCTTCGTCTCATGCCGCGGGTGTCTTGGCCTGCGCAAGTCAACGGGTTTGCGCATTGATGATGATGATGGGTTCGTTAGATGCAGACAGCCTTGTAGTCGGGCAAAGCCGTTGGATCTGTTGCGGCAGTAGGTACTCTGGAGACGGTACATGGTAGCCCGGAGCGGGAGCTCCAACACACATCAAATTCGGTGTGGTGTTGGCAAAAAACCCGCCGCCAGGGATTCTTCACTACCTGTTGTTGTTGTTGTCCTTCGTGGCCGAGCCTCAAGAGGTCAAAGTGGCTGTGGGAGACAGAAGCTCGGTGAAGCTTATGTTTGGTTACTAGGTAGTCCGATAATTACCTAGAGCGTGATGTTGCGCGCAAAAGTCTCTTTTTGCTATGTTCACATGAACCACCAAACCTACCTAGGTAATGGCGACGACGGGCAGCGATGAGTGTGAGTGTGCGAGTTGAAGGTTTGGAGAGGGGTCGGACGCCTGGCTGCCTGAGCGATGACATGACAGTCGCCAGCCATCCATCATCGCCTGTGCCTGTGCCTGTGCCTGTGCCTCTGCCTGTGGTCAGGCCATCGTGAACCAAGCGTCGATGATGACAAGTGCGTCATGACGGCCGTCCCCTCCTCAACTTAAATCCGAGTTGTTATGAAGAGAGAAGCGCACACATGGCGTTAGATTTAACGATCTCTGAACAAGTGGGAACATGACAAGCTGGAAACGTCTCAAACGCCTCCTTCCGTGCTGGGAATACCTAGGGAGCCGTAACGAACATGTTTGTCAGTTGGTTGGGTCTGCCAGAAGCTTTGGTTGGAACTGTGTTTCTTCTCGCGTCTCATCTCCAATTCTCCCTAATTCGAGAGCTCCAGAGCCATGTTCAAATACCAAAGAATCGCACTGTGATGTTTGATCCTTGTCTTCCTCCAGATTCCTTATCGGGTCGTGTTGTCGCTATCGCTATCGTTATCGACCATCGGAAGTGGATCCCTCGCTCGGTAGAGCCGATTTTAGCGGTTTAGGTACCTAGGTACCTACCTACGGATAGCTACAGTAGGTACATAGGTCATTGATGCTAAGTTGTCGGCGGGCAGTCGCGATTCAACAACAACATCCGGTGCTCAAGAAAGGAACCTCTGACAACCTTCCGTCGACATCGCCAATTACCAATTTCACTGTTGATCACGGCGCCACTGTATTCGGCTTCGGTCACAAGCATCGCTTGTATTTCCCCTCGTACTCAATACTCCAACGGCCGCACATTTATCGTCCCTTTTGTGAAGCTTTCGAGCTTTGGGCCTCCCGAGCACCCTCTGAGACGCGTCTGTTCAACATCAAGCTTAGTTAGGCCTTGAACCTTCCGTCGCCTCGCCACAGGTTCAAGCCACCATTCTTGGCCTCTCAACCCCAACTCGACCTGTCAGACAATACCCCAGGGAGTCATTGTGACCTAGGTACGACCTTTGCGCTTTACCTGCTCCGAATTGACTTGACTGCGAGCTTGGTTGACCGGACCCTGGCAGCGCGAACCCTGGTCTGCTGGTTTCGGCCTACCGCGTTTGCGCCTGCGTCTGGACCACCTCCAACCTCCATCACCTACGTGTCGCAGACCGACAACGAAGTTCCAACATCAACCGTATGACTAGCAGTTTTCCAACCTCAACAAACCCAGAAGCTGTCTGCGACCAGCTCGCGGCGAAGCTCTGAAGGGAAAAAGCGTGTTCTCATCTTCTCGACCGTCTTCTCGATTGGGAAGCAAGGGCTGCCCGCCGCAGACACCCGCCACCCTCCGACCAACGCGCTCGTGTAGAGACGCATCGCGGCAAGAAGGGGTCCCTTGGATTCTCCGTCGTTGGCGAGGTCTAATCGCAGTCACTGCCCGCACGTTGACCCTCGCGTTTGCAAACACACCAGATTGCGGACCATTGCCAACACGCGCCTCGAAACGCACGGTGGGGAGCCAGTGGTTGTCAATCGACACTTCGCACGGAACCAGTCCAATGGGCCGAATTTAGGACGCGTCCAGAATGCCTACCACCCAAGTCACCCCCGCCGAGGATGCCCTTCTCCAAGCCATCGCCGAGTCCCTTCTCAAAGCCCGCAAGGTTGTCGTCATTACCGGAGCTGGCATCAGTACCAACTCTGGCATTCCCGTGAGCACTCGTGGCGTCTCTACACTTGGAACTCGTGTTAATGACTGTACAGGACTTCCGCAGTGAGAATGGACTCTACTCCTTGATCCAGGCTCAGTTCGACGCTGCGAGCCGGGAGCATGTATTGGAACCGAGATGCCCTGCATCGCTCGATACGAACCGCGACGAGCGAGAACCACCCACAAAGCGGCGGAGGCTGTCCTTCGAGGATTCCGGCATCTGCCTCAGCGACGACTCTCAGGCTACTGAAGAACAAAACGCGTCCGGCTCCGAAGAGGCCAAGAGTCTCCGGTCAACTGGGTCAGACTCACTGACCTCTCACCCAATTGACGCCAGAGCCAACGGTCCGACCACGAGAGCGAGGTCAAGGGAATCAACGGTGGACGGCAATACCGCAAACAAGCATGGTGTCACAAAAAAATCCGACAACAGACGTATGGAAGAAGTCACCACCAGGTCGACTCGATCCACCAGGAGAGCCACGTCCCTGCCTCCTGTCAAGAGCCCCCAGAAAGGTCCATGTACAGCTTTGCATTCGAGTTTAACCGATACGCAAACTGGCTCATCTGAAGACGAAAGATCAGCCCGCCGCATTCTGCGAAGGCGTGGCCGTTCTGCAAGCCCAGACGCTCGACCAAGAGCCAACGCTTATCGGGCGCGCTCTGCCGTGCTGCGAAAGAGGTCTTTACTGACGTCTCCTTTGGATACCATACGGGCAGAGGAACACAACCATGCATCCACCTTAATACCAATCGAGCCAAAACGAACTCGTTCCAGGACAGCGTTACAGCCGGGGGAAGTTCATAAGACGCCTAACCCAGACCCAAGGCCGATGCCACAGGCTGCAAGTCACGTCACGCCCAAGACCACTAGGTTTTTCTTCAGCTCTTCGCCTCTATCCTCACCACCTAGTATATTCCCGCAAACGCCAACGCGCCGAAGCGACGGTGGCGCACCATCAAACCTCGGCCAGCCAGAGCTGGCTTTCAGCTCGTCCCCACTATCTTCGCCTCCACCTGTCTTGTTCGACCCCTTTGAGGAAGAGTCATCAGCGAGCGGACAAGAATCGAGTGTTGCGAGCAGCGCGACGTCTTCCGAAACCGACGAGACCCCTCCGTCATCTCAGTTCAGCAAGTCAACGTTACCCAACATCAAAGGCCGGGATTTGTTCGACGCCTCAATCTGGGCCGATCCGCTGCGAACATCAGTCTTCTACACATTTGCCACTACTCTTCGTCAAAAGGTGAAGGACGTCGCACCAACAGAGTCACATCACTTCATAGGTCACCTCCGCAATCGTGGAAAACTGGTCCGCTGCTACACGCAAAACATTGATCAGATTGAAGAAAAGGTTGGCTTATCGACGTCGCTTCAGGAAGGTCCGGGACACAGAGGCCGTTTTTCGAGAAAGTCTGTCGGGGCGGTGTTGGCTACGACGGCATCAGCGACCTCCTCGACCGGCAGCGAAACCGCCTCAACCGCACCTGAGCCGGAAGAGAAGAAAGAAGCAGACGAAACGGAGGCAATTGGCAGTGCTGAGGGAAGCGAATTGGCTGGCGTCACCTCTTCGGCAGAGTCCCAAAGCCAACCGCGACTTGACCGAAAGCCCAACGGCGTGGAGTGTGTCTTTCTGCACGGGTCTCTGGAGTCTCTACGTTGCTTCCTTTGCGGAAAGGTTTGCGACTGGGACGAAGATGGAAGGGCTTACGAAACCATGTCTGGCCGGCAGCCCGAATGCCCATACTGCGCCGGAGCGACCGCTGCAAGGCAGGAAAGGGGCAAGAGAGCGCTGGGTGTGGGTAAATTGAGACCGGACATCGTGCTCTACGGCGAGGAACACCCGAGCGCCCATCTCATTTCTCCCATCATCACACACGACCTCGGACTGTCACCCGACCTCCTTCTCATCCTGGGCACCTCTCTCAGAGTTCACGGCCTCAAAGTTCTTGTTAGGGAATTCGCCAAGACCATTCACAGTAGAGGCGGTAGAGTGGTCTTTGTCAATTACACCAAGCCTCCGGAGAGTTCATGGGGAGAAATCATCGACTATTGGGTCCAGTGGGACTGCGACGCGTGGGTGTCCAACTTGAAGGAAAGGGTTCCTTTGCTTTGGCTGCCGCCGGGCACAAAGCTGCCTAAGAAGAAGAAGGAAGGCAGCGACAAACCCAAGAAGCGGCAGGGCATCGCAGAGGAGGGGCCGAAACCAAGACCGGAGTCATCAGAGTCAGGCGAGAACGCTCCAAAGACGTCACAGCCGCAAGTGGCTGTAAAACCGGAGAAGCCTTCTACTGTCGCAACTTCCGAGGCAGCAACACGCAGTCCACTCCCCCAGACAATGGCCGACCCAGACAAGGCAGACGAGCCGATCAGGATTGAACCCGTCCCCAGGCAACCAGCAAAGCAAGAGAGCAAGGCCACCAAGGTTACCGCTTCCAAGACGGCGCCGCGTCGACCGATGGCTATTCGCGATGACACGACCAATGCGGTGTATGTCATGTTGAAGGTTATGGCGGAGCTTCGCCGAATCAGTGGCGGTGCCCCGCCATCGCCATCTTCTCCCTTGGGCCACAGGGTTGAGAAGCCGAAACCCAGACGAGCCAGAAAATCTGCACCGGCTGCTCTACCACGGCCGTCGGATCCCAGCACTCCGCACGATGCCGCGAACTTGGAGTTGGGGGCGGGCATAGCTCTAGTGAAACACGAGTTTCAACAGCCACGACCATTCCGTGATGCGGAAGGCATCGCGGGGGACGTGACCATGTCGGAGACGGAAGAGAACTCGATCCTTGCGGCTGTTAAGCTGAACCCGCGGACCCGGAAGCGGAAGACGATCGACGGTGAGGAGGTGTTTGTGCCTGGCCTGCCTCGGCGGGTTCACGCCGCCAAGGCTCTTCCCCGACCGAAGCCGATGAAGGTGGAGAAGCCGCCAATCAAGAACCGGGCAGTCGTCGTCTCGCCCGTCTCGCCCAAGATCCTTTCCGACATCAAGCGAGCATCAATGGATTCGCTCACGCTGGCACCTCTTAGAACGAAGGAGCAAGCTGCTACAATGCCGGGCAAGCCGCAGCCCTTGGAGCCCGTTCATTCTCCGGCGGGTCCCCTTTCAGTCTTGTCGCCCAATTCGCGGGCTCGCGCTGATCCGAGGGCAAACGACCCATTCTTCTTGACAGATGCCCTCTTGTTTCAACTGTCACAGCCACCTGGACGGACCCAAATTCAGAACATCATGTTCGAGATGCCGAAAATAAGGTACCAGTCCACAAGGGAGACAGACGCTGCCACAGCGCTGCAGGGGCTGAGGAGGGGATAGGTTGATTGATGCACACGGCTGTAATGTGGTGCCCTAGGCATTTCTTGGAAAGAGGCGCCGGAGAGTAACTCGATAGAAACGCGGTAGATGGGAACGCAGCCCTCAGAGGCGCAACGTAGCCGCAACGAATAATGATTCCTCGCAAACCCCTGACCTGCAGACGCATACACGTGGAGCCTTGTTCTTCCGTCTCTTTGAGGACAATCAACTAAAAGCGATACGGAAGCCCTACATGGGTCTAGCCAGTAGGTTCCAGCCCGTCTTCCACGGAAGTAATCTCCCATCCCCGTTGCCGTCCCCAAGCGTCCCCTGTTCCACTTCCCTACCAACGGACCCGGCGGAGGGGCGATGTGGATGTTGACGGATTCCAGGATATCTGAACGGGGCACGAGCTGGTTGGTATAGGCCTCGACAGCACAGAATCAGAAGCAAAAGAAACACAAAGGCACGCGGGCCTTGTACGAAGAGCCTTGGCTTTTGTTTATTAGCGGACAAGCAAATCAGCTCGGTAAGCTTTGGACACAACGGTCAGTCTCGCGGAGAGCTGACTGCCAGTATAGCAGGGGCCACGTGGAGGATACGGCCGGGGCTGAGCATCAACGGTCAGCTTCAGCTTCAAACTAGGCCAACACAGCATGTAGGTCGGGCGTCGCTCATTCTTCCTTGAACTACATTTTTGTTTTCTTTTTGTTTTCTGGCAGCGAGAGAAGTAGTTGTTGTTTTTATTGTTGTTGTTGTCTGTCTTCAAGGTCTGTTGAACAAAGGAGGGCTCGAAAAGGGCCCGATTTAGCCTGCGTGCAGTCAGTCGCCAGGTCGCCGATAGTCGATAGTCGGTGGCGCGACGATGGGCAATCTTGTTGCTACACAACGACAGTCTGATGCGAGATGCGATGAGGGGAACGGAGAGCAAGGACCAGGCCGGGAGCCTTGTTGCCGATGCCTCGACACATTGCGGGTAGGGTATGGTACGGTAGGGCCCGGGCGAGCGCCCGGACTACCTAGCTACCTACAGGGGCGGTCACGTAGCGTAGCAGGAAGATTTTGACAAGACAAGATACATAACATGCGGGCGGTGGTGTCCGTCCATGAAACCAAAGTCGCGGCTGCAGGGACTCTCATACATGCATGCAAGACGACCCGTAGGCCGGTGATGGAGCGATTACCTACGAATGTCTGGGCTTGGTCGACGCGCGGGCCGACACAGCCGAGCCCCGAGACCGTGGCCTGCCTGGCTGTACATGCACGCATGCGCAGAGTCTTTTTTTTTTTGTTTTTTTGTCGAAAGGTAACGTAGGCAGAAAGACACTCCTCAGCTTCCATCGAGGTGTGGTAAACGCGGGCAGGGCTCTGGGCCAACATTGCTGGCATTGTTCCTCGGGGTTCCTAGAATAACAAGCTTTGCAGGCTTGGCCAGAATGATAGAGGTAGCATGCTGACTGGCAATAGTGCCCATTTAGTACGCCTAGTTTACGAGCGATGGCTTGTGAAGTGCAAGGGGAGGGGGTGATCTAATGAATTAGGGATTCTGTATGGACGGGGTTCGGAGACGCGGTAGATGACACGGCCTCTTGATTCTCGTGGAGTCTGCTGCGGTCAGGGATTGGTTCGTTCAGAATGAGACCCCAGGTGGCGGTCATACCAAACCAAACCAAACCCAACCCCGACTGCCGGATGTGTGTGTTCCTCAGTCGGCAAGACAGTCACAGAAGAAAGTGACCTGCGGCGCTGCACATGCAGCTGAGCTTGGGGGATGAGGAGAAACGGTTCTTTCGAGTGCTGTTCCTGAAGTAAAGTGAAGGGTTTGACGTGGGTGTTGGTACCTTCCAGTTGCAGTTCCAGTTCCAGTGTGCGTAGGCGGGCAAAGTGAGGAAGGGACGCCCCCCGGCACCATTCCTTACTACCTAGGTAAGAGGCGAGGTACTTTCCCTTTGGAAACGTACCTTTGCTCGGTATGTTCCTTCCCTCTTCGTTCCCATCCCCTCGCCGAACCTGTTGCTGACAGAGAAGGACACAAACAAAAGGCGGATCCATTGGCGGGGAAGTGACGATCTTGATGACCCCTGCTGACGGCTGGGATAGGGCAGGCAGGCAGGGCAGGGGGATACCCACCCAGGATATGGCAAGACCACGGACCACGGACCACTGGTACTCCCTGGGCTTAAGCTTAACTCGATCAAACTTCCCTCTTCTACCTATTCATTCATACCTACCTACTCCGTAGATAGATACTGATCCTCACGTGTGGCCGTCTCCCCCTTTCCCCACGCTTCATACCTAGGTACGTACCTGCGCCTCATCCATCTGTATCGGCATCGTTGCTTGTGCTGTACTCATCAAGCCCTACCCCTTTCTGAGCTTCTAACCCGCCCCACTCATTGAAAAGTCCCGGTTCAGCCCGACATCCCGTTGGCGGTGGCAGACAAGCACCCCGTGGCTACACCCCGCGACATGTCTTGGACGATGGTGTCGTTTCCCCGCCCGCTTCCGGGCCTCCTGAATTTCCACGACATGGTTCCACATAACGTGATACTATACTCTACGTCTCTACCCAACCAACCCAAAGTATGCCAAGTCCCTTTGTGTTGGTTCCTGGCAAAGCAGTCTTGTCGGTATTCAAAGAGCCCTCGACTCCTGGGCGGGCGGATGCTATACCGCACGCTTGCTGGTCGGCACTAATCATTCCCGGTAAGCCTCGGGAACAAAGGAACGCGCTCAACGGCCAGTGATGCCTACCACCGCATCTACCTACCCGTAGTCATTCGGAGCGCCTCGCCTCGTGCGCAAACAAAGGAAATAGGTAGCGTGCCCCCATCATATACTGCCGCTTGCTTACCCTAGCCAGGTACGACCTACCTATTGAACTAGGCATTGAACCTCGCGTTTGCTGCCCCAGGAGTCAATCGGCGATCGGGCTTCTTCTCCTAGGATGATCGGCACGCTGGCCGAGTAAGCTACGCGCGAGCCCTGTTTGGCCGCAAACCATTGAAAATTAAAGTACCTCAACTTTGTCAGAAGATCGTCAGCATGGCGGTCAACCATATCCCCATGTTCACACTGGTGGACGCCGCCGTCTGGTTCAGTTCAACAAACAGCAACGTCCACCACAATCGCTGCAAGTCCTCGACCGTTGAGATAATCGGCGAGGGGTTCTGGCGGCCGTCTCGACCCAACCCGCGCAACCTGCCATATCGCGAGAGGCGCCGCGTACCTGTCCGAGCGCATTTAAGGCGTGGAAGGGCGTCTTCAAGAGGCGACTCCGATGACGTTTCGGGTCTGCACTCTGCAGTTCTCTAACCCATCCCTGCCAACCGTGGCACCGCGGTGATACCTGGGAAGTCGGCATTGGAATTGCGACCACAACTACTCCTGGAGACGCTAACGACTACTTTGACTCGACTCGCTCGGTGCTAGGACCCTTGTAGGTAGCTCTCTAGGTATTGCTGCCGGCCGCTTTGGCTCGCAGGCACTGGCGGCAGTGTCTTGCCTACGCTAGTCTCTAATCCTACCCAGATATGCTGCGGAAATCAGCCACCCGGACAATTCGGGAAGCACGTCTCACCCATCGGAGTCTTCTCCTGATGCGCTCCAAACAGTGCCTACGTCAAAGCTAAAGCATCACGGGGGCTCGTCTTTGTTGCCTAGTGAGCATGCTGCTCTCTCCTAGACTGTTTTGCACCACCAGGTACCAGCAAAGTTAGTCGGGGCCCAGGGGGAGGGGGGATGAGGAAGACGGTGAACGGCCTACGTGGTGGGTGATGGATAAAGCCTGCACGCCAAATACTTGTTCGAGCTGAGCCTCCCAGAGACTCTATTTCTGGATTGCCTGGCCTTCGCTTTTTGTCAAATGCCGTCCCATGTCCGCATTTGGGGCCAAGTGTTCGTCCCTGGTCGGTCTGTCTCTTCCTCTCAGTTAATCCATCTCGGCCTGTCGTCTTGCTTGCTTACACACCTTGCCCATCTTCTGATTCGTCATCTCGGTACTCAACATTCAGCCTAGCCTCTGTTTGCTGGGCCCCCAAACCTGCTATCCCGACAAGTTGGCTGGCGGATTCGAGTCAGCTGCCACCCTCACCTTGGGAAGACCGCTGTTTTGGCTGAGCTGTCAGGGTTTGGGTGGTGCACCACTTGACCGGATTGGACGTCCGTAAAGGGGGCCTGAGGGGCTGTCGGGTTCTGCAAAATCGACAAACGAAATACCACGGCGAGAAACTAGCCGCTGTATAAGATGGTCAACCCCAATCGATGGTCGTGGGGAGGACCACGAAAGGTTCAAGCTCGAGAAGGTGCCCTGACGAGCCAGCAACACCTTGACGAACCTCGCAAGGTCGACAAGCCAAAGGGTGAAAAGCTGCAGCCTGGTGCCGCGAGTTTCTCATCGCGTCGGTTGTCTAAAAATCGGTGGAGCTGGCGGCCAGATGCAACCACGCCGGCAACCCGCCAAGATCAGGAGAACGAACAAGAGATGCAAGGCAGGAACCAGAACCAGAGCGGTCAAGCAGATACGCCAGCAATGGTCTCTCACGGGTTGTCGAAGCTCATGGAAACGGCTGAAGAGGTACCTGCTGCTGGTGCTGCTGATGCTGTCACTGTTCCTCCGCCCCCTGCTCTCACTGCTAGATTGAGACCAAGGCCCTCTTCAATGATTGCGTTTGCGAGCGCATCTGACTGCGCTGCGCTTTCTGATTCAACTTCCAACCCGCGGACTCAACGGTCGCAGCGACAGGAAGACGAAGAGCAGCCTTCGACAGGAGTCAAGAACGTTTTCAGCCGGGTCCTCAATCGACGTCTTAGTTCATATAACGTGAACAAAAATTCCACGCCGGTGGCCCCAGCCGAACTCACGCCGCCGCCCTCTCGCCAGCAGCAGCTGCAGCAGCAGCAGCAACCACACCCACCCATGTCGATGCCGATGCCGATGCAGCCGTCGATACGACATGGGCCCCAACTCCACAATCCCCAGAACACCCTCCGCGCGATGTCAACCCCTGCCGGCAATGTCCAGGACCAGGGTCACATTGACAACGGTCACGTCGTTGCACCGCTGTCAGAGCTAGAGGAGGAGAACTCGCAGCTGCAGGTGCCATCGACCACGCGGCGTCCCTCGACTACCCCAGGGGCTGGAGATGTGGCGTTGACCAGCAGCGCTCCGTCGTCGACAAGCGCGGCACCGCCTGCAACAAAAGAGACAGGGTTGCTTGGCCGCCTGATGCGACGACGGCCGGTACCCAAGCAGAGGGATGCCGAAAACCATAAGAAGCCAGGGAATTCCGCTAGCATCGGCGACAGTCCGAATCAACCTTCTGGGGTCGACGTCGGGATTCAAGGCTCAACTGACCCGGTCCCGGTGGCAGATGAGACCTCGGTGCATCTCCAGACGCAGTCACATTCTCTGCCGCTGAACAATCCGTCGTCACACAAGACACACAAATCACCAAGCGGGACTCCCAAGAGCGGGACCGTCTCGAACGCGCGAATCACGTCAAAGTCGTCTGTCCCGCGGTTTCTACGACAAATGACAAAGCCCCGGCAAGCATCTGAAGCCATGACCCAAACGGCCAGCCCCCAGCAGCCCGCGCCGTCCTCGACCACGCGCCCGAAACTGCTGTCCAAACGCAGCTCCGGTAAGCGTTTCTGGTCAAGACCCAGCGCCAACGACTTTGGCGAAGACGACAACCATGTGGCCAAGACCGAGTCACCACGAGTGCCACCAGCGCATCGAACGGTCTATGTACCAAAACACGCGGCGGCGGACTTTTCGCGCACCATCAACCCACGCCTCAACCGCCAGAGCCTCGTCGTTGGCGACGACCAGGTGAAAGTGCTACGCGCGCAAGCCACAACGACTGCCGATGCACGAGTGGGCGAGCCAGAGACCCAGCAGAAGCAAGGGCCGCTAGCAGTTGCAACGGTTGACAAGCACACGGCGAGGGATCTGTCCATGTCCAAGTATGAGGCGCCGTCTCCTACGGAACTACATCGTCGTCTCGAAATCATCAAGAGGAGCGAGTCTGAAGTGGTGGGTATGACGGAGCCGGCGTCTCTCAACCCATGGCAGCATCAGCTCAATCTGTTGCAGGCTAATTCAAACGCTTCGGCTTCCAACACAAAGGCACCCTTTCCGAAAGGTCACTCTCGCTCAATTTCTTCCCGTCGGCACAGCTTCAGCCTCATTTCCGACCCTCACGCCAGAGAACTTACGCCACCCAGGTCAGCTTCCCCCGTCGAGACGGAAGCACCCACCGACCCCACCAGCCAGATGCCTCAGCAAATGGTCTCTGGAGCACCAGCCCGTCCCACGTCGTTTTACGACTGCACTCGGCAAAATCGACAGGATGGCCCCGTCAAACAAGCGGCCGCCAGGGAGATGACAGACTTTGAACGATTCTTGGTAGAAGCAGAAGCGAGGGAGCGCGAGCATCAGGCCCAGATGTGGCGCAACCTTGCTCGCCGTTCTGGCCATTATGGTTATAGCGATAACCCCTGGAATGCCGCCCGTCCCGTCGACCCTTCTCTGGCAGGCACTGGTGCTGTAAATGCAACGACGAGCCGGAACAACAAGCGGAACAGCGCGCCGTACCCGGTTAACAGGCGGGAAAGCATGATGTCGGAACTCTACGGGCCGCCAACCGGCACAAACGGCCCCAGTGGCGACGATGCAGATGCCACGAGAGGCCTGGCACGCCAAGGAAGCGTCTCGAAGCGCATCTCGCACTATATCAAACCGCCAAAGCCGTCTGCCCAGCCCACGTACGAGGACTGGCCGACTGGACGGGCCAACCGGAGAAGCGTCATCGTGGGCGCGATCGGAGAGTGAGGAGCGGGGCGTGCATGGGCTCTCTAGCCCAGCAGTTCCGTCCCCATTACATTGAGACGGGGTGATGGACCACGAGGGGTAAGATGAAAAGAGTGTATGGTTGTGTGTGTGTGTGTCCGGAGTGTGGGATTTGATGATACCTATGCGTAGGGAAATGGCGATTAACGCCTAGACCACCAACGATAAAGAAGAAATTTTGCTATGTCTTATAAATACAAACCTTGGATATCCAAACTTGGCTTGGGCTAAAGCGAAGACGCATTTCATACATGCGTTCAACCTCGAGACGCGAGATGTGTTGGGAGATGTCGCTGCAAGCAAAGAACTAATAAGAAGAAGTACAAGAAGAGAAGAACTACCTATTAACTACCTGTACAGAAAAGAATTACCCGTACCCTCCTCATCTTAGTCTCGGTGAGTCATGCTGTACGCGTTACATAAGCACGTATACACCGAGATATACCGGCGCGGAACAACCTACCTACTTACCTAGGTAACTTGGGTGCCCCAATCCGATTACAGACAGGGAGTGTGCTCCCCTATCGAGGTAAAGGGCCAGGGGAGACAAGGTACTGTACTGTACTGTACTGTACTGTACTGTACCTAAGGAGTCGTCAACTGGGTGTGGCCTTGTCGCTCAATTTACCATCGTGAAACGGAGAAGGGAGAAAGAAAGAAAAAAGAAGAAGAAAAAAAAAAGAGAAAAAAAGGGACTCAGTTGGGTGTTGCAGTAGTTTGGACAGATAATCGGCTAGCTTTGTTCGTAATCATCGAATTCTTTCGGCCTGCTTCTGTGCTGGCTGCCTTTTCGTTATTCGCCTCTCTCTCTCTCTCTCTCTCTCCGAATTCTCCGCCAACAACGCGAGTGAGAAAGAGAGAAAGGGACCCCACACCAGCAGCCCGCCCGCCCGCCCGCCCTCTCTTCCTGCCACGGGTCACTTCAACCTTGCGCGATTCTCCATCCATCTCACTCTCGCTCTCTCTTTTTATTTCATTTCTTCTCCTTGGTTTTCCCACCCGCATCGGAAAGAAAACACACCATCGATGCCAAGAGGGACCTAACTAGGTCAACGACACTCCTCCGCCCCTTCATCACAGCTCCGCCGTGCACAGCACAGTCGCTTGATCGGTCGGTCGCTCGGTCGCTCCCGCGCGCAACCGCGATCGCCCACCATGGCGCCCCTTGTGGATAATCCCCAGATCAAGGTCGCCGAGCTGTGGAAGCCTCTCCCCATCTACTTCCACGCCTACGTCTGGCCCTTTGCCATCCTCTGGCCCATCTTCCTGCGCTACTACCTCACCCCCGAGCTTTACGAGAAGCACATCGCATCCGAGGAATGGACCTTTGTGTGGATCGGTTCCATCGTCACCCTCCAGTCCCTCGCCTGGCTGACTACCCACTGGAGCGTCAACCTCCAGGCCCTCTTCACTGCCACTCGCGCCAAGTCAATTGATGAGGCCGAGCTGGTAAAGGTCATCCCCGTGGCCAACGCCGGCTCTGCCGACATCTGCAAAATCGTTCGCGACAAGGTGAGCCAGCCAAGCCAGCCAGCCAGCCCGACCCCGGAGCGCCAGCGCCGCCACCCCTCAACCCCTCCCGCAATCAAGCCTCTAACATCGCGCAGGTCGCCGGCAAGGTCAACACATCCTTCTATTTCCAGAAGCGACGTTTCATCTACTACCCCGAGGACAAGTGCTTCCGAACCCTCGCCTACGATATCGATGCCGAGCCGAAGCCCAAGATCGGACGCTACCAGCAGTCCAGAGGCATCACAACCCAGGAAGAGCTCAACAGGATCGAGGAGCACTACGGCCCCAATGCCTTTGACATTCCCGTCCCTACCTTCACCGAGCTCTTCAAGGAGCACGCCGTCGCGCCCTTCTTTGTCTTCCAGATCTTTTGTGTCGGCCTCTGGATGTTGGACGAATACTGGTACTACTCGCTCTTCACCCTCTTCATGCTGGTCGCCTTCGAGAGCACCGTCGTCTGGCAGCGCCAGCGCACCCTCATGGAGTTCCGCGGAATGAGCATCAAGCCTTACGAAGTCTACGTATACCGCCTGGGCAAGTGGACCGAGATCATGAGCGATCAGCTCCTGCCAGGTGACCTCGTCTCTGTTGGACGCACCAAGGAGGACAGCGGCGTCGCCTGTGACATGTTGCTCGTCGAGGGAACTGCCATCGTCAACGAGGCCATGCTTTCTGGCGAGAGCACCCCTCTTCTCAAGGACTCCATCCAGCTTCGCCCCGCCGACGCTGCGCTCGAGCCCGAGGGTCTCGACAAGAACGCCTTCCTATGGGGCGGCACAAAGGTCCTGCAGATCACCCACGGTAACCCTGACGAGGAGAAGCCCAAGCTGGCCTCTGGTGTCCCGCCTCCTCCCGACAACGGCGCCATGGCCATTGTCCAGAAGACCGGCTTCGAGACGTCTCAGGGCAGTTTGGTCCGCACCATGATCTACTCTACCGAGCGCGTGTCCGCCAACAACGTCGAGGCCTTGCTCTTTATCCTGTTCCTCTTGATTTTCGCCATCGCAGCCTCATGGTACGTCTGGGACGAGGGTGTCAAGAAGGACCGCAAGCGCTCCAAGCTCCTACTCGACTGCGTCTTGATTGTCACCAGTGTCGTCCCCCCCGAGCTGCCCATGGAACTCAGTCTTGCCGTCAACACTAGCTTGGCTGCTCTGGCCAAGTACGCCATCTTCTGCACCGAGCCATTCCGCATCCCCTTCGCCGGTCGCGTCGATGTCGCCTGCTTCGACAAGACCGGTACTCTGACCGGCGAGGACTTGGTTGTTGAGGGCATTGCCGGTCTAGGACTGGGCCAAGCCGCCGGTACAGACACTCCCCGTGAGACGGATGGCGCCCACTCGCACATGGCGCCGGTCAACGAGATCCGTCTGGACACAACCCTGGTTCTCGCCACTGCCCACGCTCTTGTCAAGCTTGATGAGGGCGAGGTTGTCGGCGACCCCATGGAGAAGGCTACTCTGACATCTCTCGGCTGGACTCTTGGAAGAAATGACACCCTCGCCAGCAAGCCTACTACGGCTGCTACTACCGGCATTAGCGGAACCGTTCAGATCAAGCGCCGCTTCCAGTTCTCCTCCGCCCTCAAGAGACAGAGTGCCGTCGCAACTGTCAACGGTGCAGACAAGCAAGGCAACCGGATTCGCGGTACCTTTGTCGGTGTTAAGGGCGCTCCCGAAACCATCATGAAGAGACTGTCTTCTATCCCGGCAGACTACGAAGAGACCTACAAGTACTTCACCCGCCGTGGCTCTCGCGTTCTCGCCCTCGCCTACAAGCAGCTTACCGTTGACAATGAGCTCGGGGGCAGCAAGATCAACGACCTGAAGCGTGAGAACGTCGAGTCCGGGCTTACCTTTGCTGGATTCCTCGTCCTGTCCTGCCCTCTAAAGGATGATGCCAAGCAGGCTGTCCAGATGCTCAACGAGAGCAGCCACCGCGTTGTTATGATTACCGGAGACAACCCTCTCACCGCCGTGTACGTCGCCAGAGACGTCGAGATCGTGGACCGTGACGTCTTGATCCTGGACGCCCCTGAAGACAATGAGGGTGGCGACAAGCTCGTCTGGCGCAGCGTCGACGAGAAGACAGTCATCCCGGTCGACGCCACCAAGCCCCTGGATTCTAGCATCATTGAGAACAACGACCTCTGCGTCACCGGCTACGCCCTTGCCAAGTTCAAGGACCAGGTTGGCTGGAAACAGATTCTGCGCCACACCTGGGTCTACGCGCGTGTGTCGCCCAAGCAGAAGGAGGATATCCTCGTTGGTCTCCGGGACATGGGTTACTACACTCTGATGGCTGGCGACGGAACCAACGACGTCGGCGCTCTCAAGCAAGCCCACATTGGTATCGCTCTTCTCAACGGCACTCAGGAGGACCTCACCCGCATCGCCGAGCACTCTCGCAACACCAAGATGAAGGAGATCTACCAGAAGCAGGTCGACCTGATGAAGCGATTCAACCAGCCGGCGCCTCCCGTCCCCGTCATGATTGCCCACCTGTACCCTCCTGGTCCCAGCAACCCTCACTTCAACAAGGCTGTCGAGCGGGAGGCGCAGAAGAAGAACGTCACCCCCGAGGAGTGGCTCAAGGCCAACGGCATCAGCGCCATCGAGACCGTCACTTCCCCCGGTGCCCAGCAGCTTCTCAAAAACAACGACCCGAAGGCTGCTCGTCAGGCCAAGGCTGCTGCGAACGCGGCCAGCTTCGCCGACAAGATGACCTCGAGCATGATGGAGAGCGAGATGGGCGACGATGAGCCCCCCACCCTCAAGCTTGGTGACGCCTCCGTTGCCGCACCCTTCACGAGCAAGCTGCGCAACGTCATTGCTGTCCCGAACATCATCCGCCAGGGCCGTTGCACGCTTGTCGCGACCATTCAGACCTACAAGATTCTCGCACTCAACTGTCTCATCAGCGCCTACAGCCTGAGTGTCCTGTACCTCGAGGGTATCAAGTTCGGTGACGGCCAGTACACCATCAGCGGTATCCTGATGAGCGTCTGCTTCTTGTCCATCTCCCGCGCCCGCGTTGTCGAGGGTCTGTCCAAGGAGCGTCCTCAGCCCAACATCTTCAACTTTTACATCATCGGTTCGATTCTGGGGCAGTTTGCCGTCCACGTCGTCACTCTGATTTACATTGCCCGCTTCTGCGACAGACTTGAGCCGTGAGTTCTAATCAGCCATTTAACACAAGGAAACCAACCTTTGGATATGCTAACAATCACATAGGCGGTCAGGTGATGTTGACCTCGAGGCCGAGTTCGCCCCCAGTCTGCTCAACAGTGCTGTGTACCTGCTCCAGCTCATCCAGCAGATCAGCACGTTCGCCATCAACTACCAGGGGCGCCCGTTCCGTGAGGGTCTCCGCGAGAACAAGGGCATGTTCTACGGCATAGTCGGCGTGTCTGCCCTGGCCTTCTCCTGCTCGATGGAGTTCATCCCCGAGATCAACGAGCAGATGAAGCTAGTCCCCTTTACCGACGAGTTCAAGACGACGATGACGGGCATCATGGTCATCGACTATGCCGCCTGCTGGGTGATCGAGGTGGTCCTAAAGCACCTCTTCTCCGACTACCGGCCGCGCGACATCGCCGCGCGCAGGCCCGAGCAACTGGAGCGCGAGCGGATCCGCAAGGAGGCGGAGCAGAAGAAGAAGGACGAGGAGGAAGACAAGAAGCGGCTGGAAAAGGTGGCCGAGTTCGAGCGCAAGGTGGAGGAACGCCGCCAGCAGCTCGAGGCGTGGAGGCAGGGCCGGAGGCAGTAGATGTCGGGCGATAGACCCATTCATTCGTGTTGTCTCCGCGGAAGAAGATGCATGTTAGACGATGTAAGGAGAGAGAGAGAGAGAGAGGATACGATGTATGATAGCAGCTAAGCATTCAAAACCCTGCACATACCCAAACCGGTTGATTACCGAGACTACCAACCACACCTGAGCGGAGGGAAACAATTCCTGTTCTGGGGGGTTTTTTTTTTTCCTTATATGAAAGTGCGTATAAGGAGTGTGACGCCTTTGCAATAGTTCTGATGTGCGACCGACCGACTTCACGTCAAGGGTGGGTCGTCTTTCAGGTTTGACGTATGCCTCAGTTCGGGAACGCTCCAAGCAAAGACAAATCACAGAGATGATACAACAAACTGGCGCGTGAGGGTACGGAAAACATTAAAGTCAGGCGTGTTTTATATTTATGGTACAGAGGCAGACCTAAAGTCGATGCCGCGAGTAGGAAAGCACGACTTTCTGCGCCTCCGCGTCTACCCGTCGTTTCTCTCCCAGCCGTACCACCTACACACGTGCGCGCGCGCGAGGTTGGGTCGGGAGAGGGTTTGTGTTTCGGTTTTGAAAAAAAGAAAAAGCAAGTTTTTTTTCTTTTATCAACCCTACTCAACCATGTCCATCTACTACAACAAGAGGTTCCCTCAAGCAAAAGATTGATGGGACCTGCTCAAGGGAAGGGGGAGGGATGCACTTATTTGGGGGGGTTCTGGGCGACGAAGGCGACACCCTTGGCGATGTTCTTCTTGAGGTCGGCGAAGCAGGCCTCGAGGAGCTTCTCCTCGGCGGCGTCGACCTTGCCGACGGGCAGGATCTTCTCGACGCCGTTGGGGCCGAGCTCGACCTTTGAGGAGAAGAATTCGATGCCCTGGTCCTTGTAGAGGGGGGAGTCGACAAAGGTGGGCTCGACGATGCCCTTCTCGCCGTGGGCGGCGCGGAGGAGGGACTCGGCCATGCGGGCGCCGGCGAAGGCCATGGAGAGGGTGGCGGAGCCGGCGCCGTCCTTCGCCTTGACGACCTCGTCGCCGCCGAACTGGACGCGGTTGACGAGCTCGCCGTTGGAGCTCAGGTCGGGGTGGTTGGACTGGGAGAAGAGGGGGACGATGGTGACGCCCGAGTGGCCGCCGACGACGGTGACGTTCTCGTCCTTGGGGTCGGTGCCCTTGATCTCGGAGACGAAGCGGGAGGCGCGGACAACGTCGAGGGTGGTGACGCCGAAGAGGCGCTTGGGGTTGTAGACGCCGCGGGCCTTGAAGACCTCGGAGACGATGGGGACGGTGGAGTTGACGGGGTTGGAGATGACGAGGATGTTGGCGTCGGGGCACGACTCGGCGCAGGCCTTGGCGAGGTCGCGGACGATGGAGGCGTTTGTGTTGAAGAGGTCGTCGCGGGTCATGCCGGGCTTGCGGGGGACGCCGGCGGGGATGAGGACGACCTCGGCGCCCTTGAGGGCGTTGGCGAGGCCGGTGGCGGTCGGGTCGTAGCCCTTGACGGTGGACTTTGTGTTGACGTGGGAGATGTCGGCGGCGACGCCTGGGCGTAGAAGAGTCAGTTTTTTTTCTTCTTTTTTCTTTTTCTTTTGCCGAACGGGTGTGTACGGGTTTGGGGGCGGGGGGGGGGGGGGACGACGTACCAGGGCCTCCGCGGATGTCGTAGAGGGCGAGCTCAGTGACCTTGGGGTTGAGCTTCGTGAGCAGGGAGAGGGGCTGGCCAATGCCACCGGCGGCACCGAGGACGGTGACCTTGGAGAGCTACAGGATGCATCGTGTCAGCTGAGATTGTGTTCCTTTTGGGTGTGGTGTTGACGGTTTGTTGTCGTTTTTTGTTGACGTAGCATCATGAAGCTCAAGCTCTAATTTCTCTCTCTCTCTCTCTCTGTCTCCTCCCATCATCGCCGAGGTCGGCTTTTCCGGGTGTACGGAGGGGGTGGTTTGCAGTAGAGAGAAGTCAAAGAAAGCTGGCGCTGGCGCTGGCACGGGAGCTCGTTGCGGGCGCCGACTAGAGGGTCAAGTTGAGGGAAGGGGAGGGAAGGAAAGGCATGGGGACGTACGCTTCTCGCCGAGGCGGAGAACATGCGGCGCTGGACGAAAGACATGTTTGCGACGGAGGCTATGTGTAGTAGATGGAACACAGTTGGGTGGGTTGGAAGGTTAGTGGGTTGGTGGGAAGAAGGGGGAGGGAAGGAGGAGGATGGGATGGGACGGAGGTTAAGAATTTTAGAGACGCGCGAAATAAGTTGGCAGCGGAGGAGCGGAAAGCCGGGAATGGAAGATGCGCGCG
The DNA here is from genome assembly GCA_030867225.1 of Colletotrichum caudatum. NCBI lineage: Eukaryota > Fungi > Ascomycota > Sordariomycetes > Glomerellales > Glomerellaceae > Colletotrichum > Colletotrichum caudatum. Next base: position 117,319 of record MU846021.1, on the reverse strand, counting down.
CGCGCGGCCTTTGTCTGTGGACGCAGCGGCACCGAGAGAGAGCGATACAGGAAGAGGGAATAAAAAATAATAAAAATAATAATAAAAAAGCTGGGACGGGGGGTTGCTGCGGGTTGCGGGCTGCTGGTTGCTGTGGAGCGCTGGAACCTCGCTGGCCCGACACTCACACTCACACTCACTCTCGCTCTCACTCTCACTCCCGTTGGGGACACGACACCCCAGCAGAGTAGATGCATGCTACCTAGCAGAGTGGGATCCCAAGGCTGATCCTAAGGCTGCCAGGTAGGTATCCGTACGGATACACACCTACTCCATACCTACCTTACCTACCTAGGTAGACAGGCATTAGTAGTATTCGTTCATCACGATGAGAGATGCAAGCACAGGACACACACACCACAGCCTAGCTCCGTTCCGGGCCTAGTGCCGCTCGGTACCGGGATACTACGGGGAAACGCCGGAGTCGGTACGTACCCCAAACAGCACAGTACAGTCCAGTACAGTCTGTTCGCCATGGGCTGTCTGTCGCATCTTTTTTTTTTTTTTCCCTCTCTCTCTCCCTCTCTCTCTTCTTCCTCGTGGTTGTCCCCGACCTTACCTTGGCTAGGAACTCGGCGCGAGCCCAGATGGAACGATGGCAGCACGTGCTTGCTGCGGCAATGTAATTTAATATAGGTACCTACCTACCTATCAACACAGCACCAATCATTGGCTTCATTGACTGCGCATCTGTCTTTCCCTCGACCCGAGACGGTGGGCCGATATCGACGCTTCTTCTTTCTTGCGTGATGACGTACCGAGCGAGTATGCCAATTACTCACTCTCACTCTCCTCCAAACCCGCCACGCCACGCCACGCCACGGGCCGACGACGTCTTCGTAGGCGGGCTGGCATCGACCATGAGCCATCGTCCCCCGGGGTCTCCCGGTAACCGTCGGAGAACATGATACACTGACGCTGAGCACCGTGGCTGCTTCATGTGATGCCCTCCTCCTCCTCCCACATTGTACTCGGGACGGCCGTAATCCACAGCAGGGCGGGGCATGGCATGGCATGGCACGGCATGGCACGGCAAAGACTGGCTCCAGCACTGGTCCGGCATGCTGAAGAAGCCAAGCTGTGTGTCTCACCCAATGATGCATGCATGGCGGCGCCCATCGGCAACTTCTCGAGGGGCTGTATCGAGTTGCCGAGTATACACTACAGTTGTGTAGACTACTCTTTGGGTCCTCCGCTGCCGGCTCCGACTCATGGCCCGTCTCGTCCGCTCGGGCCGCCCCTGATAGCCGACCCCCGTCCGCCTCCGACTGGCACCTCCCGGTTCGCCACGCAGGATGGAGATGCGCAGGTCGTACATTCGTATACGACGCTACCTACCCATACGTAAATATAACATTAAGTTATGCCCTATGTAGTGCTATCTATCAAAAATGGCAAGATGCGTGCATTTGCCATGAATACCTAGGCGTATGAAATTGGTAATATACGTAATAATCTACCTACCTACCTACCTACCTACCTACCTGCACTAGCATTTCAGTGGTGGTGCGCATTCAACGCATGTTAGTGAGGCAAAAGTCATGTTGAATGGTCCCGACATTACCCTGTCCACGTTTGTGAAATGAAGCCGCAGCCTACACTACTCTGCCTTATTTTACCTAGGTCGTCGGCCACGAAACCCAGGAGACCTGCCGCCGGGCTTGGTCAGCTAGCATGGCCACTCTTGCTCAGGCTTTCACCTGTTGAAGTGTGGGCAACTAGGTAGATAGGCAAAAGTGGGGCATAAATGGAGCGTGCATCGGATGGCCGGATTTTCCCACCCAAAAGTTCAAGTCCGATGGCACACGCATTTTTACCCTTATGGCTAGGCATTTCAGGCCAGAGAATAGGGTAATACTAGATTTAATTATATCTTATCTTTACTTCTTAAAGCCTCAAGGTGACATATACTCAAGATGTTACCCTTCTAGTGATCGACTGATATTATGTAAGGATGCTTAGGGTTTCTTACGTGCAAGCTCACGTGCAAGGTGACTTACCGCCGGTGTCGGTCCCACCAATTTTTCCTATTAACTGACTATCGTCACGTCCTCAACAAAGCTTTCGAACTTGGTCGGCCCCGCCCTCATTCTCGATCTTTTCAATCGAGCAAAGTCATCCGAATCAACTCGCGTCCTTCAATTTGAATGTCAATTGCCATCCACGCGCTCTGCCCTCAATTGGCTCCATCAGTTCTATCGGGCTTGAGATCGCAACGAATTAACAAACGCAACGATCGCGACGAGCGCCGAGAACAAATACTCCAACATGGCTGAAAAGAAGACGGACGCCCCGGCAACCAATATGCTCTGGGGTGGCAGGTTTACAGGTTCGATTGTCCCCGGACAGAAGCTTCAGATCCAGTATACTGACCTTGCGATGCCTCCTATAGGTGGGATTGATCCGCTTATGCACAAGTACAATGCCTCTATCCGATACGATAAGGCTCTCTATAGAGAGGATATTCTTGGGTCGATCGCTTTCGCTAGGGCTAACTCGAAGGTTGGTATTATTACCAACGACGAATTCGAGACGATTGAGCGTGGCCTGCTTCAAGTGATGGAAGAATGGAAGCAGGGAACCTTCGCTATTATGCCAAACGACGAAGATGTAAGACACAGCCTATGCTACCTAACCTGAGGCTAATATGATAAATCAGGTTCATACTGCAAATGAGCGTCGATTGGGAGAGCTTATCGGAAAGGACACCGCTGGCAAGCTACATACAGGTCGTAGCCGTAATGAGCAGGTCGTCTGTGATATGCGCATGTGGCTACGTGACCGCATCCGTGACATCGACGGCCAACTCGTTGCTTTTCTCCAAGTACTCGCAAAACGCGCCGAGGCTGAAATGTAAGTTTAGCACCGCATCCGGACAAAGCCCCTTGCTGAACAACATCCCTAGCGACTACCTCATGCCCGGCTACACCCACTTACAACTTGCGCAGCCAGTTCGCTGGAGTCAGTGGATAATGTCACATGCTTCTTCGTTCAAGCAGGATCTCGAGCGATTGCGCCAGGTCTTTGAAAGGGTCAACCTTAGCCCACTTGGTTGTGGCGCGTTAGCTGGCAATGTGTTTGGCATTGATCGAGACGCAATAGCTGCAGAGCTTGGTTTCGGCGGAATCACTCTGAACTCTATGAACACTTCAGGCGACCGCGACTTTATCATCGAGTTCCTAAACTGGAACTCGATGTTCACCAGCCATATCAGCAGGTGGGCTGAGGATCTCATATTATACTCGACTTTCGAGTTTGGGTTTTGTCGTTTGGCAGATCTCTACAGTACCGGCAGCAGGTTTGTTATATCCTTTGTGAATCCTAGACAATCCCATAAGACTGACTCCAATCTCCGTCTAGTTTAATGCCGAACAAGAAGAATGCCGACAGTTTGGAACTCTTGCGCGGCAAGTCTGGCCGTGCTTTCGGTCAAATGGCTGGACTGATGATGGTGAGTTCAAATACAGGCAAATCAGATCACGAGTGATCAAAAGCGGATCGAGAGCAGCCACTAATAGATACCTGATAGACCGTGAAAGGCTTGCCAACTTGCTACAACAAGGACCTTCAGGAGGGATGGGAACCCATGCTGGATTCAGTTCAAACTGTTTTGGACAGTCTAGGCATTGCCAACGGCGTTTTCGCTACCATGACCGTGCGGCCTGAGCGGATGTTGGCTGGCCTTGACAAGACAATGCTTGCTACCGACGTTGCAGAGTGGCTAGTGCGAAATGGGTGTCCCTTTAGGGAAGCTCATCACATTTCTGGACGCATTGTTGCATTATCGGAATCCACGGAAACCCCGATGGATCAGCTAACCCTAGAGCAACTGCAAGCTATCGATGGTCGATTCACGGCCGATATCATAAAGGCATTCGAATACGAGTCGAGTGTTGAGGCAAAATCGGCCAGGGGCGGTACTAGTCGATCAGCTGTGCTGCAGCAGATTCAAGAACTCTACGCTATCTTGGGTTAAAGGTCTGATGGCCCGGTGCTGGATAAGGATGGAATAAGGGGAGATGTTTGAGGTAAATATGCCTTAGTCCATAGCTGAAAGGCATCTTTCAACTCGAATCATCCACGGAATCATCCAATGTATGCTTCTCCTCAAATCTCATCGAGAGATCCCCCGCATATTCATCGTCTAGGATGTCCTCCAGAGGTTCATCGTCTGAGAAACACTCCCAAGTTTCCTTGTCGTCGTCCAAGAGCTCATCGATGTCACTTGAGCTGACCTCGTCATCGTCGGCTTTGCCTAGGTAAATAGCAGGGGTTGCCTTTTCGAGAAGGCTAAGCAGCTTCCCAACGTCCAATTCCCGTCCCTTCGCGTCACGATCAGCCGAGGAGAAGTGGAAATCAATTTTCCCAGGAAGAGGCATGCTGAAGGCCCCTCAGCAGGTATGCCTTGGCTAATCGAATGGTCATTGTCACTTCAACCCCGGCGTCGCGGGCATCCAAGGTCAGCCTCCGGTCCTCAGAGAACAAGGTGCCGTAGAGCTTTGAGAGTTGCAAGGACAGCACTCTTGCGTCAAGTTTCGTTTGACGCCGAATGGTATGATACCATCCCAATAGCTGGTGGCTAGATTTACATTCAGTAATCAGCAGATCTTCGGCGCCTGCAGTCTTACGAATGTAACTCAAGCATCGAATATCGATTTAAGTCCTTGCCCAAGTAATACAGACTTCCACGGGTCCATGTTCCTGGGGAGGAGAAGACAAGTTGGGTGGGTAAAATGCAAATAAAAGAAGGCGATAGAGAAGGCGAATGTTGCGCTTACGTTGATATGCTTTCGTAAAAGGTCTGCAATTGCATGACACGTCAGACCCATCATTGTGTCTTTCTCACGGCCAGGCTGAAACCTTTGAATCACTCCAACAGAGGCGAACGGGCCGCAAGCTTGGTGGAACTTCGAAAGGCTGATCTTTTGCCGGAGTTCCCCAACTGTCATCTCATGATCTATGACCGTAGGAGGGACCTGCGGCTCTTTGTTGACATCGGCAGGGTTGGGGTATGCTGCAACCACGCGAAAGTGAGATATAGTATTTCTTCTTCTAGCAAATATATAATGTGTGGATGAAAGCCTTCTTCCAAGGGACTTCTTGTCGTTGGGGAGGTCTGAAATGTTTGTGCTAGTCTGCAGGTTGTCTATGACAGCCATGGCCTTGTCTCTGGGGTTGCAGTATATATCGTGGTTACGGAACCGTGACCCAGCACCGCTCCAAGAAGAACCAGAATCGGTATATGACTTCCACTTCTTAACGATGCTAGGATCGAGAGTACCTGGGGTGTGCTGCTTGGTTATTTTCTTGCCTCTATTATCTGACTTCCAAGTGACTTTAGTAAATGGTAGCTGTGTTGGAATAGTAAGATAGGTTCCCTGACTCTGGAATGTTTTAGAGAACTCTGGTAGTTCTAGAAGATCTTTTAGTGTAAGATTAGGATTACCGAGAATTGACTGGCTTCTTTGGGGTATTTCTGATAGAAGAAGCTTGGTGAGGTCTTTTCTTGTGGAACAGCTTGTATAAAAGCTGACCGGAACCACCTTGTTGTTTTACGCCCCTCTTTATCAGCCTGGAACCAGCCTTTAGGCTCCTTGTTGTTACTATTTGCCTATTTACCTGTCGCCTATCTATGCAAACAGGTTAGATTGTAAGCAGGAGTGAATGGAATCTTTCTATATGGGCGTTGCTGTTAGGAATAGGGTGGGTTGCGTCGTATTTGTTAAGCTACTGTTGTGCTGTTTGGCCCTGGACATCCTGCTTCTTGACATATTTCCTCTTCTTTTTGGCAGGCTCCTTTATATTGGTGGCCTTCTGCTTGCTATTTGTAGCTGCCTTCTTCTCTGGAAGGACAGAGGATGGAAAGACTAACCGTGACGTGTTGCGGCATATTTAGTCAAGCGCCGCGCTGTAATGCGGGTTATTCTGCAAGAGCTGGAAGTAACAGGCCCAGGAGATTCAGCCTTGTAGTCCTCAGAGTGGTCGGACATTGCATTGCGGCCAGGAATGTCTCACTGAATGCGTCAATGGTTCAACAGTGGCAATGGTTCGATAATGGAGATGGTCTGATAATGAGTTGTTGGTAACTAGGACGATCTGACACTCTGCCTTTGAAAGCAGCCATGCTGATAAACATCAATCACCAAGTGTACGCGCAAGGAATAGACAGATGAATGGCGGAAACAAATGCCTAGGAACTACCAAGGCGGTAGCCGTTTGAAAAGCAAATAGAAACAAACAGTGTTTAACGAACTGCAGATACCTCCCGGCATCCTCTTGTTATTACCTAAACTAGTCCTTCGCCTATATAGTGGCATCCCTCTCCCTGGTTTGTTGATCAAAACAAAGTGCAAAAGGTCGTTAAACGTGCGGCAACATGCGCTTCCTCCTGGGTCCTGCCTTCGTATGTATTTTGTTCCATGTCACCAACTAAGGAATGGATACCTGCCCGCGATTCTCCCGGGTTCCCTTATGTCCTTAGGACGGACTAGAAAATCCGGCTCAGACGCCAGCTTGAGGTAGTCAATGGCCATCTCTGCGGTCTATCCTTCTATCTGTTGGGCCATGACCTGTGGCTTGTTGTAGATTGTGGTCTAGCTGTTCATGTCGTTACCGGGCTTGGTTAGGTATTGGTAGTACGCAGCCAAATTGCAGAGCTTATTAATAGTTGACCTTTGAGAGACTGACTGTGGTGCCTGTGATGGCCCATCGTCGGACAGATTGGACAAAGCTGCCTTGGACAGTTACAAGACCCGTTGCGCTCAACTACACGGGAGCAGCTAGAACAAACCATCTTTGTGCATTTTCCCCAATGGGCCGCAATTGTGTCAAATTTGAGGGCGCGCTTGCAGCCTGGACACATCCGATTATCGCATTCAGCTTTGTGCTAAGAAATCTCCTTGTGGACGATATGTCGACAGCATCTAGCACGCCGAGTGACTCTTTCGGCGATAGCGGGGCTTGACGCAGATAATTACCTAGGTAATTAGGTACTTAGCCACAGCGGTGACAGTGATGACCCCACTACAAGTCCAGCCGTCGCGGGGAAGCTGTGGCGCTAGCTTGCTCACCTACCTACCTACCCGCCACTTTCTTCCATTTCATCATCATTCCGCCGCGGCCAACTCCCTACGTTTTCCTCCTCTTCACCCCGAACCGGCTGCCGCGACGAACCACCACGAAGCGACGGCAGGCAGGGCACGAGATATGTCTTTGGCGCAATTGTCCCGTCTGCTCCCTCTTCCGCAGGAAGAGCTGAAGCAGGTGCTCGACTACGCGACCACCCTCTCCAAGACGGAAGCTGCAGAGCATTTCAATAACCTGCTGGGCGACTCGCCCCAAGCCGTCGAGTTCATTTCCTCGTTCAATTCGCGAAGACAAGACACAAAGCCCGCAACAGCACCGACACCGGCGCCCACGTTGAGCAGCTCCAGCGCCTCGGCGCCGGCTCCCAAGGCATCGCGCGGTCCGAAAAAGAAGAAGCAATCCAACCTACACACCCCAGCCGCAAGACAGGTCGACGCCGCCGCACCTCCCCCAGGGACAAGCTACAACAAAAAGGACCAGCAGGAGGAATATTATGGCGGAAAGAAGCCGAGCCAGCCTGCGGATGGCAGCGGAGGCACATCATCCTCAAACTTCAAACAGTCGTTGAAGAGCGCAACGCCTCCTCCTCCTCCTCCGCCGCAGCAGCAGCAGCAACAGAGGACGGCCGCGGGCTACCTGATATCCGACAAGGTCAGACCCAAGTCGAACCCCGTTTCGCGATCGTCGACGCCCAAGCCGACGGCCAAACCCACAAAGGTCTCGATCGCCGGGGGCACTCCCATGGCAGGCGCATCGACGGCCTTGAACGATCTGGACGCGGCGATTCGGTCCTTGGAGCTGACGACGAACCCGACCATGGGCGACGACGCCAAGGCGAGGAGATGCAACTGCGTGGCGACGCGGCACCCGCTCCAGACGGCGGCGCCCAACTGCCAGTCCTGCGGCAAGGTCATCTGCGTCAAGGAGGGTCTCGGGCCATGCACCTTTTGCGGCACGCCTCTCCTGTCGTCGGACGACGTGCAGGGCATGATCAGGGAGCTCAAGGCCGAGAGGGGACGCGAGCGCATGGCGGCGGACCGGGAGGCTCACAAGCGCGCCGAGGTCAGCAAGAAGCCGGCGCCGTTCAGCCAGAACAAGATGTTGTCCGAGACGGAAGCCAAGGCACGGGAGCACCGCGACAAGCTGTTGAACTTCCAGGCGCAGAACGCGAAACGGACGACGGTGCGGGACGAGGCGGCGGACTTTGACGTCAGCGGGGCCATGGCCGGCAGCGGGGGCAACATGTGGTCGACGCCAGAGGACAGGGCCAGAGAGCTCAAGCGGCAGCAAAAGATTCTCCGCGAGATGGAGTGGAACGCGCGGCCCGAGTACGAGAAGCGACGGCAGGTGGTCAGCATCGACGTGGTGGGCGGCAAGGTGGTCCGGAAGATGGCAGCCGTAGAGCGGCCGGCGACGCCGCCGGACGACGAGGATGTCACGGTTCACGAGGACTCGAAAGAGAATGAGTACGTCGGCAGTCGCCAGCAGAGTGCTGGTGGTGGTGGTAGTGGCGGCGGCGGCGGCGGCGGCGCGTTTAGCCGCAACCCTTTACTGGGGGGGCTGATCAAGCCAGTGTGGGATGCCAAGGGGAAGGGAGCACAGCTCGAGGGCCGCAAGGACAGGAAGGCGCAGTGGAGAAGAGTACAGGACGATTTGGAGGACAACGAGGCGGTAATCCTAGACGGCGGAGCGCGCGGGCACTCGACGACGGCAGATGAGCCAGAGTGCGGTTGAGTTTGCTACGCAGTATATACCTATGAATGGGATGACGGCCAGAGAGCAAGGCATCGTGAGACGTGGGGGGGAGGGATGCATTCTGACGTGGCCGGGGACATGACGACGACGACGATGATGATGAGGGCGGGGTTTAGAGGATACGCGGCGACGACTTGTAGGACACGGATGCTCAATGGCGGGGCGCATGAGGGCTTCCTTCAGATGTGTAGGAGGGAGAAGGGCGGGTTGGCTCTCCTCTCTGGCAATCTTGTGCTCGGTTCACGGATTGACTTGACTTGGGCAGCAACGCGATACGCCGACGATGCAGGGCACTCGGATGGTGGGTTGCAGGGGGGCCAGAAGCGGGCGGCCCAATCACGAGTCAAGACACGACCAGGAAGAGCAATTGGAGCAAGGACAATTCGAGATATAAGAAAAAAGCAAACATGACTGCCATGATGAGCTTGAGCGACGTTGAGGGTGGGAACCGTGATGCATGGCATGGTATGGCCTCTTTTGGTGTAGAGTGATAGAATGAGTAGGTTAATAATTACCTAGTAATGGTAAAGTAGCCGAGGATCCATCCATCCATCCATCCATCCGTAAGGCACCTTGGGTAAGTAAGCATCCGTGGTATGCATGTATTCGTAGTGGGGACCTAGAGGAGAGCACGTGACGTGGTGTCATGGGCACAAATCATGTGACTTCGTGTCTTTGACCTGCTGAGTCAGGTCGGGCGGCGTGTCGAGCGCTGTCAATTTTTTGTTATTCCAGGTAGGTAGGTGGGGCCAGATTGCGAGGTTTTTAGGGGTCGCCGGCGACTTGCAGGGGGGCGTCGGTCGCTATTGTGACAGTGGAGAAGCCGCTAGCGAGACAGGTCACAGGTCAGGTTAGGTCAGATCAGGTCAGGTCAGCCGAGACACACATCAGTAGGTAGGTAGGAACCTAGGTATCTACCTACAGCGACAAGCAGAAACAAGCCAAAAAGACGAAACCCCCAAAGCGGGAAAAGAAATAGAAACAAAAAAGGAACGAGGGAAGAGAGAGAGAGAGAGAGAGACGCGACTCAAACCGCGTAAAACGCCCCTGTTACGCCCGAGAGCAGACGGTCCCCCGCTGCTGACACTGACGGCAGGTAGAGACAGATAGATAGATAGATACAGGTAGGTACACTACTATGCCTAGGTAGGGTAGGTACCTGCTATGCTATGGCACCCGGGTACAGTAGCTGGGCTTCAGCGCCTGTCACGCCGTCCCGCGTTATGCAACGCAAGGCAACGCAACGCTACGCACCACGGTGCTCCTAAGGATCCTTCCTCACCACCACATCGCACCATCTTGTCTTCTGTGTCTGCGTCGCAACCCTCGCTCTCTCTCTCTCTCTCTCTCTCTCTCTCTCTCAACATTACATTACACTCACCTCGGTCACGCCTCCACCCTCGACGACCCCCCTCTTCCTCACTCTCTCTCTATCTCTCTCTCTTCTTCTCATACTCCCTCATTCACTCACTCCCTCTCATATCTACGCATACGATTACAATCCTCGTCCTTATCCGCCCGCCCCTTCGCCAACACACACGTACGCGCACACACACGTACGTCCCTCGGCTAGACCCGCCGCTCCCCATCCGCCGTGTTTATTGCGCAACGCAGCGCAGCGCAGCGCAGCACAGCAGTACACGCTCAATCCGCCGCCGCCGCCGCATGTCCTGCTCTGTCCGCCATGGACTCTGCCTCGATCCCACCTCGGCGGGGCCACATGCGCGATCCCGACCGTCAGCCCTTCAGAATGCACTCGCCTGCGTCCTTGCGTGACGATGCCACCGCACTGCTATCCGACAAGCCTGCGACCCATGTATTGCAGAGCACCCACCCAGACGCGCCCGCACCGCCCTCGACCGACGCGACTCCTCCGAATAACCACCACAACCAATCCCATATCCGCGACCAAAACCATAATCACGCTCACACCATTCACCGACAACCCTTCCAACCCGTCATTCAGCAACAACAAGAACAACTTCAACCAAAAGAGCATCAACAAGAACATCAACAACGAACCAATCCCTCCCGTTCAATACATGACCGCCCCATAACGACGACGACGACGACAACGACGACGACAGACACACCAATTGCTCCCACCACCTCATCCCAGGACCGCTCATTCGTTGTCCAGAGACCCGTCCCCTCTATTCCTTCGCAGGACTCGAGTCTGTCCACCGAGTCTGCCAACGTCTTCACCCCGCCCGCCAGCCAGGGCGACATGTCGCTAGGAAACGCCAACGGCCACACCTCCAGCCAAGAGTCGCAATTACTCCAGCTGTCCCACATCGCAGCCGCCCAGGACAAGTTGGCCGAGGACAATGTCATGGCCACCGCCCGCAAGCGCATGGCCGACGGTGCTCTCAAGGACAACACCTCCCCCGTCCGTATCGCCCACTCCAGGAACACGAGTACCGTGAGCATGGCCTCGACGGCAGCCAGCAGCGTTGGCGATGTAAGTCACCACTTCACCCCAACTAAGGCTTAGTTAGGGGGTCGACCCCTTACGCCTGTTCAGAGTCGCTGACGGACAACCAACCAACAGTGGTCGAGCGACCTCAAGACGCGTCTGTCGTATGCAATGCTCAAGGTGAACCACGGCTGGCAGTCCCATTCCATAGACGAGGTCGAGTCCATGGCCTCCCAGGCCGCCTCACCCACCTCGAGCCATTCCACCTTGCACGGCCGCCACGAGCCGTCGGCGAGTCCCCGCGCCAACATGGCTCGCTATGCTCCCACCAGCGCTGCCACCGCCACCACGGCAAGCTCTAATCCAAGTCCCGCAACCTACGAGTCCTTCTGGAAAGACGGACAAAAATCCGCCTACAGCTCAACCTCCCCACCTCAGACTCAGAACCCTCCCGCCCTCGCGCCCCCCGCTCCCATCCAGCCCTCGAGGCCCATGCACAACAGCAACAGCAACAGCAGCAACAACAACAACAATAACCCTCGTCGCAACTCGAATCCCCGCTACACGCCGACCCTCCTCTCCCACTCCCACAGCGCGTCGCCGCACACCCCCAACCACCAGAACCACGGTGCAACGCCGAATCAGAGGTTAGGCCGGACTCCGCTCCTCGACCCCGTCCTCTTCTCACCTCACCAAAACGTTAGGGAGCAGGACGCCATCGAATCCCTCCTCTTCATGAGCAGCCCCGGAAACTCGGCCAACATGAAGAACACGTACTCGTCGTCCATGGCAGCGGCGGCGGCAGCAGCAGCAGCAGCATCATCCAACATGCCGAGCCGCCACGCCTTGCCGGGACCCCAACCCCGAAAAAGCCTGCCGTCGCAGCGGCCCATGCCACAGAAACGCGTGGGTTTCGAAAAGAGTCCCGGAGGCATGACGGCCGTGAGCGATATGGACATTGACATTGATTCGCCTCAGTCGCGCGGCCCCGCAAGGAGGCGGCGCGTCAACGGCAGCGCCAGCTTTTCAGCCGGCTCCGGCCCCGGTACCCTGCGCCCGCAACTCTCTCTCCCCGCGGCTCTCGGCAGCACCTCGCGGCCGCGGCCGCGCTTGGCGGATGCCGACATTGAGCGGATGATTGACCAGGCTGCTCAAGCCGGAGACAGCTCAGACGACGACGACGACGAAATCCAGATACCTCCGAGGAATCGCCCAGAGGGTGCCGTCGGCGTCTAATGGCTGGGCTGGGCTGGGCTGGGAGGCGCGGCGCGGCGCGGCACGACGGCGCGAGGAGCCTTCGCAACCTTTGGATTCGAGTTGCGTGGAGCCGCGTCCTGTCTTACGAGGCCCACGTTGGGCCATCAGACGAACGCAATGATGATGACGACTTTTTTTCTTTTCTCTGGGACGCGTATATAGCCCTGCGCGCGCGCACTGGGCGAAGTTCATCCAAATGGGCGGGGTTACTAATCTTACAAAGGCATCTTTTTTTTTTCTTTTTCCATTTTTACCTTGAGCCGCCCTCCCGCCGGGGTCGGTTTGTTCAGGAGCATTGGGGGAAGGGCCATGAGCCTCGATCGGTGTTTAGTATTTTGGGGGTTTCCATTAAGGATTCAATTGCATTGCATTGCATGGCCGAGGCTACAGTAGTAGCATCATATATCAACATATTGCATGGCACATGGCAGCCGCTTCGGTTTGAGTATGAAAGTCCCCCCACCCCCAAACGATCCAATAAAGTGTCATTTGCACGCGTCTTGCGACGCTTATATATTTTATAGAACTGTGGTAACAAAACTACCTGTTTGACCCAAGCAATTCAACACAGGTCGCTAAACCAAACAATCGCGGGCTTGATCAATAGCCGAGGCCAGTATATGTACAGATGGAGTGAAGCAGAAAATTCGATTACAACCACAACCGCGGAACCCATCCGTCCCGTATGACGCCAGTTATAACTAGAAAAAGGAAAAGAAAGAAACCGCCCCCCCCCCTGAATTAAGAAGAGTAAATGAAGAAGTAGACAAACATGTATTCATCATTTCCAACCCCCTCCCCTTTATAATTAAAAAAAGGACCCTACCAGCCGTGGTGGCCGTGATGGCCGTGGTGACCGTGATGGCCGTGGTGACTGCCGCCGTGCCTGCCACCGCCCATCAAAGAGCCGACCAGGCCGCCGAACCCGCCGGGGGAATGGTGGTGGCCGCCGCCGCCGCCGCCGCCGCCTAGATGCAGGGGTCCGAAATGCGGCGCGGGCGGGCGGGGAGGGCCGTAGTGGTGGTGACCGTGGTGGTGGCCGTGGCCGTGGTGGTGAGGCGGCGGGGGCGGGGGCGGGGCATGGTGGCCGTGGTGACCGTGGTGATGGCCGTGATGGCTGCCGCTGAGCCTGTGCTCGAGCTTGTTGGCGATGACGGCGCCTCCGAGGGCGCCCGCGACGGCGCCGAGCTTGCCGCCGAGGAGCCTCTTACCGGCGTAGCCACCGGCGGCGCCGCCGCCGATGGTGGAGACGAGGCCGCGCTCGCCGTCCTCGCCGAACTGGGCGTCGGCGCCGGCGGGGGGCGGTGGTGGTGGGCCGGTAGAGTGGGAGCGGTGGCGGGGGGAGTTGGAGTGGGAGTGGGAGTGGGAGTGGGAGGAGGAGTGGTGGCCTGGGCGGGGCCGTTCGGAGCTGGCGGAGCGGGAGCGGTGGTCGACGTGGTCCTGGCGGGGCGAGAGGTGTTGGCTGCCGCCGTGGGGGGAGCCGGCCGGGGTGTGCGTGTTTGGGCGGGAGCCGCCGTAGTATTCTTGCGCTGACATTTGGAGTTTTTTTTGGTTTTGGTTTTGGTTTTTGTACTTGGTGCTTGGTGCTTGGTGTTTATTCCTCGATTTTCTCCTTTTTTTTCTGGTCTGGTTTGTTTGGTCCCGCTTGTTCAAGTGTTGCGTCCGTGTCTATGTGACGAGAGATTTGTTTCGGTTCTTGTGTATAAGCGGCGATTATTTAGACTAAAGATGAAGAGGGAAAGAGATATAGCGGAAGAAATCCTCATCGAGAGCGAACGGGCACAGGACGTCTTAAATCCCCCCCCCCCCACACCCTTCGTCCCAGGATGTAGACAGTCCAAGCTGGATGGGCAAAGCATAGCAAAGCACACGCAAGACAATGCATGACTGAACCGGGAACAACCTAAAAGCTTCCCCCGGGGCATGATGGGATCCTGGCGCCCAGCACACGCTGGCGGCGGGGGGCGGAGTCATTGGTGGGTGTTTGTGTGTGTGTGGATGAGGGGGGCTTATTGCGTAAGTTGGCCCATGGACACGTACTCTCCCCCCCATTCTCGCCGTCCGTCCATCCTATTCACGGTTGTCCTCCACACTCTCGCCTCATGGTATAGCCTACCGCTGGGTAGCTAGCTACCAGCAGAACAAACCACACCAATTCTCTGGACAGCGGGACGGCTTAGAACCCGAGTAGCCGTATTCTGGTCACTAAGGGTGCCCGCGCCTTGGCTGACTTGGCAGTATGCGTCCTCTTTCTTTTTTTATTAACCACCTGGAGGAGAAGAGGGGGACCAAAAATAATAATTTACGTGTACAAAGAATAAAAGAGTTCATGTCTACACGTATGCCCCAACACCATGGCGACATGACAAACGCACATGCTGAGGTGTCTTGGTCTGGGCAAAGAGTCACTCTGCCCGGCCCCCATGGCTTTCTCCGCGGGACGGGACGAGGGGGGGGGGGGGGGGGACCTGTTCGTGCTTTGAACGGGGACTAATACCAAGACAGGCGGTCATGACACCGAGGCCCCGGGCCATCCCGTCACGGGGTCTTTTTGCTCTTTAGTTTTAATTTCACTTTTTGTAAAAAAGTAAGGGAAAAAAAAAGAAGAAATGAAGAAACAAGACAAAGAAGAAAAAAACAGGCTTGTTTCTCATCTGGACGGGGGACGTCTGATGTTTGCCTTCCTTCGTCATCGTCGCACGTCTGCTTTCCGTAACGAGTTGCAGCATGGATCGGGAGAGCTGTAGGTAGCGTCGGTTGGCTATCGTGTGTGCCGATGCGATGAGTTGCGCAGTCGGCGGGGGAGATGCCAATCGGCGGTGGGTATACATTGTACCTACATTGTACCTGGAAACCTAAACTACTACCTACATAGTACCTGTACTGTAAACTACGTAGGCTGGTAGGGTAACTATACCGATACACCTTTTGGACGCAGCTCCGGGGTTGAGGCGTGGAGGGGAAGAAAGGGTCCGTCCGGGTGGCGGTGCGGTTGCGCTAAGCCCCGCCCACGTGATGCGATACCCACTTTCGTCGAGTGCCTCCGTCGGCTCTTCGGCATCCAACTAACTGTACATCATCTATCCCTACAATACACACCATGTAAGCAAGCCACCATGTATTGTACTACGACTCGGCCAGTCGCGGCGTCTCAATCCAATCCTTCACTTTGACCCAGCCATCATCGCCGGTGAGGCTCTGCCGCAAGAAATGCTCATTTCTTCTTCATCTTCTTCTTCTTCTTCTTCTTCTTGGTGCTCTACCCGCCTCCGCCCGCCAAAGTCTTATGCCGCCTGCCGTCCACCGCTCCCCTTCGGCTCTCCATGGACTCACCCGCCCGAGGTTGGTGAGAGGTTTGCTTAGCAATCTTGGTCCTCGTCGTCATTACAGAAGGCCTCCTTAAACGTTCCCGGGCCTTCGCAAAACTCACTTCCCCACCGTTGTTTCGCACCTCGGATCACGTCATGTTTGAGATCGCAATGCCTCTCCGAGCCGCGCCTCGCCCGTGCTGCGCTTCCCCACGGGCCCAGCGACTCAGCTTTCCCAGGCCAAGGTGGCAAAGACACGTCCCCCTTCTCGCCCCAAGTTTCCTCTGTTATGTTTCGCCCAACCCATGAACAGGCATCAGCCTGGTCCGATCTGTGTGTTGTAAGTGAGGCGCTGCTCCACCCCGGCTTCCTTCTAGAACGAATGGAAACATGTTCTAGGTTTCCCGGGCGCAAGCCTTGATCCGGCACCTTCGTGCTGTGGACAGGGATCGTCGCATCACGGGGAGGCGTTTGCTCCGCCACCCGGCATTCGGAGAGCCGCCGACATATCCGAACGCGAAAGCTGCTCCGAATCTGGCGGGATGACGGCGCTCTGATGTCGTTCTCGACTCTTCGCTTTCGGCCAGCGTCAACTTCTGCCGGGGCCGAATGCTCGACATTTCATATTGGCACGGGTACGGACCGCCGGTTGAGCAGCCGGCTTACGTGGTGGTGCAACGCCTCGAGTGAGAAACAGTCCGGGTCTCATTCTACACATCTTGTCTTTTATATAATTTTACACGCTTCTTCACTCGTCACAACCGTCCGATGGCCTCAACGTCAGGCGGCAAACCAACTACGACACTACCAAGCTCCCCTCCAGCGGAAGGTTCCTGCTCGAGGCCCCGACCCGCACCCTGAAGGACCCCTTGGGCAAGATCCAGTTCTGGCTCGGGACGTCCCAGTAGCTCAGGTCCTTGCGCCTCAGGTTGAACGTCGCCGTGGCGGACTCCCCCGCGCCGAGCCGGAGCTTTTCGAAGCCGCGGAGCTGCTTCGGCGGCGACGCGGCAGCGCCCGACGGGAGCGTGATGTACAGCTGCGCCACCTCGGCGCCCGCCACGGCCCCCGTGTTCTTGACGGTCGCCGTCACCGTCGCCACCACGTCGAAGAGGTCCGCCCGGCCGCCCGGCACCACCTGCCCGACTGCGGGCCCGGACGTGGCGGTCGAGGTCACGCTGATGCCGGAGTAGGTGTAGTTGGTGTATGCTGAGCGTTCGTCAGCGCCGTCTTCTCAAGCGAAAAGTCATGCGCGGGGGGGGGGTTGGATAGGGATGTTGGGAAGAGAGGATGGGTGAAGGAGAGGGTTCACTTACACAATCCGAAGCCAAACTCGTACCTGGGCTCGATGCCGGCCTGGTCAAAGTGGCGGTAGTCGATGAAGATGCCCTCAGCAAAGTCGTCCTGGCCGCTCCGGGAGATGGAGGTGCCGTAGTCGGCGGCGCTCTTGCCGATGGTGTACGGCAGCTTGCCGTTCGGGTTCGTCGCGCCCCAGAGCACGTCGACGAGCGCGTTGCCCGTCTCCTGCGACCCGAGCCCGGCCCAGACCACGGCCTTGACGCCCGGCAGCGAGAGGATGGTCTCGAGGACGATGGCCCCCGTGCTGTGGACGACGACGACGACGTTCTGGTTGGCCGCGGCCACGGCGCGGACGAGGTCGTTGCCGTTGTGCCACGGGTCCAGGTTGTTGCGGTCGCCGGGGTTGCCCTCGACGCTGATGTACCCCTCGCCCGAGTCGGCCGTGACGAAGACAAGGGCCACGTCCGCGCCCGCCGCCGCCGCCGCTCCCTGCTGCGCGTTGTCGTTGCTGCTCGCCGACACCTGCGTGCCGTCCTGCGCCGCGCGCGCCCGGATCGCGTCCAGCGGCGCCGAGAGGTAGGGGTAGTCGACCGTGCCCGACCCCCACCCCATGCCGAGGGTGCCCGTGTTGCAGCCGCGGTCGACGCAGGCGTTGATGCCGGCCGGGTTGTTGGCGGACGAGGAGCCGACGACGGCGACCCTGCCCGGCCTCCTCAGGGGCAGGACGGCGCCGCTGTTCTTGAGGAGGACGATGCCGTCGCGCGCCGTCGCGCGCACGTTCTGCTTGTGGTTGCCCTGCACGTCGGCGGCGAGGTTGACGGGCGGGTACGAGCCCTGGTCCTGGCCGACGAGATACCACGCCGCGAGGACCCTGCGGACCTTGTCGTCGAGCGTCGCCTGCGAGACCTGGCCGTTCTGCACCGCCGTCTTGAGCTGCGGGCCCCACCACACTGAGGACGGGTTGTTGTTGAAGTCGGAGCCGGGCATCATCATGTCGAGGCCCGCGTTGGCGCCGCTGACCGTGCCCGTCGTGGCGTACCAGTCCGTCATGACGTACCCCGGGAACCCGAGCTCCTGCTTGAGCAGCCTGTTCATCACGGCGTCGTTCTCGCACGCCCACGTGCCGTTGACCTTGTTGTACGAGCACATGGCCGACGCGACGTTGGCCTTGACCGCCTCGGCGAACGGCCAGAGGTACAGCTCGTGCATGGCGCGGTCGCCGACGTTGCTCGAGATGGTCTCGCGGTTGAGCTCCTGCTCGTTGGCGATGTAGTGCTTCGCCGTCGCCTGGACGCCCGCGGACTGCATGCCCTCGATCGTCTCCCGGGTGGCGACGCCCATGAGGTACGGGTCGGGGCCGAAGCCCTCCCAGTTCCGGCCGGCGTTCGGGGACTTGCCCAGGGCGCCGCAGGCCGGGCCGAGCATGACGTGCACGCCGACGCCCTTGGCCTCGGTGGCCTTTAGCGCGCCGCGCTCGCGGATCAGGTCGACGTCCCACGTGGCGGCGGCCTGGATGCCGGGCACGAAGGCCGTGACGCTGCGGGCGTAGCGGACGCCGAGGGGGCCGTCCTGGAGACAGAGGGAGGGGTAGCCGATGGACGAGGCCGGGGACGTGTTGCCGACGCAGGGGCCCTTGTTCCAGCCGATGCCCGAGACGATGCCGATCTTCTCGTCCAGGGAGACGCGGGACAGCGCCGCGTTGGCCTTGGCGTAGGCGGCGTCCCATTCCGGGGAGCGGAGCGGGCTCGTCGAGTTCTGCGCCGCGGCGAGGGTCGTCGCGGCGGCGGCGGCGAAGAATGCCGCCTTGGAGAGATGCATTGTTGGGATCGGTGATTGTCGTGAAGGGTGACGCTGAAAGGGGTTGGCGAGGAGCGTTGCTACTTCTCGGGTGTGTATGGCTCCTGCGTTCTCTTATTTATACTTGCTACGTTTAGGTCTTTGAAGCACACGAGCTTGGCTTCGAGAGACGCTTCTTCCTCGGCTTTCCTCTGCCCTCACTTCTCAAGCGGGCGGGGGGGTGGGACGCTCTGTTGTTCCTTTCAACCTCTTTGGGCCCCACCGGGATTAGAGCCAAGCTACCAAGGAGGAGGGAGGCTTTCCATCCGGTGGCTTCAATTGGGAACCGATTGAGGCCTGGCTGTCTTGTGATATCATGCCCAGCGGCGGCGGCATGTCTGACTTGGACGACCATTGGTTGGGTAGGAATATATTGCGAACCGGACCTCCTCTCTTGGCTCTCCCGTTCAGGGCAACGGCTAAGCAAGTCATGTAATGTCATGGTTGGACCGCTCGGTGGTAGTATCCGGCGGCTTGGTATTGAGAGGCCCCCCCCCTCCCTTCTTCACGCTATGAGCGATTAATCATCGGCTACGCGGGAGCTCACCCCTGCCTGGTACACGCATATTGTGGCAGTTCCTCCAGTTTCTGGTGTAAGCGATCCCCAACATGGATACGCGTGCAAAGCATGCACTCTCAAGGTCGTATGAGTGCACAACGCTAGCCATACACAGTCGCAAAGGCCGTCAAAGCATCACGCTCGAGTCAATACAGTAATATAAGGTTGGGAAAAACCATGGAGGTATCCAGGTATCTAATCTACCCTATTGACCGAGTTCGCAGGTGACAGACAACCCGGGGGTTGTTGGTCTTAGCCATAGAGGTCAAGAGTATCTATCAAGCGGTCCGCAACCTCCGGCTCGAAAAAGGGAGCAAGATCGTCATTTCATTTCCCCGGACCCGCGCCTGGTTCTCATGTGACACTGACGTTGCCGCCGGGTCACACTCGACCCTTTGGGAGCCGGGGTTTTGGCGGGGAGGTGGTGCCGCCTATAGTGAGGGGAAAGGGGAGGAGAGGTTGCAGTGCGGAGAGACAGACCAGAGGCCAAGACAAGAAGAGCATGTGTGTGCCTCGGACAATCGTCGGCCGTCGTCCAATTGCGAATGGGCGGCTCTACAGGACGGTAGGTGCGCGAGGGAATCCCACTTGTGGCCGAGCTCTCCGTGGGCCTCTGGGCGCGGGTTAAGATGACGTGTTGAGATTACACCACATGTTTATTTTATGTATGCGTGTGCCGGCCCGCTTGCAACCCCGCGTCGGCATGCCGGTTGCATGATCCCGGGGGGGGACGGCAATGGCGGAGATTGGGCCCAACCGTTCCGAAGGGGAAGCTTCGAAAACGAGAACAGGACGAACTCGTCCGGAACACATTCCCTGATGAACGCTGACGGCATCGTCGCGGAGGTTGTCGTGGATATAGCCAGCTTGCTTGTGCTCGCTCGCCAGCCAGGGTTGGTTCGGTTACCGTGCGTTCCTGCTCGCTCATCTTCTTCTGCTGTGCGGCATTTGGCTTATGTGTGATTCCCGCCGGATGACAACGGCGAGCGAGCATTGGTTGTCCTGGGCCTGGGCCTGGTTCACCTGGCCCGGAGAACTACCTCCAATGTCAGTCGGATGGATGGATGGATGGATGCCTGCTATGCTTCAAGGTTGCGTACCGCCCTGAATCATCCACCCCTCCCTCCCGCCCTTGTGCGATTCAGGTTTGAATTCCGACGAATGCAAGAAAGAGGGCAGAGATGTGGAACATGCAGGGTTACTTACAGCGGCGCAGTGACCCGAAGTTGCATTGGAGCCACCCACACCCAGCTGGCACACATGGCTATGGCTGGAGGAAACATCAAGGGGAAAAGAGTCGGGGATAGTTTAATAGTCACTCACTCATTCATCTAAGTAAGCCAAAGCAATTGTTCTTCTCTACTTGATATTGATATTGATTGGAGTCATAGGAAAAAGCAACAAAAGTTAATTGAAGATGCGGCCAGTGTGGATTGAACACACGACCTTCAGATTAAGTGATTGAAGTTGGCTTCAGTCTGACGCTCTCCCAACTGAGCTATGTCCGCCACGATCTTCGATGCTGAAAACTTGCCGATCCTCAAATTAAGTATTGATGACGTGACATAGTGCAGCAATCTCAATCTCGATGCAACCCGGTCAAACAATCGGTCAAACAATCGGTCAAACAATCTTTCGAATAGATCTCTTCCAACCATCCTTGGGATTGGAACTTCGTATGGCTTACAATCTTTATCTGTATATACAGAAAGGTCTGTTTCTAGTCTCATAGCCATGTCTGCAACAAAATCATCTCGGCAGTCCACTTGCCCACCAACTTCAGCATCTTTTTCAAGTCATGCTCTCGCTGGATCTGAGATGAATGGCGCCTTCTGATGTTCCTTATCAGCCGAGTCACTGGAGCAAAGCTCCGCGTATCTCTCAGCTTTGAAGAGGCCGATTGCGTATGGCCAAACCAGGACGTTTATCATGAGGGAAGGGAACCACTCAAGTGCCCGACCTGACCTTCGGCATCCGATACTTACCACAATCCTTCATTCAATGAGGCACCAACCAATTCCCTTCAAACCGTTCAGATCTGCAGACATGCACTGGTTCAAAGCGTGGCCCTTATCTCAGTGACTCACTCAGATTCCGTCGGCTAGGCCCGGCCTCGCTCACTTGATGCAAGCCGCGCGCCCTGCGCCGGACATGTTTGGCGGCTCGCAGCGGTTCATCCCCCGTGCGTGCCCCCGGCCCTCGGAGCGCGGAAGCGGAACCCTGCCCCTTCGTATCTTTCAACAACAACAACAGACACGGCAGCCAATCTCAGCGGTGACTCAGGTCTTTCAGGCTGAAGACTCATATCATGCGGTCTTTTTGACATAAAAGCAGTGTAGGCGGCAGCAGCTTGAGAGTCCAATTGACATAAAACTCTATCCCCCGTTATCCAATTGACTTGTTTCCCCACGCGGAGATAAGCTCATTGTTCATTGATTCCAGCGAAGTTAACGGTTATCATAATCATCATCAGTCAAGACCGACTAGCATAATGGAAGACCTCGTCAAAGAAACTCATCAGCTTCGGCCAAGCTTGCCTCCATTTGGCAAGCCCATGCTGAAGGAGTTCCTCATCGACCCGGCTTATCGCAACATGAACAACGGTGCGGCCTCAACCTACGATCAACCACTCGCCGCTCCCCCCCCCCCCCCCCCCCCCCCCCCTCCCCCCCCCCCCCCCCCCCCCCCCCCCCCCGCCGAAGAAAGGGCCTCTTCGCATGGTCTCAGCTAACCAAGCCTCACAGGATCCTTCGGTACCCATCCTCGTCACATCCAAACCGTCCTCCGCTCCTACCAAGACGAGGCCGAAGCACGACCCGACCCCTTCATCCGCTGGACTTACATTGACCGACTCAGAGAATCCCGCCAGGCCATAGCAGACCTCGTCAACGCGCCCCTCTCCTGCACCGTCTTCGTCACAAACACAACCGTCGGCATCAACACGGTCCTCCGCAACCTCCCCTGGGCGCCCGACGGCCTCGACGAGATCCTCTACTTCTCCACCGCCCAAGGCGCCTGCGCCAAGACCATCGACTACGTCGTCGACACCCGCGGCGGCCTCGTCTCCTCCCGCGGCATCCCCCTCGCGTACCCCCTCGAGGACGACGAGATCGCGGCCCTCTTCCGCGAGACCGTCGCCCGCTGCCGCGCGGAGGGCAAGCGCCCCAGGGTCTGCCTCTTCGACGTCGTCACCAGCCTGCCGGGGGTCCCGTTCCCCTACCAGGCCGTGGCCGCCGCCTGCCGCGAGCTGGGCGTCCTGAGCCTCCTCGACGGCGCCCAGGGCGTGGGCATGGTCCCCCTGGACCTCGCCGCGACGGACCCCGACTTCTTCGTGTCCAACTGCCACAAGTGGCTCCACGTCCCCCGCGCGAGCGCCGTCTTCTACGTGCCCGAGCGGAACCAGCACCTCCTGGCCTCGACGGTGCCGACGTCGCACGGCTACGTGTCCCGCTCCGGGGCGCAGCGCCACAACCCGCTCCCGCTGGCCGGCGAGTCCCAGTTCGTCAGGGCGTTCGCCTTCGTGGGCACCGCCGACAACAGCCCCAACATGTGCGTCAAGCACGCCATCGAGTGGCGCAAGAGCATCGGCGGAGAGGACAGGATCATCGAGTACCTCTGGGCCCTGGCTAAGGAGGGCGGCAGGAGGGCCGCCGCGGCGCTGGGGACCTTCGTCCTGGACAACAAGTCGGGGACGCTGACCAAGTGCGGCATGGTCAACGTCGCGCTGCCGGTCGTCATGGGCGCGGCGGGCGCGGAGGCCGCTTCGGTGGGCCCGGACGGCACGGTGACGGTGCCGGAGAGGGAGGCCTTCGCCGCCGTCAACTGGATGCTGAAGGCGCTGGTGGACGACTACCATACCTTTGTCGCCTTGTTCTGGCACCAGGGCCGCTGGTACATGAGGATCAGCGCGCAGATCTTCCTGGACGAGACGGACTTTGAGTGGCTTGGCAATGCCATGAAGGAACTCTGTCAGCGAGTCGGGAAACAGGAGTACAAGGTCAAAGCCGAAGAAGAGGCGACCGAATAACTGACGGATAGACGACGGCTCGTTGGGGGGGTGCGGGAATGGTCTGTTTTTTAAATCACAATGCGATTCATTTACTATGCCGGCTAGAGATTTGAGGGGATATCTAAGCTAGAATGAGATTCACCACCTAGGTCCCGGTTCATTGAGATATGGAATATAAATAAATAAGTCTGCGTGTTTGTGTGTGTGTGTGTGTGTGTGTGTGTGTGTGTGCGTGTGTCCTTTGCCCTGCCCGTCTCAGGCGCCAATGACCACGGCGGACAACAAAGCGACCATTAATCCTCCCATGGCGGTCCTGATGGACCTGTCGCTTCCGGACGTCGAGCCGTCGCTGTTCATGCTGAACCTGGTCACGAACACGAGTGAATCTTAATGCCAAAAAAAAAGAGAAGGAATCAAGTTGCCGCGCGAGTGTGGCAATGCTTACGCCGTTGCGCCTGACCCAGATCCCAATGCTGTGCCGGCAGTCTGTTGCTTGCTGATGACGTGCTCCGCCATGCCGATGGACTTGTTGCCGCCGTTGAAGGCGACGAACTGCGACTTGAACATGATGTCACCGTAGATCTGGAGCTTGGAGGTGGTGGCCTGGAGACCGCCGAAGCAAGCTGGGATGCGTGTTAGTGATTGGGCTCCTGCGGGGGTGGGTTGTAAAGAAACGGAAGCGGGGGAGCGGCTGGCTTACTCTGCTGGTCAACCTGGGCAAAGTTGATGTCGCTACCCTTGACGCGGGCCATGTAGACGCCGCCAATGTCCATCATCAGATCGGGAAGCTTGGCGTTGCAGGGGAAGGTGACACCGCCGACGGACTGGTCCTGCTTGGCGCCCTGGACCTGCTGGTAGTAGGCCTGGACCATGGTAGGGTTGGCGAGGATGAGGGTGGTACCGGTGTCGGCGATGGCCTGGCCGCCGGCCTGGCCGGTCTGGACCTGGCCGTCGCCGACGGCGAACTTCTCGCTGGAGAACTGCCAGAAGCCGCTGGTGGTGTTGATGGGGATCCAGGCCATCTGGCCGGAGAACTTGGACGTGTCGATGCGGCCAAACTCGTAGGCGCCGACGGACTTCTTGCGGAGGTCGGCGGTGAAGACGGGCTCGGCGAGGCTGGGCATGACGTTGTCGAAGAAGGTCTTCTGCTTGTCGGGCTTGACGGTGTTGAGCTGGGAGAAGGCGAGGCCCATGAGGCCGTTGTTGGCCGTGTCCTCGACGAACTGCTGGGAGACGGCGGTGGCCATCTCGATGGCCTGGTTCTCGACGACGGCGCCGCCAATGTCGACGACGTCGGTTCCGACGACGCCCTGGGCGCCGGAGCCGTCACCGTAGCGGATGCTGAACTGCTGGCCCTGGAGCATCTTGGAGGTCTGGCTCTTTGTCGGGTCGTACAGCTCGTGGCCGGTCTGGGACTGGGGGTCTAGCTGGGAGGTGAAGACCCACAGGTCGGAGGAGCCGCTGTCGAAGTCGACGTTGATGGTCTGGCCGCCGATCTTGATGGGCGAGACGTACTCGACGTCGTTGCGGATCGGGGTGGCGGTGGTGATTCCGGTGCCGGGGGCGCCGGCGGCGGCGTTGGTCTGGTTGCTGGCGGCGGTCTGGTTGCTGGCGGCGGCCCTGAAGCTCTCGGCCCTGACGGGCTCGGGGTTCTTGGCAGCCTGGGCGGCCATGGCCTCGAGCAGGCCCGCGGGCATGGGCATGCTGAACTTGCGGTACGCCTTGATCAGTTGTCTCGTGCCATCGTGGCCCTTGAAGTTGTCGTTGGGCACTCTGGGGACGACGAAGTGTCCTCGCTTCTGGATGTTGGCGCGCTTCTCGACCGGGGAGGCGTCGGCGAAGGTCGCCAACAGGCCGTACAGGCAAAGGGACCGCAATGAAATCGACTCCATCTTGATATGCGTGTGAATGCTTTGTCCGTCACCAGGGTGGACCAAGAGAAGAAATAGAATAAAAAGGATTTCGAAGAATAGGCCACACCAGGAGGCTTCTAAGTCGAGAACGAAAGAGAGACGAGGGACTATCACCAGGAGCCCTCAAAGGTTATGGTTTTTTTTTATGTATATGAGGGGGGAAAAAAAGAAAAGAAGAAAAATCCCGGGACTCGTCGTGAAGGAAAGGAAACTGGTGACGGGTGGAAAGAAGAGAAGAAACAAGAGGATGGTCAAGAAGAGAAGAGCAGGGCCAAGTAAGTAATAAGAGCGGAGCAAGAAGAAGGACAGACCGAGTTAATGTTTGAAGCAAAGGCACACACCCAGGAGACGGCCACCACCCATACCATGGGTGTTCAGATTACGAGGGTCATACATGTTGCAGAAACAATGGAACGGACGGCGTCGTGCGCGTCGATGCTTGGAGGCTGCAGGCGGGTCGAGTCTCAAGTTGTGATGCCCTGGTCACAGAATGTCCCGCTGAGCAAGGAGCGTGCGTACCCATGGCCAAGCCGGGCCAACCCTGGGGATTGCACGGATCAATGGTCGAACCGGTCGAACCATTTACCTATGCAGCCAGCACTCACTTGGGCTGAAGGGATGGATGGGCAAAGGGGGTTTGAATGGGGTGTGGCTGGCTGGGATCGGAAAGTCCAGTCTCTTGCCAGTCGGGATTCCAAGACGCGAGTTGCGGCAACAAAGTGGACCTGGTAGCATGTTTTGGAGTGGTCCGAGCGAGCGAGCACGTTGGACGAAAGAACGGTCCCGAGCAGGGGGTCTCCTTACCCCACAGTCAGCCAAGCTATTGATTCAAAGGCAAGGATGCCGGGCGATCGGTGCCGGGCAGGCCAGCGCGTAAACGTAGTAGGAGGAGGAGGAGGGGGGAGGTTCTGCTATGGGTTGCTGACTTTGTATGGTCGATATCGTGTAGCTGTGTAACCTCACGGAGCTCCGCCTTGCATCGGTGCCTCCGTATGAGTGGATTGTCCAGAGCGAGTGCATATGGATCCATCAACAGGGGTGCGTGGCGTCTCTACGTTATTCACCTTTTGCTATGTTTTGTTGTTGGTGTTGTTGTTGTTGTTGTTGCTGTTGTATACGACGCAGGTTCCGCGAGTTGAGGGGAAAGAGAGAGAGAGAGAGAGAGAGAGAGAGAGAGAGAGAGAGAGAGAGAGAGAGAGAGAGAGGTCTGAGAGAGAGCCAAGAGATTTCAGGATTCGGATGTAAAAAAGTCTCGAGGACTATAACAAACGGGCGAGCCTTTGCCCAGAGGCATCGCCCAGCTTGTGCTTGGCTTGGTAGTACGACTTGCTTCGTATTTTCTGAGCCATCTAGCCCAATTGTGTGGGCAAACCAGGTTGGCGACGTGATCCCGGTCCTTTTCCACAATATAAGAGATGTAGTGAACAGAATGTCGAATTTAGCCCCCCTGGCGAGAAGGGCAAACGGGTAAGGCGGTGGCGCTGTCAATCTCCCTAGTGTAGAGTCTCGCTCGGCCGCAAAGGCCGAGTGATCTGAGCTAGGTACTTTTATCCGTAGACGGGCGAAGCATGCCAGCGGCGTCGGAAACTACTGCACGGGAGGGGCGAGTTCGCGGGGATGCTGCCGAGAGATGCCAGGATGCCGGAACAGCTTGCCGGTCCGTTGCATTTCCTGCCCATTTTCTGGTGCAAGCGGCCAGATAATGACGCCCATCACTGCTCCACCAATACGGGGGTCGGTTGGGACCGACTTGGTCTCCAGTCGGCCCAGAAATTGCCTGAGGCGTGGGCCAAGCCAGTGAGCAGCCTGGCTAAGCATTTAGGCGACGTGCCAGCTAGATGGATCCCCGTTTCCCCCTTATCTCATACTCCACAGAGCTTCCCAAATGCTCTGGCCAGATGAAGGTTGGGTGCGGGAGAGAGAGAGAGAGAGAGAGAGACAGAGAGAGAGAGAGAGAGAGAGAGACAGAGAGAGAGAGAGAGAGAGAGACAGAGAGAGAGAGGAAGAATCGAGGCTCACTCCCCGGCGCGCGCCCGCGTCGACTTTGGGCGGTGCTTTAATCATGGGATAAAAAACTGGCACAAGGGCCAACGGCAGATTATCCGATGAGGACGGGAGAAAGCAGTGCTGATGCTATTCTTGGCCTCGATCAAACCCAGTGTTCCTCCACCGGCCGGACCGCCGCCGCCGCAGCCCTGGGCAACTGATAAGAGCAGTTCCATGGCCGTGAAGAACAAAAGCATCCTGGAACCGAGGTAACGTCCGGGTCGGCAAGGGAGAGGGGGGGGGTGGATTGAGCGCAGGAGGGACGACAGACAAGACCGAGCATATCGTCATGTGCCATGGAGAGAGCGCGTTCAAGGTTGTAGGTAATCCGTGTAGGCAGGTAGTGCCATGAATGGAGCCTCTTTTTCAGCCTCCTCCCCCCCCCCCCCCCCCCCCCCCCCCTTCCCCCTTTTCCGCGTTGTATACCGCCCAGGGGAAACATGCGAACGCGATGTTGTTTCTGCTTGGCGTTTCAGCGATCCTCCCCATGGGCTATTTTCCGGCTCGCTTAGTAGCGAAGCCTCACGGCGCTTGGCACTAGTGTTGGGCGGACCAAGAAAAATGAAGACTTTCTGCCAAGTGCGATCTGCCATGCGGGCCTCGATGCTAGTGTGCCTCTAGTAGGCGCGCTTGCTTGCTTGCTTGGCATGGCATGGCATGGCGTGGCATGCTAAGCTTCGAGTGTTGCGGAAGAGGGATACCGGCCATGGTCGTTTTTCAGGACACCGGACGAAGGGGAAACAAGTGGCCTTGCTGAAGCCAAAACCGCCACTGTTTGCGACACTCGGGCTCCCTCCCTCCTGTGCAGTCAGTGGCGGGTTGGCCTCCCTCCCACCAGACTGCAGGCTTTCCACCGCACCACTCACTGCAATCCACCCATCTGGAACGGGCGAGCAGCTCCTGTTCTGTTGGGAGTCGATTGATTGGTTTCTGGGTCCTTTCCGACCATTGCCTCCTGCGAGAAAAGAAAGGGGGCCGACTGAACCGGCAGGCGAGCCGTGGACACTGTAGGGGGAGAATCGCGGCGTGCGCGCTCGCCGGGGAACCGACGCACCTTCGTCTTTCGGGAGCAAGGTGTGTGTGTTCCAGGTCGGAATCAGTGACGGGCACAGCGAGACCCAATCGGTCAATGGCGGCAAGGATCGTCCTAGACGGGGCTCATATCTGCTGGCGGCTGTTGATGCGTTGGGCTCGAAAGGCTGGTGGTGGTGGTGGTGTTAATTGGTGGTGTTGATCGTCGTGGCCGTTGTGATGGTGGGGGAAATGGGATTGAAAGGGAAGGCCCCCCTCCCTCCCCCCTCGCTGGTGGACGTCTCCAAGTGGCCAGCCCGACAGGCCCTGAAACGACTTACCGAACATTCTGAGACGGCATCGAGCAACGGTGACCCCAGTAAGAACCTCCGAGCGGCCCATTATCCCGAGCGGCACATGTGTCTGACGTACTTAGTACACGACGTCACTGCCACAAGTAAGGTACCTATTCGAGTGCAGATACTCGTCCCCTTTCCTAGGTAACATGGCGGTACTACAGGTAGATGGGGGTGGCTTGGGAAACCAGGTAGGTAGGTAGGTAGGTAGGTATGGATGTACCTGTAGTTTACAATACATAGCAGTTTGGTGCACGTTGCGTTGCGGCGCAGGGCCTATCCGTAGCACCTCCAAACGCCCATCCGCGCATCTCATGGCATAGACCGCCGACGATACCACTCCGTATAGTGTACAGCCCCCATTGCGTTGCACGGTCTGCAGTGCTGCTTGTTCCCCCCATGGAGGCTGGCAAGAAACATGAAATGGCCCAGAGCTGAGCCGAGCCGAGCCTCCCCCGGTTTGTTTCCGTCCTCCGGCCTGGTGGCGACAGATGATGAGGATGATGCACTCACTCACCCACTCACTTCGCTTCAGATAAATCACTTAACCGTCTCAGGAGAGCCGGTGCCAATCCCAGCATCGGGAAAATCACAAAAAGGGGACTAAAGTGGGAGGCATCCGGGATACTAGGTACTGTACTGCACGTATCCTTGAAAGTAGTACCACCTAGGTATGGCTGTATGCGCATGGGCCATTTCTAAACCACAACCTTAAGAGAGTGTGATGGATAGACAGATAGATAGCCTTTCGCCGATGCGTCGTACCTACATGCGCTGAAAATGGCAGGCGAATATATCGTAGGTGTACTATATATATGAGGCAAACCAAGTCGGCTCACCACGAGACACACCCAGGATAGCTAGGTAATACCTGTTCTACTGCCACGTAGGTAGGTAGGTAGGTAGGTAGGTAGGTAGGTACACGAGCCCTGTGGATGACACGAGATGAGATCAACCATATTTGTTTTACCTTTGCGCCTGAGCTTGAGCTTCAGAGTGTGTGAGTAGGTAGATACCTACCTGCGTAGGTAGGCTCAGGAATCAGAGGGAGGGCGGGGCGCGCACGCCTGCCATCATCTGAACGGAACGCATACCTCGGGAACATGGAAAGTTGTCATGTTTGAAGATGCAACTCTAAAAGCCGATCCGAAAAGCAACAAAAAGGGGGGGGCAGATCTCGAGATTCAGATTGGAAAAGTTACGACGGGGACATGATGTTGTGAAGATGGGCTCGTCGGTTGCCAACGACTCGACTCGACTCGATTCGACTCGACTCGACATGCGCCTCAAACGAACAGCGTCTAGCGTCCAGTTGATTTACTTGGCTCGCAGACGACGTCGTAGGGGTCCGCTTGTGCGCGGGCAGCGATTCGGGCATCGTCCTGGGCAGCTTGGCACATAGTGGCAGAGGAGATGTCAGTCGACCTGGGATTCCAGTTCAGGACCTGCAGCTTGCCGTGTGGAGTGGCAGACAGACATCAGGCCTCGTCCATGTCAAGACCTTCTGTTGCGCTCGCTCGCAAATAGGTATCGTGAGGGGTTCCCAGCCCAAGGGTATCATGTTGGCTTTTTTTCTCTCGAGCGAAAAGGGAGGGCATGCGAGACGGGAACGCTATTTCCGACGAGTGGTGTAGAACAGACCGTGTACGGTAGTCAACTTAACCTGCTGGTGAGGGTGAAGAGAGTTGTGGGTAAACGGAGCATTCGAAAGAAGCGGCGCGGCGTCGCAAACAAACATGGCGCAAAAGCTTGACTTCTGGGGAAGGAGGGAGTAAGTAGCTAACAAGGTGGGAAAAGGGAGAAAACAAGCATGCAGACAGACAGACAGACAGACGCCCGCTCATATCAAGAAGCCAGAGTCGATGACTGAACAGGCGAAGGAAATAAAATAAAATAAAATGGAGAGAGAAAACACAAAGGACGCAGAGACCCCATCAGATAAGCTTATGGTTCGGCCGCACAAGAGCCCTTTAGTGTTTCTGCCAAGCCGGACGTTGAAGAGGGCGTGCAGTGGAGGGTGGTGAGAGCGGGTGTATGTCCGTACTTCCTATGCACCTATGCATGCATGCATGTATGTATGTATGGCATCGGAAGACGGGGGCGATGTGATGCGATGCTGCCGGAGGTGGTGTTACTAAGCACACTTGAACCTGAGGAATCTATCTGTGGATCGCGTTACCTTATCTACCTGTATCTAGGCAAGTAGGCAGGCAGGTAGCTAGGTAGGTACGTACTCCGTACAGGTACTTGGCGACTCTACGCCAAGAATAGGTGTACCCGTGGGTACGTACCTAATGTCAAAGCTGATGGAGACGATGGGGGCCTCGAATGAGAAGGAGACAACTCAAGTGATGCCACGTGATCCGACCCGTGCGGAGGTGGAGTTGACTCGACTCGACTTGACTCGAGCGGGAAGGGCTGATCAGATCAACAGCCGATAGGTAGGAACTGCCTCACCCAATGAGAGGAACGGACACCCGGCGGCACCTGTCTATACCTGTGCTAGGTACATACTATGTAGTAGTAGCCTTGCCTGCATTGGCTCTGTAATTCGTACCTTATCTGGTTAAATTGGCGAACAGGTACCTACCTCCTAGATACGGTACCTACCAGAGATTAGTGGCCTGCTTCTGACGCTCTGGACCCCGACCCCGACTCGAACAAGAGGCGTGACCAACCAACGTCGTCAACCTAAACCCAAAGAGAGACAACAGACCCAGTCCCGTCCCGCCCGTCCAGGCCAGGCCAGTCCAGCTCCCCGGTCCCCCAAAACATAACCACCACCACTCACGGCTGTCTGTCTCCTCATTTCAACCCCCCCTCGGATTGATTCGTAGAGACAACGTGACTTGCGCCCGACTCGTTCCTACCTAGTCAAGTCATTTTTGGCTGCCCCGCCCTTTCTCAGCTTCAGCTCCAGCCAGCAGCCAGCCTCGCTGATTTACCACGGAGAGAAAGACGTGCGCGAGCGCACCCCGACAACGACAACGGCAACGACGACGACGACAACGACAACGATAACGACGACGACTCATACAGTACGGTACGGTACCTACCTATGCAGTGTTCACTCGTACACGCACCCACGCACCCACGCGCGCAGTAAGCGAGCGAATCCGCAGCTCGCCAGTCAGTCAGCCAGCTAGCCAGCCCGTTCGTTGCTTGCTTGCTTGCTCGCTCGCTTGCTTGCTCGCTGCTCACTGCTCACTGCTCACTGCTCACTCTTTGCTTTGATTTCTTTTCCCCACGCGCAACCGTTCGTTTCCCGCGCAAACTCGACCGACATCCCTCGTCGGATCAGGTTACACACCCACCCTCCCAATCCTCCGCACTGCACGCCCCCCATCCGTCTCGTCCATCAGAGCTGCCTGCGCTTCTGCATTCGCTTGCTTGCTTGCTCGCCCAACCTCCATTGTCAGATCAACATCAGACATCCCCCGCTGCTCTTGCCACCTTCATTGCCCGGACCTGGCGGGAGCTATCGCGACTCCTGTACGGGGGGGTCCAAGGCGTTGCCGCATATACGCCGTCCTTCTCGTCGCGAATCCCTCGTGTCTTCCTCCTGCGGTGGAATCCCAAACCCTTCGGCCTTCGGGGGGGATAGCTCTTATCCTCCTTCCTTTGGCCTGTCGCTTGCTTCCTCTGCTTTCGCCCTCACCCCTTCTGCCGTCGCGTGCCGAAAAACGACTCAATGTCAGACGATGAGTTTACCGGCCCAGATGGCCAACCCGGCAGCGCCGGAGGCGACCGCGACAAGCGCGCCCCGCGATTCAGCTGGACGCCCGCCTACGAAGCCACCTTCTTTCGATCTCTCTGCGATTCCGTCCAGCTGGGTCTGCGCGAGAACCATTCCTTCAAGGCCGACGCCTGGGACCGCGCCGCCACCGCCCTGCGCGAAAAACACGGCGCCTATCCCACCAAAAGCCATCTCGTGAACAAGTCGGACAATGCCCGCAAAAAGTTCCGTCTGTGGCGCGGCCTGCGCGAGGACCCCGAATTCCTCTATAACCCGACCACTCGTACCGTCACCGCCTCCGAGGAGGCCTGGAAGGCGCATATCGAGGTTCGTTGACGCGGCGCGCGTCCCTACGCCCCGCCCCGCCCTTCCGTCGCCTTTCCCCACCCGCTCACACGCTTCTGTCTCGTTCACCCAGGGCTCTGGGGACTTGTGTCGCTAACTCTCTGCCGCAGAAAGAGCCGTTGTCGCGCGCGCTGAGAGGTCGGCCGTTCGATCACGAGCAGTTCATGGAGGTCTTGTATCCCGACGTGGTCGGATCCGGCGGCGCCCCGAAGCGCATCATGAAGCCGAAGCGAAAGGGGCCGGACATAATCCAGGGATCCGAAGACCCCGACATGCCGGGCACCGCCGTCCTCGATCTTCAGGTTGAGCCGCCTTATCGACCCCCTTCGCAATCGGGCACTAATCAACAGGCACAGCCTCGAGCATCAGTTAGCCAGTCTCCTGTAGCACAAATTCAGCAACCAATGATACCCCAGCAGCAAGCGCAGCCTCAACAACAACAGCAGCAGCAGCAGCAGCAGCAGCAACCACAACCAGCAGCACAACAACAACAACAACAACAACAACAACAACAACAACCACAGCCGCAACAGAGACCCACATCCACCGCGATTCCGCCGAGAACGCACATCGCGGGCACGAGCGCATTGACGCCGCCAGAGGAGACGGCCACGGGACGTAAACGATTCCCGCAGCAGGTCCCGACATCCGACGCCGGCGGCAAAGCCCCGACGGCTCCCATGGGGCCACCGACACAGCCAGCGGAGAAGCGCCGACGCATATCAGGCTACACGAATCCCGCACAGGCATCGGGATCCGCCGCATCGTCCAACCACAGCAACGACGCGTCGTCGGCGTCCATGGCATCTGCCGGTAAGCAGCTGGTGGAGGACGGCTTCATCAGGATAGCCGACGCGCTCCGCGGCCGGAGCCCACCAAAGTGGCCCGAGCAGGCCATCGACATCTTCTTCCGCGACTTTTCCGACGAAGACATGGATCTGCAGCTGAAGATTGCCGAGAAGGCCCTGGCGGACGACAACAAGGCCATGATATTTTGCAAGATGTCCCCGGCATTGCGCAAGCACTGGGTCAAGCGGCTGAGAGAGTTGCACAACAACAGCCGCAACGCGTAGCCAGCGCGCAAGCGGACGACACGGGACTCGCGGCGGCGAAGAAGAAGAAGAAGAAGAAGAAGAAGGCGTTTCGATGTAAGAAGACTGTCGTGTGTGTACTCGTGGGCAAGCGGGCAACGGGACTAAAAGTCAAGGGTTAGGCTGCGGGATGAAAGGCTCTTTTGGAAAGCGGGCTCTAAACTACTGAAGGCTGGATAAGCGGAAAGTGGCGTGGGCGTTCAAAGGTGTCGGATCTGAAGGGATTCTCAACAGGGGTTGAAAGGAGTTAGCAACCAAACGGCATAGCGACTTGGGATGTTGAAGCTTTGGCGAAACCCACTTTTTTTCTTTTCTTTTCGTTTCTTCTTCTTCTTTTTTATGGTCTGTACCATCTTTCTTGACGATACTATTCCCAACAAATATCGGAAAAGGGAGCCAGCAGAGAGTGCTGTTTTAGTCGACCGGGGAGGGGGAGCAAGCTGGGGGCGTCGCGCACCGGTCTGTTTCCTAAGTAGCAGGTACATTCAACAAGAACTATTTGTCGATACGGCCGTGATGTAGTCCAGATCCGAAAACCGAACGCGGCATCACGACCACGCGGCGGCGGTAGGACCGCCCCAGCAAAAATGATCCAAAGTCAAGCTGTGGTGAGCCTAGAAGCCAATTCGTTCAAGCAGACGGTGCTGTTTTGTTTTCGGTTGGGGATCGAAAAAAAAGGAAGAAAAAAAAAGAAGAAACGAGATTGTGGTTTGGTTGGTATGGAGGAGATTTGTGATTTCCGCATTCGCCCCGAACGCCAGCCAGGTACATACACGCATTTTGCACATCAGAAAAGAGGTGTTCCGCGTCGTGCTCGTCAAGACGCTATTCGCCACACTCCCCAGTTCGCCCATGCCAGCAATCCATGCTACATGCCAAAGAAGAGAGGGAAGAGTTCCAAGTCATTAGAAAGAAGACAAAATCCAAGCCTCGTCGTCGTCGCCGCGTCCGACGCGCTTGTCTCTCATTTCTTGCCCTTGGTCTTGTAGAGGTAGCTGCGCGGGGAGTTAGCATGTGTCGTGAACCAACCTCCCGGAGCGGTTTCATGGAGCGCGAGGGAGGGAGAATGCTCATTACCTTCCAAAGACGCCCTCGGCGAGACCGACGACACCCAGGATGCCGACTCCCAGGCCGACGTTCTGCCAAGACAGGCGGCCGCGGTCGTACAGACCCCAGGCCTTGTAGCCGAGGAAGGTGCTGAGGCCGACGACGCCGACGAGGTTGGAGATGGCGAGGGCGGAGGCGCTGCCGTCGCTGAGGGAGGAGAACTGGCGCTTCAGCCACGAGTCGGCCTTGCGGGCCTTGCTAGCGGCCTTCTTCTTGGCCAGGTCGGCCTCGGCGCGGGCCTTTTGCTCCTCCTCCTCATCCTCGCGCTCGATGCGGGCGGCCTGGGTGGTGGTCTTGACGTCCTGCTCGTTGAAGTCGTGGGGGACCGTGTGTACGCTGGGCATGTCGACGTCGACGAGGGACGAGGTGGAGAGGGACTCGACGGACTCGACGGCGATTTCGGGGGGCTGGGGGGCGGCGGCCTGAGAACGAGGGGGTGAGACGAGGTCAGCATTTTGATTTTCGTTTTGGGGGGGGGGGGTGTCTAGGTGTTTCGCGATGGGCATGGATAGGAGGAACAGTCTGGAGAGTGCCGTGGCATCACGCGACCAGTGAACGTACCTCCTCAGGAGTCTGCTTGGGGCCCTTGGCGGCCATATCGGCGTAGGAAGCCACTGCGGTGTTTGTCAGTAACGCGCATACAAACAAGCACATGTGCTGATGATGAAGTAACTTGTTGACACTTACTTTTGATATATAGATGAAAGGGGGAGTGTAGGCTTGGGTTTGTAGGTGTCCAAGGTGAGGGTGAGATAGAGAGCAAATGTGATGAGCAAGAGCTTCAAAGTGGTGTGTGTGGGCGTGAATGCACAGATGAGAAAGGGAAAGAAAGAGGTGTGGCAGATCGACAAATGACGTGGGATGGAATGAAATGACGGGTGGTCCCTTTTAAGAGGATGTTGACTTGTGAAGGAAGGAGCCGGAAGGGAAGAAAAATAGGGAAGGGAAGGGAGGGGGGGAACTAGGTAGGTACAGTAGGTAGGTACGCAGACTAGAAGGTCATCAGGTGGTTTGACCATTTCCCCCCCTTCTGTGTCTTTCGAGCTTTCCTTGATCTTGGCTGGCGCGACTGCACCAAGAGGCCCAATGACGTATGACGTATGCGGCTCGGGAGCTTGGGGCACATCGACCACCGAGCCAATGAGAGGCGGGGAAGTCCGTCCAGTTGTGGGGGCGTTCGGTCGCTAGCACCGGGGGAGGAACCCGGACGGTTGCCAGGAACGATAGTATGCGCCGGACCCCGTAGGATGGGGGGTTGATGGGTCCTGGATGAGCTGTCGCTGACGAAATCTGATATTGTTTTTTTATGCTCATGGGTCTTGCGAAAAGAGCCATCTTCATGTTGCCGGGCAATACCAAGATCATTTGCATCGTGGTCAAAACAAAGAAAAAGCCGATGGACCAAGATGAAAATAAAGGAATAAGACTGCAGGGGAAAAATAAAAGACGCAACAATCCTTGGAGAAGCGGATGTCTATTTGTTTTGCTTTCTTCGTACTGGTACACTTTGTACAGCATTATGGTACACGAGATATGCCCCGGATTTTCCCCGTCATGGTGTCATTAGCCGCCCTTTTTTTTTTCTTTTGCGGTGCACCACATCCCTCCTTTCCCGTGTCCTTCTACACACAAGGTAATTCTATCAAGACAACAAATAAAAAAACAGAAGCGACGCTGCATCGCCTCGCTCTCTAGTTATTGTTGTTGGCGGCGGTGGCGTCCGTCGCAGGGGTGTTGGGCTGAGTGAGGTCGACGGGCTCTGGCCTGGCCACATTCTTGACCTCCTCGACCTGCCTGACCTCCTCCTCGTCCTGCTTCTCGGCGCCCGACTTGGCCGCGGTCTTCTTCTCCTCCGACTGGCCCTTGATCTCAGCCTTGGCCTCCTTCTTCTCGTTGGCGGAAGAGGCGGGCGGCGCAGCAGTTGCGTCGGTGTTGGCATCGAGCGCGGGTCGGGCATCTTCGGCGCCCTCTTGGTACTCGTCGTCGTCGGCCAGCTCGGCGCCGTAGACCTCGGGGTATTTCCGGAAGCAAGTCTGCATTCCCCTACAGCACAATTAGCACCCACGTCCGTAACTTGGATATTAGTCCGTGCGTCAACATACTGGAACTTCTCGATGCAGTCCATGCCCTTGGGCTCCTCCTTGGAGTAGACGAAGCAGCTGAAGGCGGCCTTGAACTCCTCGCCGCAGGGGCCGTCCGCCATGCCGCCGAGGCACGGGCAATCCCAGTTGATCTCGCCCGTCTCGGGGTTGAATGCACCCTGCTGGTCGGCCTCGGCCTCCAGAGCCTCGGGAGAGCCGGGCGCAGGCTCGCCCTCAAGCGCCGCCTGCGTCTTTTTGTTCGATTCCGTCGGCACGGGGGCGGCGGCAGGCGCGGGCTTGGCTTCCTCAGCCTTTGCTATGGCTCGCTTGCGCTTCTCTTCGACAATGGCGTCGACAGTGGTAAGGTCGGAGTCGGAGAACTGAGAGGGGGCCGGGATCGTTCGGGCTGTCGCGAAGCTAGGTTAGCAATGCAATCCCATGGTCAACAGTCCGCAACGCTGCTTGTTGCTCTTCTCCAAACACCCCCCATCCCCCGGAGGAAACGTACGGAGATGCTCCTCTGCGAAGACCGGACTCGTGTTATACCAGTAAACGGCGCCGGCCGCAAGACCCCATCTCAATGCCGAGCCCTTCCATGACCGGGGCTTGTCGGCAGGTGTCGTCGAGGCGAATCGTCGAGGGGCAGCGCGGATCGCCGACTGGCGGGCGGCGCTGAGGGCGCGGGGCGTCGACCGGACGGCGCTGCGATACATGTCGGGGGTGGTGTGTGTGTGCGTGTGTGTATATATGTGTCTGTATGGTGTATGACAGAGAAAAAGCCGAAACCAAAAGAGGAAGAAAGGAACCAAACGGGGAGCACCAAGACAAAGGGGAAAATTACGGAGATGGCAGAAGCTGCTAGCGGGTTCAGGGCGTGGGCGGGAGTAAACGGAGCTTGCTTGCTTGGGGTTGGTAATCCCGAATCCAGAAGAAAATTGAAGCTACGCTTCGAATGACGGGTTGCGCCGAGGTTTAAGCGGCGCATTCCCGCCATTCATCGCTGATGCGCAAAGTCCGGCCGATCGGTCGGTCGATGCAAAAAAAAAAAAAAAAAAGGGAAAAAAAAGGAAGGAAAAAAAAAGAACTGCCCAGTTGGGGGAGTCGCCAAAGTGAGCGCGTCATTGGTCGCAAACCATGTTGTACCACTTCTGCGGAATACTACATTAATATTGGTCTGATGACAACGACGCATCGTACATCTATGTATGAAAGGTACTACGCATGTCGGTGAGAAACGATATATTCCCGCTGGTTTCGTGTGTGAAATTTTGATCCATAACTCCTCCCCCCCTCCGAGCTACCCTTTGGCGCATCTGCTCTCTTGGATCTGGTTAAGCGTATTTCTGGAAAGGAAGGGAGAAAAAGGAAGAAGAAGAAGATAAGGAAAGGTGGCCTGTATGTAGCTGATCTGCACTGGAATTTTGTTCCCATGGTATCCCTAGCGTGGATTCGCGCGCCGAGAAATCGCAGCATGTCGCCGCCAACCTTTGAATGGCGCCCCGTAGCGCTTCTTCGCGACAAGACGCCAGAATATCCCGGCCCCGCCGATTTCGCACTCATTGTGCTCAACCAGCCCGTAAAGCAGACTCCCGTGTTTGACTCGCTATGGAACAACGGTATGGGCAATCTGTGAATCGATTCGGGATCTCAAGCTGACCCTCCTCCTCGTCGCAGCTCTCACGCGAGTCGCTGCCGATGGCGGAGCCAACAGATTACACGATATGAGCAAGGCGGCCGAAGCCCGCTCTCACCCGCCATTAGTTAGTCATTTGCTGCCCCCCTTCTCGCCAGGATATCGGACTGTATCTGACCGCCGCAGACCAACCTCGATGTCATCATCGGTGACTTGGACTCCCTCCTCCCGTCCGTCAGGGACTACTACACGAAACTGGAGAAGCCTGCCGAGGTGATACACGACCCCGACCAGTACTCGACAGACTTTGGCAAGGCCGTCTCGTGGATCCGCTCCAACCACGGGCCAAACACCGACATGGTCGCTCTCGGTGGGCTGGGCGGCCGCGTCGACCAAGGCCTCAGCCAGGTGCACCACCTGTATCTCTTCCAGCCGGGGCCCGACTACGCCCAAGGCAAGCTGTACCTCGTGTCGGGCCAGAGTCTGACCTTCCTTCTCAAGCCCGGCCGCCACAACATCCGGGTCCGCGAGGGTGGCGACGACGTGTTTGGCAAGCACGTCGGCATCCTCCCCGTCGGGGGGACCAGCCGCATCACCACCAAGGGTCTCGAGTGGGATGTTGAGGACTGGGAGACCAAGTTTGGGGGGCAAGTCAGCACCAGCAACCACGTGCTGCCCGAGACGGAGGTAGTCGAGATCGAGACGACGAGCACGGTGCTTTTTACTATTGCCCTTGCGGGCACCGAATAGAACCAAACTCGACTGTCGCTTGTTGTACACGGGACTGCCTCTTCCCTCCCTATGCGTGCAATGCGATGCGATGCTCGAGGGAATTGAACGGCGCATACATACAGATTGTAGCCGCCCGACTCCTCAAAAAAAAAAAAAAAAAAAAGGAAAACAAGAACCACAAAAACGCCATGCTCCTGAATCTTTTTCTTCCTTTCCCAACTTCGTTATCATGCCGCAGGCAGCCCAGCCAAAACTCTTCCGACGGCCCCTCACCCCCTTCCCAGCGCGCCCCATCACCGCAAAAAGTGTATGCAGGCCCAGCAGAAGAGGAAGAAGACGATGACGCCGGCCCAAAAGATCCACTTGTCCTCCTTGGCGCGGCGTTCGATCATGCGGATGGTGTCGCCCGAGATGCCCAGGGTGTTACCGACCGAGTACAGTCTCTTTTGGGTGTTCTTGAGCATCTCGCGCTGGGTGCCCAGGTCGCCCAGGACGGCCTGGCCCCTCGCGATGTACTCGTCGAGAGCCGAGTTGGTGTTGGCGAAGAAGTTTTGCTCGCGTAGGGCGTGCTGCTCTCTCGTGACGTCGTTGCCGCCCATGCTCAGCCCGGAGCCGGCCTGTCCGCCAGCGGGGGCGCCGCGGCTGTGGAAGGCCGAGGAGGAGGACGGCTTGGCGACGTTGGCGTAGGGGTTTTCGGGGGTGGAGGTGGCGTAGGCGCGGCGGCCCAGCAGCTCGCTGCGGTTGGTGGTGTATGCGGCATCCTCGCGGGCCTTCTTGAGGGACTCGACCTGGGACCTGAAGTCGGCCAGGTCGTCGCGGAAGCGCTTGACGCGGTCGTAGGCCTCGTCCTGCTTCTTCTTGACGAGCTCCTGGCGGGCCAGGCTGTTGTACTCGTCGATGGTCTTGGAGAAGGAAGCGAGGGAGGCGGACACGTTGCCGATCTCGGCGGGGGTCAGGGCGGCGGGCTGGGCGGCGGAGGAGGACAGCTTCTCGAGGTCGTTGCGGATGGCCTTGCTCTGGCGCAGGGCCGAGTTGTACTGGACGTTCTGCGGATTTTTGTTAGGAGGGGCGCAACTTTCAGTGCAACGCTCGGGCAGTGAGTGTGTGTGTGTGTGGGTGGGTGGCCAACCATGCTTGGAGATTTCTTCTGGTTTGAGACCAGAGGACCGGCATCGGTATCGGTGTTGAAGGCACGGCAGGATGGTCCGGGTTGTTCGAGGACGGCGTGGTGAGGAAGAGGCGGGTGAGGTATCGAGATGTTTGAAATGCACAATTCGGGCGAATGCAGGGTCCCACGGTCCTTGGGCTTGAAGCTCAGGATGGGATGTGCTGGAGCTCTGGACTAGAGTGGGTAGGTAAAGTACCTAGGTACCTACCTACCTTCTCAGCCACTCACTACCTGCTAAGGTGCCTCTACCTAGGTAAATGGGCAAGTAGGCAAGGAAGGTAGGTAGGTGCCTTCGGTACAGGTGGCTTCTCTAGGAACACGTCACCGCCTTCTTAATTTGCTGCACCGTGTTTCTTACAGTGCGTACCCTTGTGCAGTGCAGTGGGTACCGTACCTGATTTTTGGTGGGGATGGGTGCCTACCTCCCTACTTCAGTAAGTCGGTACGTACATACATACCCAGGTACCTAACTAAGCATCCAAGTGTGGAACTTTACTTCGTACACTCAATAATAGACTTCCCGTCTCGTCAATCTTAACTTGGCCTTTTTACTTGTTTTCTCCCTCGAAACGCCCATGTTCCAAACACACTCGTTGGGCATTTCACGATGGCTGCTTCCATCATACCAAAAGAAAACAAAAAACGCCCAAGAAAGGCACCCTAGCTATTCGACAGGCGGGTCGCCGACTGCCGTCCGTGGACCGTCAGCTTCGCGAGCTTCAGCTGGCCCCCATGATGCTTACTGGGGGCTATGCTAATGCTGCTGTCAGCCCGGGCTTTGCCCGCTCAGCCCATTACTTCGGAGCCGCTTCCTTAAACCCGACCTCGTCAATCCTCGAAATGAGACGGCTGTTCAGAGCAGCCGTCTCCAAAAGGCCCACAGATTGTGTCTTACCATGGAGTTGGTCTAACGAAAACGCCGAACCGGCACCGACATGCTACCCATGGTAGTGCGATGCCGCGTCTATCGTATGCAGCGTCTGCGTTGTGCGTCCGAGTCGCATCCGCGAGTCCGACAAACGGCCATGATCTAGCTTCCTTCGCCCCCAGTGACCCCACGACTGCCTAGCTGGAAGCGGGCTGCTTCTGGGATTTCGATTTTTTCTGCTTACTTACAGCCAATCCTCGCCGATATGCCTATTTATCTCGACACCCTTCTCATCCTGGTGTTCTGTTGTTGCCCACAACCCAACACACAACGTCTGCACACTTCACCAGGTTGAACCGCCATATACCTGCCCACAATGTCTCGCTCTGCGAGTCCTGCGCTACCGGAAAAGTCAACGACGATGGATGAAGAAGCTGCGCTGCCACCTCAGCCAGACCAACCGCCACGCTACTCCATCTACACGACTTGGGAGAAGCGAGCCATCGTCTTAGGAGCCTGTCTGGCAGCCTTCTTTTCGCCCTTCACAGCCCAGATCTACCTCCCGGCGCTGACGTTCCTGGCCGACGAGTTCCATGTCTCCGACTCTGACATGAACCTGACTGTGACAACTTACATGGTTTTCCAGGGCATCGTCCCCATGTTCATCGGCTCCTTGGCCGACCATAGCGGCCGCCGACCAGCATACGTCATCTGCTTTGTTGTCTACATTGCAGCAAACATTGGTCTGGCCCTCTCCCAGAACTACGCCTCTCTACTTGTTGTCCGCTGTCTACAGTCAGCGGGCTCTAGTAGCACCGTCGCCCTAGCCTCTGCAGTTGTGGCAGATGTTGTTACTTCTGCTGAGAGAGGGCAGTACGCTGGATTCACTTCCGTCCCCATCGTGTTAGCTCCTGCCTTGGGCCCGGTCCTTGGCGGCATCCTTACCCGATTCCTCGGCTGGAGGTCCATCTTCTGGTTCCTCGCCATCCTAGCTGGTGTCTACTTTGTCCTCCAGCTGATGTTCTTCCCGGAAACCTGCCGCATGATCGTTGGCGACGGATCTGTTCGGCCGCCCCGGCTGTATCGAACCGGTGCCCAGCTACTCAAAGACCACCTCCGGGCCAGGAGAGGGACCGGAGCCCCGATGACGAGGTCTGCGACGGGGGTTTCGGGCACTTCTAAGCCTACGCTAAAATTCAGGCTGAACCCATTCGGATCGCTTCTCCTGCTCTTCGAGCGGGAACTTGGCCTACTTCTCGGCTTTAGCGCCATCGTCTTTGCCGGGTTCTACGCCATTGCCACCTCCATGCCAACCCAGTTCCAGGAGATATACGGCTTTGATAGTCTGAAAGTCGGTCTTATGTATTTGCCCTTGGCTGGTGGATCTGTTGCTGCCGCTTTCATTGTCGGGCCT
Source organism: Colletotrichum caudatum (assembly GCA_030867225.1). NCBI lineage: Eukaryota > Fungi > Ascomycota > Sordariomycetes > Glomerellales > Glomerellaceae > Colletotrichum > Colletotrichum caudatum. The sequence goes on along the minus strand of MU846021.1, from coordinate 74,257 downwards.
CTGACCAACTGGAACTATCGCCGGCACTGCGAACGGCTGGGCATCCCTCTCGACAAGTCCCGCCAGCAAGACCTGACCCTGACCAACTTTCCCATTGAGAGGGCCCGCCTAGAGATTGGTTTGCCGCTGCTGTTTCTGAGCTCAATACTCCTTCTGATTTGGGGCTGGGCTCTTCATCTCCGGGCCCCTGTGGCGGTCCCCTGTGTGCTCCTCTTCCTTTTCGGAGTAGGTATGATCGGCTTCAACAACACCACCAACGCCCTCATCATCGATATCCACCCGGGCAAGGCTGGAACGGCGACGGCGGCCAATAACTTTACCAGGTGTTTGCTCGGCGCGGCCGCGACTGCGGTAATTATTCCCATGATCAACGGCATAGGTGTGGGCTGGGCCTTCACCCTCCTTGCTCTCTTGTATATCCTGTTCAGCCCGGCCTTGTTTGCCATCATGTACTGGGGTCTGAAGTGGCGCAAGGCGGCCAGGGCCAAGGAGCTCAAGAAGGATGCAGCGTAGGGTTGCGGTACGGTAGAATCATGGCATTAAGTGATACCCTTGCTCTTGGTAGTTCAGCTGACTGTTGCAATATATACCCCGTCAGACTTCCGAGTTTTGTTGATTTGATTCACGAGAAATGAAGTTAGCGTAGCCACCACACCACCTATTCGTTGCTGAACCCCGCATCTCCGGCTTACAACGCGACGCCTTTCTTTTGATACCATGTCACCTGTTATCTTGACACTAGGGAATTTTTTTGACAAAAAGTAAAGATAAGAGTAAACAAGTAAAGCGGAATAATCGTCGCCCCCATTCTCTCTAGCGTTTTGTCAGGATTCCAATCGCCTCAGCATCACACCGTCTTTTACCCCCCCCCCAACAAGAACAATAACGCAACGCTTTCTCACCCAACAAACTCCCACTCATCATCTGCGCTGCAATGGGCCAAGACCAGCTTGCTGGCTCGCAGGCCGAGACGAAGACTCTTACGGCCCAGTGTTACTGCACAGCCGTCCACTTCACCCTCACTCTCCCGGCATCCTCCCTTCCCCTCAAAGTCCACCTCTGCCACTGCAGCATCTGCCGCTACACCCACGGTACCCTCTGCATCTTCCACGCGCCCCTCCCGTCAGGGGTCGCGCCGGACTTCGTCGCACCGTCGTCCCTCTCGTCTATGACGGCGTACCGTCATGCCACGGCCTCTAGCACACGGTATTTCTGCAGCACATGCAGCTGCCACATCGGAGACGTGGGCGTCGATGACGACGACTGGGTCATCTCGGCGTCCATATTTGACGCGAATCAGGATGACGTGCCCGTAGTGTGGGACATCCGTACCCACGTCAACACCGTCTCGGCGCCCGGAGGAGGGCTGCACAACTGGCTTCCGCGCATCGCAGGCCGCGATATGGGGGTCTGGAACCCCAAAGGCACGGATGAAATCGAGGCCGCGATGCCCGGAAGGGAAGTCGGCGTCGACGGCGAGGAGATCCTCCGGGCGCAGTGCCACTGCGGCGGCGTCTCTTTCGCCATCTCCCGCCCCGGCGGCGGCGATGACAACGACGACGACGACGACGGAGAAGCCTACGGCGAGTGGCTCTCCCCCGCCGACCGTACCAAGTGGATGGCCTGCCTCGATGTCTGCGGCGACTGCCGCCTGCAGACCGGCGCGCACGCCGTCGGCTGGGCCTTCGTGCCGGAGTCCCGCATCTCTCCCCCGGTCCCGGAGGACCTCGGCGTCGGCACGTCCAAGTCGTTCGCGTCCTCCGAGGGCGTGCTGCGCTCGTTCTGCGGGACGTGCGGCGCGACGGTGATGGCGTACTTCGTCTGCGGCGGGGCGCGGAGGCGCGGCGGGGACGGCGAGAGGCTGCTGAACGTGGCGGCCGGCCTGCTGAGGGCGCCGGAGGGGGTCCTGGCGGAGAAGTGGCTGACGTGGAGGACGGGCCGGCTGGCCTGGGCGGAGAGCGGGACGAAGTACGACGCCGCCTTGACCGTGGCTTTGAGCGAGGGTTTGGCGAGCTGGGGGAGGGGGGTTCATGGGGAGACTCTCGATTTCAACATTGGGTAGGGCGGCCGGCGGCGGTTAAAGGCAAGGAAGCAAGGATCTCAACCGGTTGTTCGATCTATCAGCATGCTCCACGGGTTTTTGTATTCAAGAAGGGATGAGATGGCCAGGGCAAGGGTTCCTGTGCAAGTTGGCCGCATTTCTCCTTTGTCCTTCTCCCGGCCCAGAGACCCATCCGGTGTCCCTGGGGAAACTCCCCCGCTTCCAGCCTTTTTCACATCAACAAACTGGTCAGCGTCGTGCGAAGAAAGCCGGCCTGCAGTGAAGGAGTTCCTTGCCTTCTGCGCCTAGATCTTGGCGTCCGAGAGGTTGTTCGGCGGTGCCGACGCCATAGACTGTATGAATCAGGTCATCTTATGGGCATACACAGCCCGGTCTACCCAGAGATATAGAATTGGATTGACCGAATTACGGCCATCAAGACGTGTTGTGTTGGTGGTGGAAAAAACATTGGCGGAATCCCGCCGTGTGCGGCTCAAGTAAGCCCGAAAGCCGCCGCTAGTGGCTTGTTGTGACAAGATTCGTTGCTGGCGTCCATTTCCGGCATTGCATATCCTCCCCCCCCTGGTTGGTCCGCCGCTGCTTCTTGTCGACGTTTTGCGCAGAAAGGAGAGGACTCGGGCTTGCGAGCGCCATGTCGAATTCTTTCCTGGAGCGGGCGAACCCGCCGCCTAGACGGAAGACGTGTCTCGCCTGCACCAAAGCCAAGCGCCGGTGCGACCACGGTCAAGCGGCGTGCCTGCGGTGCTCGCGGCGGAAGATAGACTGCGTCTATCCCACCACTCGAACATCCAGGCCCAAGAAGCAGGCGGCCCCCAGGCTCACCGAGACACCTGCGCCGCAAGAAGACCCGGAGAGGTCGACCGAGACACCCGCAGCATGCCCGGACAACTCTCTCGTACCATGGCAGCAAGACGCGGGTCTTCTCCAGCTGAGTACGGACGGCTTTGACGGCATTGGTTTGTTCACCGACTTTCACGACCTCTTGGCCCCTGACGTTCTTCTCGACGGAACTTCGTCTTTCTCGTCGCTCACCTCGAGCCCGGAGCAGATGCTGGTACCAAGCCAGGATTTCGCGTCGGATGGCTTGTTCGAGGACATGATAGCCAGTCGCCTCCAATACGCTCTAGACGAGATGAAAAAGGTCCCCTCGTCCACCGTCCTGGAGAACCAAGCTCCTTGGAGTCACCCATACTTGTACCGGGCTCACATGCCGAGAGAGATGCAAGGTGGGGTTTCTCTCCCCTTCGAGGACCACCTCGCCCGCCAATGACCTTTTTGCTTACCACGGCGACGCAGACGCTCAAGCCTGCTGCGCACTGTACATCGCCAAGAACCGGAGCAACTCTCGCTCCGTCCTGCGGACCGTTCAAGCCAGGGCCCATGAGCTGCTCTCCTCCCCCACACCCGGGGACCGTCTCGGCATACTCGCCCGCCTCCAGGCCGCGCTGCTGTACCAGATCATCCGCCTCTTCGACGGCGACATCTCCCTCCGCGCCTCCGCGCAGCAGGCCCTCCCCGCTCTCGAGGGCGCCACGCTGGCCCTCGTGCCCTTTGTGAAATGGGAGCGTGGCCGGCCGGAGACCGGCCCGGCGGAGGACCGTTCCGCCTGCCCGACGAAAGACGCCTGGCAGGAGTGGATCTTTCAGGAATCGGCGCGGCGGACCACGTTCTTCGCCGGCTTCCTCCTGGCCGCCCACAACGTCCTCGTCGGCAAGGCGATCGGCGGCTGCCAGGAGGACCACTTCGCCGGCCGGTCGTGGACGCTGTCCGCGCACCTGTGGGAGGCCCCCGACGTTGTCGCCTTCGCCGTGGCCTGGGGGGGGAGGCGGCACTTCGTCGTCACCAGGGAGAGCTTCGGCGACGTTCTGGAGGACGCCGGCGCCGACGACGTGGACGCGTTCGGGAGGATCCTGATCGTAGGGGGCTTGGGCATCGACGAGGCGAGGCTTTGGTTCCACAGCAGAGGCGGCTCGCTGTGATGGCGTTGCCCGGTAGCCTGTCGTGGGTATTCTCTCCCTCCGTCTGTCTCGTGCAGGCATGAATCTCACAGCGAAAGATCCAAGCAGAGTGTAAGTTGCATCTGCGAATAAATCAGTGGGCATTTTTTTTTTTTTAGTTTTTAAAAGGCAAAGGCAAGTCATGAGCGATAACGAATAGATGTCACTCTTCTGGAAACGGAAAATATCGGACATGGGAAGGCGTCGCATCTCGGTAGCAAGTAGTTCGATTCCTGTTCTGGTGAGGCTCGACGCCAAGATTCTCTGTAGCAACCCTTCCAACCGTTCAATAAGTCTCTGCTGGACAGTTCGACGGTAAAGATGTGTCCCAAGGCCTGTTAATCCCTCCTGATTAGAATCTGCGAGTAAACCATCCGCATCCCCGAGCACCGCTCTCCTTCGTTCGGGGAGGAGGGACGGCGAGCCAGGACGTCTGGTTTCCCACCCGATCCTCTGCCATTCTGACGTCAAATCGTGTCTTCGTTAGGCGTATCCAGTCTTCAGTCGCAATAATCATCGATATAGGGATAACCCCTCCCCCCTCACTAAGCACGCCGTCCCTTCCGTGTTTCCTGAATACCTTATCGAACCCAAGAATTCTTCGCCCTTCCTCCCCTCCTTGCCTGTCTCTGAATGCCTCAACCCCTCTGCTCCTCTCCAAACCGAACTCGATCCCCTCTTGGAAGATACCGAACGCTTCTCATTCCGAACTCGCGGGCGGGCGGGTTGTCTCTAGTAGCGTTCTCTGGACTTGACAAGGTCGCGGACTTGGCTCTGGCTGGGAACACTCTTCAGGCTCTCCAGAGGAGGCTGTCCGCCGAGGCGGCGGAGCTCAAACTGCTCAAACATGCCGTTCTTGTCGTTGTGGGCGAACCTCTTCTCGACGACCTCGTAGAGGCCGTCGTACCGGTACCCGTGGGAGGGAGCCCACTCGGACCCCTTGTGCGCCTTGCGGAGGACGCGGACGGGGTCGCCGCTCAGCCAGCTCGCGGCCAGGGCCTTTGTCGCCTCGGTGCTGGGGGGGATGCTGTCCCTGTCCTCGCTCTCGTGGGCGTTGGACCCGGAGTAGAAGATGGTGTCGCCGGCGTCGACGTCGAGGCCCTTGTACGCGCCCGCCACGATGACGGAGAAGGCGCCCTCCTCGCCCTGGAAGTATATCCCCGCGTTGGAGTGGCCGTGCGCGCCGCGGAAGAGCGCCGACAGCTGGGACGGGAACCAGTCGCCGACCCGGAGGCCGTTGTGGCCGCGGACGTTGGCGCGGCGCTTTTCCCGAGCGTACTCGGGGTTGAGCGCGACGGTGTATCGGTCGCCGGGCCGGACGGCGAGGCCGTGCATCATGCCGCCGATTCCCCAGATTGGATGATTACGAGGGGGTCTCAAACTTCCTGTTGCTTTCGAGGGGTTCGTCTGAGCCTTGGTCTTGGTCTTGGCCTCGGCCTCCTCAACAGCGGCTTGCTGGCTCGCCATTCGAGTGGCGTCTTCCATCCTGGTTGCCCACTCATAAAGCGCCTTCGCGCGCGACTTTGCTCTTTCCTCGAGGTACCGCTTCTTGGCGGCGGGGGAGGGGTTGAAGATCATGGACAGGCACGTCTTGAGAGGGTATCTTGCGTTGAAGATCTCGCGGGGGGCGGCGGTCGGGTACGTGGCGCGGCAGTTCTTAACGTACTTCAGGAAGACCATGACCTCCGCGACCTTCTCGACCACACGAGGGTCGGTCTCGCCAACCGCGGAGGAGGAGAGCCGGCCGAGGGGTATAAGAACCTTGGCCTTGATGATGTTGAAGTAGTCGGCCGGGGACCGGCCACAGGGCAGGGGGACTTGGTTGTTTGAGGCCATGTCTGTTTCTGTCTCTGCCATTGTTGTTGTGTTAGCACCAACCAAGAATTCACCATAGACAAGAACATGAACAACACTTACAGTGATGGATAAGTTGTAAAGAAAGAAACCAAAGAAAGGAGACAGAAGAAAACGGTGTTTGTAGGCTGTTGGGAAGAGGGGAGAGAAAGGAGGAGGGAGAAAGGGGGGAGGAAGAGGTTTATATAGATAGTAGATAGGCAGAGGGGCGGAGAAAGAAGCCAGGCAGCAAAGTGCCCGGCTCGGCTGTGATGAGATCGAGCAGGCACAACCTGTGTTGACCAGCCGGGTGAATGAGATGAACCCGGCAGCAGTGATTGTGAGGCCCAGGGGGAAAGAAGCTGAGCAACCAAGTGCCCGGCTCACCTGCAATCAGATCCAGCAGGCACAATCTGTGTTGATCGGCCGGGTGAATGAGATGTGAGTCTTTGGACCCGGGCCGGTGATGTGGGGCCGGGCTCCGGGGGCCTGAAGCAGAAGGGCTCTGAGTCTCACTTGCCAATGGACTTGGTGGCTGGTCGCACATGGGACCAAATGTGACTGGTTGTTCGTCTGGTTATACCGGACGAGAGTGTGGACGTAAGGTGATAATGTTATCCCAACCTCGGCAATTTGGGACGACAATGGCAATGACAATGGGACGCATGAAACAGGTTCCGGCCAGCGAAATGCTGTTCTGCAACTCGACCACAGGAGCTGATGTGAAAGCGCACAAGACCAGCTCTGTGATGTTTCAGCAACAGTCCCTGGAGCACTATGTATAGTAGTAGTTGGAGGGACTATCTCCAGAAGCTGGTACCGAGAAGGTTCGGTTATCAGGTTCCATGGCACTGCTGGTTGCTTTCCTTTCCCACGCTGTTAGTAACGACACTTGTACTGTGGGCTTCCACTGTGCTGTGGTATCATTGTATACCTGTGCGACCATACGAGTGGTTGGTTGCCTTGAAGATGTGCCTGGAAGAGGGCCGCAGTGTCTTTGCTTGTGTTGCCTTGCCTTGGTGAGGTTTGTTATTCTTTGTCTTCATGTCTTTATGAAAGAACAAGTGCCACGGTGGATCGAGTTGCTTCTGTCTCAATCGATTACCTTGTCACAGTTGACCGATCTTTTGCTGTAAGCAGCCCGGCAGCTTCACGTTTGCGCCGAGGCATTCAGATCGACCGTTGTATTGCATGCGAGGGTGTCGACTACGTCTTGGCCATCAAACGAGAGGCTGAAGAATGATGCTGCTGTTTTGGCGAAGAAAGAATGGAAGCTATCGATATCAACAGCTGGACCGGAACCGCATGAGGGGCCGCCGATGGCGGGGTAAGACTACGTACGTGTACACAAACCTAAGCCGCGTCGCGAGGGCCGATGCCGATAAGCTTGCCCACTGACTGCAGCATATCATTGTGGAATATTTGAGATAAATATGTTGCGTGTTTCCCCGATGGGCGCGAGCCTTCATGTACTGGTTGGTTGTCCCTTTTACTGTTGCGATACCGGCTAGAGTATTGCTGACGAGTCGTCGCCGGCAAAAGCAGCGGTATAACCTCGCTCTGGCGACCTAGCGACAAGGATCACCGTTCTAGACAATGGGCACGGTACTCGGAAACAAACATTGTGTAACCATCCTAGGTGCGGAACGGTGCCGATTGGAGCTGAGCTGTAGTCAATTTCCTCCGCGACTGAGAGAGAGCCGAACTACACGACCCGAAAGCAACAGCCACGGATTCTTCCTCAAGGCTCATAGGAAGCATCACCCACGCGATCGAGGCTTCGAGTGAGGCTTCCATAACATCTTCCAGGGGCTTGGCACCGGCTTACATCCACGGATAAGTACCTGCTGCGCGCTGCCTGACCATCCCTCTGCGGTTGCTGTGCCGCATCTCCGAAAGCCAAAACGCCCGGCCACAAAGGGAGGTGACACCCCCCCCCCCCTGCTGGAACACGAATGAAGAGTGCAGCTGCTGACATGGAGGGCCGCCACAGAACACGGCCGCATGTGCGACGGAGCTTCATATACTGCCACCAACCAAGCGTTGCTTCACTGGGCACATCTCCATCAGGTAGCTAGCTGTTGGCGTCACATGAGCTTTCAGCCGTTACTCACAGGCTGCTGCCAGATGATGCCTCGTGATGAGAGCCCTTGAGGGCTGCGTCTTGGCATCTTGTGTATATCTCACGGGTCCCTGCCCCTTTCTCGGGGCAATGCGTCTGGTGCCGGATCGCCGTCCCCCCAACATCTCACGAGCCCTGAATCGTCTGCAGACGCCTCGCCAAGAAGGACAAAGGCAGAGGACAAGAACGGAACACCATGAGCGCCAACCGAGAGCCCGGCAGGGGCGACACGGACTACAGCCCTTCCGTCTTTAGCCAAGACACCGCCGTCGGCTCCGACGCCAACTCGCTCCACCCGCTCGTCCGCAACGCCGACGACGGCGGCTCCTCCTCCCCGCGGACCCCGACGGACGACTTCCACTACGTGTCCACGCGCGTCGTCAAGGAGGTGCCCCGGGCCAAGGCGCCGACGGACCCAAAGTCCCGCTTCGGCAGGCTCAAGAACCTGCTCAAGCCCCCCGTCGTCAAGGCCGCCGAGGCGCTGCCCAGCCACGAGGGCAAGACGTACCACGTCGACGAGCAGGGCCAGATCATCGAGACCACCACCAGGAGAGCAGGTGAGTGCCGCCAAGGTCATGTCTCGGGCGGACGCGTTGCTGACAAGAGCGACCCCAATAGGCACGATGATCAACCACCGGGCGGTCGGCGCCGGCGGTGGAGCTGGGGGATCGTAGGGCGAAGTCGGCCCGCTGTAGTGCTATCACGGCCATGGCAAGGCAAGGCAATGGGCAGTGCGAGTGCGTATGCGCGAAGTAAGGTTGTCTATTTCCAAGTCTTAGATCTTTTGAACTATGTACATCACACCCCACCTAACTGCGCCTCCGTCCTCACGTCCCTTGGACGACCAAGCCCTACGCTATCCAGAACCACACCTTCTGCAGCATGTTCTTCGGGACCGGCTCCTCGTCGAGCTCGGCCATGGCCTCCATCTCGGCAACGCCGGTGGTGACGTCGACGTCGGCGACGCTGCGCGCCAAGGGCGTGCGGAACCAGACCTTGTGCCCGACGTAGAGCACGAGGAAGATGGGCAGGGTGATGTAGGCGGCCAGAAAGTCCGAGACGCTCCAGTGGCCGGGGAAGAAGACCTGGAAGCCGTTGGTGAGGGTGAGGACGACGAGGAGGCCGAGGATGAACCAGGTGAAGTAGGGCTGCAGGGGCGTGCGGAAGGGCAGGCGGTGCATCATGTCGTGGTGGATCATGGCCTTGCGGAAGCGGAGGTAGGTGACCAAGACGACGATCCAGGCGATGAAGCCGGAGATGGTGCTGATGTTCATGAACCACGTGAAGACGGTCGAGGTGCCGCTGCTGACGGTGAGGTAGGAGAGCAGGGCGATGGACCAGGTGCCGAGGACGGCGGTGTAGGGGACGCCGCGCTTCGTGGTGCGGGTGAAGAAGCGGGGGGCCTGCCTGTTGAGGGCCAGGCTGTAGAGGATGCGGCTGCCCGAGTAGAGGAAGGCGTTGCCGGCGGACCAGGCGCTGGTGAGGATGGCGGCGTTGATGACGTGGTTGAGGCCGCCGATGCCGGCGCGCTGGATGCCGATGACCCAGGGCGAGGAGGCGGCGTTGGAGGTCGGGGTGAGGAGCCGCGGGTCGTCGGACGGGGTGATGGCGCCGATCATGAGGGAGCCGAGGCCGTAGAAGACGGCGAGGCGCCAGACGAAGCGGCGGGCGGCCTTGGGGATGTTGCGGCGGGGGGCGACGGTCTCGCCGGCGGCGAGGGCGATGAGCTCGGGGGAGGTGATGAAGGCGAAGCCGGCGCGGACGAAGCCGGTCCAGTAGGCCAGGAACCTGCCGGTGTCGCCGCCGACGAGGTAGGGCTTGATGGCGCCGGGGTCGTACCAGTAGAGGAAGCCGATGCGGCCCTCGTCGGGGGCGCCGCCGAGGATGATGACGAGGCTCACGAGGACGAGGCCCAGGATGGTGATGAGCTTGACGCTGGCGAACCAGAACTCGGCCTCGCCAAAGATCTCGACGGCGAAGATGTTGAGGGCGAGGGTGACGAGCAGGATGATGGTGATCCAGACGGCGGGGGGCACGGGGCTCTGCCAGTAGTCGAGGAGGATGGCGCCGGCCGAGGCCTCGGCGCCGACGAGCATGGCGTAGGCGTACCAGTAGTTCCAGCCGGCGGCGAAGGCCAGGCTGGGCTCGACGAAGCGCTCGACAAAGTAGGGGATCGAGATGCCCTTGAGCGGGAGGTAGGTGGCCATCTCGCCGAGGTTGTTCATGACGTTCCAGACGACCATCATCATGGAAAGGTAGCCCATGAAGAGCGGCGCGGGGCCGACGGCCGAGAGGATGCTTCCCGAGCCGACGAAGAGGCCGGTTCCGATGCTGCGACGGGGTGTCAGTCTAGTTTTTTTCTTTGTCTTTTCTTCTTCTTCTTCTTCCAAGAGTCGAGCCAATTGAGGACGACGAAAGGGGGGGACGGCGCAGAAGGGCCACTCACGCGCCACCCAGAGCCAGGAATTGAATGTGTCGGCTCTTGAGGCCTCGCTGCAGCTGGTCATGCTGGTTGACCAGGTCGTTCGGGTCGCCGCCGAGGGTCGCGAAGTTGACATCGCGGGGGAAGGTCTCGCCGGTGTGCTTGGACTCGACGTCGGCCAGAGGACCGCCGCCTCTCTCGTCTTTGTCCATGGTCGCGACGTTTGAAAGTGAGATGGAGTCGCCGACTCGACTTTCAAGAATGGCCGAAGAGGCGAGAGAGAGAGAGAGAGAGAGAGAGAGAGAGAGAGAGAGAGAGAGAGAGAGAGGAAGCAAGTTGTGGGCGTGCGGGATCGACGGTGTATATTGAAGGGCTGGCGGGCGGGGGCACCTTGATTTCTTTTCCTCTCTCGCCTCCCCTGTTGCCGCGGCGCACAGCTAATACAGGCTTGTCCTTGTGCCCGACGCAACCGCGAAATGATTCTAGAGCGAGAGAGAATAGGATGGGGAGAGAGAGAGAGAGAGAGATTCAATGCAAACAAAAGGCCAAGCAAGTTCGTACCGAAAGGACGGAGGATGATGGTAGTAATATGAAGGCTGGGCGATCAAGGCATCGGCGAAAGCTTCCCATCAGTCGCACAGCAGTCGAGAGGGGCTGCAGTCAGTACCTTGGCTCCAGAGTCTCCATAAACCAGCGGAACGCGCCTCCGTCACTTTCCCCTCCCTCCCCCAATTCTGTCTGCTATTGTCCCGTCTCTTCCCTAGTCGTGTACTGTGTAACCGGGGACGCTCCGAGGGGTGAGACGTGCAAAAGACAGGAGCAGCGCGTTGCTTGAGTGCGGCCGACGTGACGTATTGATAGATGGCACTCTGTCGCACCGCGGCTGTGCGAACGAATCCTTATTGGAGGCCGGCACTCACTGACTGACTGACTGACTGGTGCACATAGATAGAAAGACGGGCCAAAGCTTCCCTTCCCCCCTCTTGTCAGCCATAGCCATGGGGGCGAAAAGGACCAATCCAAGCCCGTCGGGGAAAGCGATCAGTCGGCTCATCAGTGTTTCTGTATCGTAACGCTTTCGTGGCAAGCCACCGAACCCATGGGGTAGAAGACTCGGACGGAAGGCTTATCTACTTGGCGGACCAGCATGAGTGGGACGCCGAGCTCCACGGCATCCACACTCGGCCAAACGTTCGGGGAATCCAGGCGTGATAAGTCGAACGCCTAGACATGGGGCATGTGTCGGTGTCGGTGTACGAACAGCCCGTGAAGAAGCGCAGAGGGCGTGGTGTATGGGATGGGATGTCTAACCGAGAGAACCTGCGGGCATGATAAGACGGATGGGCATCGGCTCCGTCGAAAGATCAAGTGGGTGTACTTGCGTGATTATTTTCCGATTTTTTTTAAAAAAAAAATCTTTTTGCAGGTAAAAAAAATATTGATTAATTAGTTGTTTGATGGACCGCAGATGGAAAACATGGAATCCTGTGCCCGCCCCACGTTACGGGAAATCCATCTTACATAAGCCGAGAGCACTTGTATGGTACTTTCCGCGATCATCTCCGCACGACTATGCGTACCTAGAATGTACGTACTTAATGAGTCCAGGTACGTACTCCCAGACAGTGCCGAACCCCATATCACGTGGCTCCACACATACAGCACAGTAAGTAAATGCGGGGCTTGAAATCTCAGATGCGCCTCCCCCGCCCGCCCGCGTGCGTCCAATTGATTGACACGAAAACGCCGTTCCAAAACCAAACAAACCAAACACAAACCATGACGTAAAATTTTCATCCCCTTCTCCAGAGTCCCTTGACTTCTTGACCGGCACGAGCACCCGTAGCCCGTTGCCCTGAGCTCTCCTCTCCGTCCTGGGGAAGCCTGTCTATCCTCTAATTGGCTTACTTTACTTACTGTATGCATGCCGACTGGAACAATGCCTGCGCATCGCGTGTCCGTCGCATATGAACGACAGATACGCCGTGTTGAGCCGGGCTTCCAATAAAAAGTGGCTTGATCGGCACCAATTCAATATCAACCGCCCTCCCTCAAAGCAATCAAAACTTGGATGCTTATCAGATGTGACCGGGGCATCTGCAAGGGGTGCCGATACCACCCGTCGAGGTACGCACCACTCACTCCCTGTTGTTTGGCAATTGGTCTTGCGCGCAACGGGCCGGTAGATGCGATGATGCTCCCAACCTGCCGTTCTTCCGCGTCGAGGCACGTCACGCCGGGCCAGTGAGGCGGAATCCTCCTCCGACGCCAACCCTCTCTCCTTCCCCCCTCACTAGCGCCTCGTCGGTGAGCCGTCCCGATCCCGATGCCGAGTGCAGACTTCCTTTGGAGATACCAACCCATCTCCAAGAGACGTCTTCGTCCTGCGTATCTGTCACTTGCGTCACGCACGCCCAAGACACTGACGGGGCGAAGCCCGGCCAGACCTTCCACGTGTCATCGTCCACGTCTTGCACATCAGGATGCTACGCCTCCCCCGCGAAGAAGACGCATGCCATTCATTCAATTCACACACGTGCCCAAAACCCCGGATTCTGAGAACAAGCACGACGTGCGCACATCCGGGGCCAAATCACCCCATTTGCGGGGTCTTTAGGAACCGCCAATGCTGGGGTACGCGAGGAACAACCTGACAGACTCGGTTTCTATTACGTCTTGGTTACTCAACCTACCCCTACAAACCGCATAACACGGTACACAGTACACAGTGCTTGCTACCTTTCAATCGTCTTCCCTTTTCCATTTCCCGAATTTGATGCTCCTGCAGAAGCCTCCAGACCGCTCGTCAACATACCACGATCGATACTACGTATGCTGTCCCGCTACCCATCTCATATCGCGAGGAGAGCCAAAACACCGGCTGCCACAGCCTGAAGAAGCGGTCCGCCGCGCGCGTTTGCGCCGTTGGCAGGGACCGGAGGTGTTCCAGTGGGTGTACTTTCTTAAATTAGTCGTGGTAGCTAGAGAGCGACGTCGGTCTGGTGTTGGTGATCGCTGCAACAGACGGGGAAGTGGTCGGCTGCGGCAGGAATGGAGTCTCTGTCGAGGTTGTCTCCATCTCGGAGGTGAATGCGAACACCGACGTGGACTTCGAGACGAAGAAGGACGTTGCAGTCTCGTCGTCCGGCACCGACACCGCGGAGAAGATGGTGGAGGTCACCGTGCTCTCGGGCAGCGTGTCGACCCCCCGCCCGGGTCCGTGCAGCGCCGGCCGAACGGGCAACACCCGTACGCGCCGTTGGTGCCGAGCCAGCACGTCGAGCTCGAGAGGCACCCGCCCTGCTGGTCCGGACAGCACGTGTACGACAGCGGGATGCAGCCGTCGCCGCACGCCTTGCGGCCGGACCCGCTGCACGGGATCGGGATCGTCTGTCGCTTGTTGAAGACGGGGAAGGCGTCGGCCGCAAGGGCTGTGGACGAGAGAGGGCCAGGAAGGGAATCGCGTCTTGAGCAAACTGGTGAAGGGAGCAGGCAGGATGTGCCATAAACGAGAGAGAGCCAATGTCTGTTGACTGCGCTTCTCGGGCGATGTCTTGACCCAGCAGTCTCTTCCCTCTGAATCGCGAAGACGCCGCCTTTAAGTACATGACGGACAACACGAGGGAGGCTGCGATGTTGGGGCTTTCTGCTCTGTTACTTCCACCATGTGAAGCAATTCAGCTCGCATAGTGGGCGGAGATGGACTTGCCAGCGAACATCAGCGTGGCGCCCAAGTCAGCCCGCGTCGCCGCACTCTGGTGCCTGACGGACCGCAGGGCTGATTGGAGATTGGGGACAAGAGGAGGCGATGGCTCCTTTCCACAGACACAGCAACAGAGGTCGCCCGTATCACGGCTGACCGCCCTGCATGTAGCATGCAGCTGGAATCATGCAATACGGCGGCAGGCTGTGGACAAGGCGCCGCTATGGTGGGCGAGTCAAAACCAAACTTGACACCACGAGAAGAGACCAGTCCTCATTGATCATGCACCACGGCGAAGGGAACAATTGAAGGCTCACAAGAGCAAACAAACAAAAACCCAGAAATCCATCACTCGGGTGACAAGGGAAGAAAGAAGTTGGAGAAGAATGGCCGGTCTCTTCCGGCCACTGTGGTTAAGAGTGGCCTTCCCCTCCCCCGTCCGAGTGTCTGTATATGCGTTCTTGCTAAGCTGCAAGTGAGATCAGCCGTTTGGGTTCGTTAGACGGTAGCCCGAACCATAGCAGGCAGCGGCAGGAAACTTGTTGTAACCAGGGGGTTGTCTTACTGCCTTGAAAGACCTGCTTCTGTCAACAAAGTCGGCTGCGAGAAACATGAGAGTAATGACAAGCGTAGCGACCCCTTGCCCTGCACCACTCCCACTGTCGAAACCTGGCGACGGGGCCTGACTGCCTTGGTCTTGGGTTACTGGGACGACAGCAAACCATCCCCAAGGCTGCGGTTCCGGAGCGTCCTGTCGCTTTACGACTGCTTGACCGTCGACTATCGCGGCTTTCTCGAAAGCAGGGACTGTTCGCGTTGGGAGCGGGGACCGACGCCTTTGTAGCAGGAGCCTGACGCTGAAAAATTTTCTTAACCGTTAGCAGAGCATCTTCTCGGGGAGAGAAATTTTTATATGAAGCGTATATTACATCCGGTTTGGGTTCTCGTTGCTGCTTGATAGATCTGACTCCATGGAAAGTAGCGCTCTGACGCCACCGATGTAACAGACAGAGAGCAAGCTTGGAAGAGTGAACGCTGACAACCCGGCAAAAGAGTGAAAAGGGTAGAAAACGAAAGAATGATTACTGCAGAGATGGTCAACACAAGGAGCTACACTTGCAGGTGCATTCATTCCTCATACCATTGAACAAAAAAACTATACCGAGTATGTCGCATATGCCAAGTCTTATCAGTGCATGCGCTTCAGAATGTCACCCAAGTCTCCGTGTTTAATTTGTTCCTTAAAACCACCCCACTAGCTTGATTAACCACCATTCAAGTAACCAAGGGGGTGTTGAGACGAAAATTGTAACAAGGGACGGGAACTCCTCTTCTTTCTAGATTTTGATATATTCCTACTGCCACTTTCGGGGTTTTCCGAACCCGAAACGTAAGAGTCTCATTCCTACTTGTCAAGCGGACGTAAAGATAAGAGTCAGTACCGGAATCATCAGGATTGCATATAACCCTCGCAACTGGCAATTGGCAGCGTTAAAGCATGTATGTAAGTGGGGTCAGCACCAGCATTTCGATCTCGTTTACCCCATTGATGCAGACGAATCTTCGAGGTCAACCTATTACGTTGCAGCACATTACATCTGCGGGACCAGGGACGGGAGTCGACTTTGCTTAGCGAGGTACCATGCACATCACCCTTCTGGTAAGATATTGAACCACAACAGGCGACTCATCAAGTTTTCTGCGCAGCCCTATGAGGCGGCATAGCTGCAGGTGGAGCGGTAATACTGGCATCCCAAGCTGGGGGGAACCTGTGTCTTGGATGCCGGAATAATGGGATCCAGGCAAGCGATTTGGGCCTCCTGTGACCGTGGTATGAAATAATGATCTCTGGATCAAATAAAGAGCCTGGAAAATCACGCATGACTGGAAAGGGTCAGCAGCGAGAGATACCAAATGAGCGGCCAAGGGAGGTGAAGCCAGCAACTCCGTCATCGCCCTAGACTCGCAGTCCTCTTTGGGGAACTGAGACAGGGGTCCTGATCATGGGGCGAACCACACAAGGTGGAGTTATGACCTGTTCTAGGCCACTTGGAGCGTCTTTTCTTCAATTTCTTCCAAGTTCTCGCCTGGAGTTGCGAAGTCGATGCAACCTGCGTGCAGGTCAAGCACGTGTTACCGGCGCCCCGGGTATTGGTGACCGATATCTGCGACCGAGAGAACAAGCCTGTCCCGGACTGATACACCGATAAGGCCGCCAAAATCAGCCACCGCATGTAGGGTATTATCGGCCCTCTCCTGCGGACTGAACTAGCGGCCTACACAGAGTCGAGGTTGGGGATCAAATCTCGCAAGCTCGACTACGCCATCGTGAGACCAGGCGGCTTGAGTCAAGGACAGGTTGGGTAAGGTGTTGCGACGCTGAGCATCACCGGCTATTGCTGATAGTGAGGAGGCTCGGCTTGTTTCTGATGCGGCCCACCCCCACCATCCGTGTGGTACCCTTGAGGATCGGATAACTCGTCTCTTAACAAGACAACCCGCGATAGTTTGGGCTTCCTCACGCGCAACTCAGAATATACAAGATAATCCGACTCTTCGTTGGACCATCCGCCGATCTGGGTTCTCTGTGAAATCAATAGAAGAATTCTGCCGGCGAGGTGGGCTCAGTCTGTGTAATTCCCGGCGCAGATGACACTGGGGTTATCTACGCTGCGATCCAAAATAGGAAGACCCATGAGCCGGCATTTGACGTATTGGGACCGGAGGAGAAGAGTTCAGCCTTGAAAGAAGCCGTTTCACGGGTGGTGGCAGACAACGAGTATACCTCTGAAGGGTCCTACTATGAAATCAACAACAAACACAATCCTCCTCGCGGGAGTCAAACCCGTAGCGTAGTTCTGGGCTTCGGGTTATATGGGGCAGCCAAGTAAACCAATGCTGGCTTCATCTCCTTCATATGTCGGCTTGCCCCGTTCTTGCCATTTTCAAACCTGGCCCTTTGGCATTTTCAAGTTGCTGCTGTCTCGGGAGCGTTCATGGGCTTTCTACCCCAGATATTCCAGCTGATGCCCGTCAGCAAACATGGCTCTTCGTCGAAGAGTACGAGTCGGCCACTTACAGAGAAAAATACGCATGGATGTTCCGGTTCCCGAGGTCCTTGCGAACGTCCACGACGTGCACGAGCACCTCTTCCCTTGTCCACCCGAGGGCTCTAGTAAAGGGCGCCATCACGAACGCTTCCCAGTTCATTGCAAAGTTCTCGTAATTCCAGATGCCGATTTCCTTGTAGTGCCTGTCTTTCGGCCACCCGTTCGTGGGCCATTTGAAGCGCTGGATGTGGACGTCTTCGAAGCCGATCTGTACCATCTTGTCCTTGAGACCTTGAATGTCCACAAAGGGCCGGCCAAAGATGGCTGCCGACTGCGCCAGCATTTCGATGCTTTTCACAAGAGGTGCGTCCGCCGGGAGAGTGTTGTCGTCGCAGAGGGGTTTGACATCCATCTCAATGAGCTCGAGGTACCCGCCGGGACTGAGATGGCTGGAGGACAAGGTGTGAGAGATTTACGGCATACAAGAGCAACGCATGAGTACTTACTTGTAGGCTTGCCGGAGATATCCATCCCAGTTACCAATGCTCGAGGTCATTCCTCTGCTGTGTATATAGTCAAAGGGGACCGAGAATATCCAGGGCTCTTCGACATCATCGATTTCAAACCGGACGTTGGGGGGCACGCTGGAGAGTTGTCAGTCTTTCTTCAAATCTGGTCACCTCGTTCATGTTGCTGGAGGTTCCTACAATCCAGGCTGGCTCGGGGACAAATCAATGCCCAGTACCTACGTCCGCGTGATAAGTATAAGGGCACGAATCAAGTTGCGGGCTATTGTTACGAATCAAACTGGTGTCTTACCTCCGCCTCAGGATGCTCGTCTCCGAAGTCAATTGCCCAAATACCAGAGCCCGTCCCAAGATCGAGAACTCGCCCGACTTTTGCGCCGGGGTCATTCGGCGGGGCGGTTCCTAGTTTACCGCCGCAAGATCGAATCACGATGTTGTGTTGCAGGTCTACCAAGCATCAGCGCCCTGGGTTTTATCGGGCAAGTTTCAAATGAGAGAACACATACCGAGTCTGTCGTTTTCTCTTTCATCGTTGGGGATATAGTATTCTAGTTCGACTGGTGAGTAACTGACGTCACAACAGAAACAGAGGGATGCGGGATCTTACTGCCGTCCTTGTACTTATGATAAGTCCGTCCGTTTTCCAGTCGGTAGTCGAAAACCGAGCTCGTAACGC
The DNA here is from genome assembly GCA_030867225.1 of Colletotrichum caudatum. Lineage (NCBI taxonomy): Eukaryota > Fungi > Ascomycota > Sordariomycetes > Glomerellales > Glomerellaceae > Colletotrichum > Colletotrichum caudatum. The sequence continues at coordinate 55,865 of MU846021.1, read as the reverse complement.
TTTCACTTGACAAAGCGTTTGACTACAGGCCGACACGTCAATGTCTATACCGCAGGAGGTTCCAACAGAGCATCACTCACTTCGGCAATCGAGAAATTGTCGTCTGTGATCTTTGATAGCCGTTAGCATGAAGGTGGACACACCCGTTTTCCCCCACCACAGAGCCCTACCTCCTCGGCGGCGATGAGGTCGCCATCGACGTTTTGTGTGGTGGAATCACCAGCGTTGACAATAGAGTCTGGAGCAACTATGGCCTCTGACGCCGCGGCGGCCGGAGAAGTACTCGCCATGTTTTCGGTCCGAGACACGTTTGAGGCTATTGTGAGCGCACCGGTTGGAAAATTTGGGGCCTCATAACAAAGGTCACGCACGCACCGACTTTTATCTGTCCCTGCTTATTTTGTTTACCCCTCTTTGAGCACACTCGTCGTGGGGCATTCTTCAACCGGATGTAACGTGCGTCTGGGTAAGGCATGGGTAAGCATGGAGGAGACCCCTTGCAATATGTCTTGCGCGATATGTCAGCTCGGCCACTAGGTGCCCAGGCCGCAATAATAGCTGCGCTGCTGCTGGAAGATTTATATCACTGATCGGGTGACTGCTACTGAGAACAATTGCGCTCGCCTTTGGTTCTTGTTGACAATATGTCATCTTTCGGCTGTGTAGATTCATCATGGCGACTGACTAGTTGCTGTTCACTTTGACATCAGGTGATATGCGTCTACGTATCAACCCCTCTGTTGCACTGTGGAAAGGGGTCTAAGCACATTACGAGCAAGGGCCCGCGCCCGATTTGTCCCGGAGGGATATACAACGATAGCCGACTTCCAGGGAAGTCTGGCAGCATCGCCTGAGTGCACCCAGCTCCTCGGAATGTAGTCAAGAGGCATAGATCATATTTTGAAAGATTTTATTATACAAAGATCTGGGTTGAATGGTATATACGTAGGGCTACATGTGAAGCAGGCTTCTTCGTCATTGGCAAGGCTTGTGCTAATTACCCTTTTGACTTGCGGGCTTGTCTGGCAGGTTACTTATGCGCTCGCCTTCGCAGCCTCGATGATAACATCAGCAGCCTTCTCGCTTGCTTGGTAGATGGCAGCGACGATGTACATTCCGGGAATTTTGGGGAAGATGGACGCGTCCACAACGCGGAGTCCGTCGACACCTCTGACACGGAACTTGGAGTCCAACACGGCCATCGGGTCGTCATCGGCGCCGATAGGAGCGGTGCAGGAGGCGTGGTGGCCCCATGCCTCATCGCGGGCGAACTGCTTCAGGTCCTCCTCAGAAGTCATCTCAGCGGGCGGCCAGATCCGTTCGAAACGGCCATCGAGGGGGATGAGGTCCTTGAAAGCCTGGATGCCGTACTTCATGCCTTCGTAAACGGCCTGGAGATCCTTGTCTCCGCCGATACCCTCGCCGAGACTGTGGAAAGTGATCTTGGGGGTGTCGCGGGGGTTGGCGCTGGTAAGGTTCACGGTTCCGGCATTGTTGCGGGAGCGGGCCTTGAGAGTCAACCAGGTCCAGATGCTCAGATCTTCGGTGGCGTGGATGGAGTAGCTGGGGAAGTAGCCGTTGAAGTACGCGGGAACGCCGCCGAGGAACAGATCAGGGTCACCCTCAGCCACGGAAGAGTGCTTGATGTAGCCGAAGGCGATGCCGTTGGTGGTGTAAGAGCCCTTGAGGGGTCCTCCGATGTTGTTCTTCCAGTCGTTGTAGCAGGGGTCGGTGCCGTTCAGGAACTTGCACTTCTTAAGAAGAGCGAACTCCGTGGGGGCCTTGCCGACAATACCGATCTCATAACGGTCCTGCATGTTACCACCGACGCCAGGGAGATCCTTGACCACAGGGATGCCAAATGACTTCAGCTCCTCAGCGGGACCAACACCACTCAGCTTCAAGATCTGCGGCGTGTTGAAGGCGCCACCGGACACGATGACTTCACGGCTGGCGAAAACGGTGCCGGGAATCCCGTTGTCCTCGTTGGTCGCGCGGGGGTCGGCGCGGTACAAGCTCTTTCCAGCCAGGTAGTCAACGCCAGTAGCTTTGGGCTTGGGGCCGGTGGTGTCAAAGTTGACTTTGGTGACGAGAGTGTTCAGAGCGATGTCAAGCTTGTACTTCTTCGATCCGTCCTTGTTGGTGGCGCGGGCAACATCGAGGACAAATCCACGAGGAGAGCTCCGCGAATAGTTCTCGTCCATGGCAAGGGGAATCTGGTAGATGAGCTCGGCGTTGTCTCGCGACGGCGAAGGGTTGTTGATGTCCAAAGTCAGGACCTGAGGATGTGAGCGAGAGAGTTTGCTTATTGTGACCAATGGAAAACTTACCTCCAACAGGCCAGTGACAGTGCCCAAAAGCTTTCCAACCAGACTCTTGCCCATGGCAGTGGCAGCGGCGACGACCAAGGAGGCGACCTTGAGATCCTCAGCGATCAGCGTGACCGGAGTGACACGGGTCTGCAGCCATCCGTTGAGACCGTGGCCGACAATGCTGCTGGGAAGGTAACGGGCAGCCTCGAGCTTTTCGAAGTACTTGTCCATCACATCCGGAGCCCAGGAGTCGTCGCCAGTGATGGAGGCGATGTAGCTCCAGTCACTCTTGGTGGGCTTGATAGTCACCAAGGCATTGTGCTGAGAGCAACCCCCCAGAGCGCCGGTACGCGGGTACAAAATGCCCTTCTTGACGGAGCCCGCCGGGGGGTCAAGTCCGACGTAGTAGTCACCCTCCGGCGTCAAGTAGGTCATCTTAGTGTCCCGGCGCGCCTGGGTGTCGTTTGCATAGTGGTTGACGAAGAAATCCCACTTGATGGGGACATGGTCACTGCTATAGGGATGCACAGCTGGAACCTGAACAACAGGATCGGCTCCGTGGTCCTCGCCTGGATGGCTATTAGCGGGGTTCGTGAGCTAGAAGCATGACTCGCAACCCACCTGCGTCGATGAGCAGTACACTGTGGCCGGCCAAAGCCAGGCGAGCGGCAAGCGGGGCTCCTCCAGGGCCGCTTCCTACGACAATGTACTCGTAGGTTGAGTTGGGCTTCGGGCCAGAAGAAGGATAGGTGTAGCCGTTGGGGGGCAGTTCGGCGGATGGCTGATACGGAACCACGGGCGCCCTCCAGCTGGTGAACCTGAAAACTAGTTGGCTGGTGATTCTAGTGACACGCTCGCTTGACTTTACTTACGCAGATGCGCTCGTCGCTAGAACAGCGACAGAGTTGATAAGTCTCATTATGGATTAGATTCGATGGGTGTTTCGGAGGAAATAAGCGAGTGTGTGAGCGAATGTGGGCGATCGAAGCAGACGGCAACGCCAACGATTGACGACTGGATCTCTCTTCTAAAGCAAAACTAAGAGAGCGACTGGACAAACACACACACAAAGTGTAGTTGTGTTATTTGGGTGAAGGAGCGGCACAGCTGGAACGCTGGATAGGTAGGTGGTGAGTTGTCAAAGCGAATGGCAAAGTGGCGTGCTGGTTAAATGGCTTCACAGAAATGCATCAAGCACACAGGAGCCGAGGCCAATGCCATCGCAACGCTTGCAGATCAGGATACTAGGTGGTGGACACCATTCGCACAGTCGGGGCTAGCAACGGGCGATAATCATGACGACTTCCCAAACTGTCTCGTCGATCAGCAAGGTCTTCGTCGTATTCAGCAGCGCCCACAACCGGTGCGGGATGTGGGTGGCAGCTGGGGTTAAGGAAATTGAGGTGTGCCAGCCTAGTCCGCCGTTACATGTCAGGAGTCTTCACTTTTAAGCGACCTGTCTAGTACGACGCGGGGAGTCGGGTCAATACTACGACACCGCATGTCAGACTGACAGCCGGCGTCTGTGCCTCGACATTGACAAGGGGGCTACGCAACAGTCATCTTACTATAATAGTGGTCTACGAAGTGTGTGATATGAGATGACAGCTCCGCCCATTGCATGGCAGAACCATGGCCCTGGGACGGAACGCGGTGGAGTGTACCACACGGTCCCATCCACCAAGGACCGTTCCACTACATTGCGGATCAGATATCAACCAAGATAGACCTGGCTAGGGAGGACAAAACTCCGAAGACTTTCCGTGACAACCCACCCCATCTCTTTCCGCCCGATCTCACTACTGGACTGGGCGTTCTTTGGAGATCAAATTCGAGTATGCAGCTTCTTCTTCGCAGAGGTGTTTGGAACAAGCTGGGAACATCACGGTTCGGGACAGCTATTAGTACTCGGCCCTGAAAAGTGACACCTCCTAAATGAACGCCAGGTCAGGCACAAATGGTGTTGCCAGGCTTGCCCGCTTACTCATATCTGAATATGCACACCGTTGGATCCATCCCATTTTGTAGCGATCGACAATCGGCGGCAGAAACGAGAAGAGCAGGCTCTGACCAAAAGTGGAAAGGCTTCCCATCGTCATCCTAATCCACATCGGCAGGATTTGGTACACGCGGCAACGTCCGGAAGCCACGGCTCGTTGACAATCTACCATACGGATAGATCCTCTGGCAATTGGTGGCACAGGCAAGACGATCTTTACTAACTCTGGCTCACTATCGGTGAATTGAACGCCGACAAGACAGGTTTCCTTGATGTTGAAGGGCAAGAGTGATTCTTGATGGAAACTTGCTCCGGAGAGACACTCTCTAGCTCACCGTATCGAGATACATATTATGTCGGAAGATTTAGTACGGATACATGGATAGCTCCAAAACCGCAGCGACACAGTATAGGGACAGAGATCCAAACTCTTGGCATCACAAATCCCACTGTATCTTCCCTTCATCTGTTATAATAAAGGCATATATTGCTATGACATTGTAACAGCACAACAATTCCCACCCTCCCATTCTCACCACCACTACGCTGCTGTCCTAATCGCTGTCTCATCACTGCTTTTCAGTTTGGAAAGGTAACTGGGCGGGGAACACCACTTTTTCCCGGGGTTTGCCAAGTTTCTGGGGTGTGGCTCTTCAGGGATTGCGCTTAGCCTGTGAGGCCTACCATACTAAGTGGGACAGTCTAGGATTGCGAAACTTCGCCCTGTCTATCATAATAGCCCACCTGGTCTCCCTAATGTGCGGTATCCTCGGAGGACTTATCAGTTTTTAGGTGAATAGACAGACTCAGAACTGGGCCATTTAGATCATTGAAGCATCTGGCCCAATTAGGGCTGAGACATCGAGCGGTGTACCCCAGCGATAAGACCATCCTCTTATGTCCTAGGCGTACAACAACATCGTGGCCGTCCTGCGACTGTGTGGATCTATGAGAAATTGAGCGCTGATGGTGTGGCCCAATGCGATTAGGTTCGCATGCTCTAGAACTCATCGATCGTTGGCTATCTCATCGCGGAAGATCATGGCACGGACAACGGGACTTGTGACGCAGGAGAGCCATCCTACTGCTGTTGCAAATAACTTTAAGGTGTGGTTTTTAATCTTAATCAAAATTATTCTCAAGCAATACATGGGGTTGAAAAAAAATGGTGATAGGTTGGAAGTTACCATGTAAAACTTGATGGCTAATAATTGTTGACTCGTGAAGCAAAGTACTTTTTCAAGGATTGGCCCCCTGGCCGCATGTCAAACCGAACTAAATCATAATCAGGACCCCCCTCTAGAACCGGGCTTTCTTCTCTGTACCAGGATGTGACGATGAGGCGGACCAGGCACTGTGAACACTGTGGGTTGATTCGCCGAAGCCTGGCTTAATACCATTGTCCACGTCGACCAGCGGGATGAAGTCGCCTTCATCGCCTTGCCGCGGGGTGCTTTTGGCCGACTTCTCTGTCGTGGAGCTCATCCCGCTCTTGTTCGTTCCGTATTTCACTCCAGTTGATTTTTGACCACTCGAGTGGCCATGTGAGTTGGCATTCGTCGAGCCAAGTGCCTTTACGCCCAACGCCATGAAAAGAGATCGCAACGAAGGCAGACAAGCACAGACGATGCCCACATGGAGTTCGACGGTGCTCCACCAGGCTGCTTCGGTATAGTCCCAAGTGATGTTCTGAGAGTTGGCAAAGAGGATGAGGGACCTGAGACGAATTACACTGACAACAGTGACGCTGAAATAGATGGTTAGCGGGTCCGGGGAAAGGAACTTTGATGTTTTGCCAGGGTGAGCCTTACAAGATTCCCAGAGAGAACATGAACATGATCATGAGCTTCTTCTTCAGCTTCATCTGAAGCTCGGATAGCTTCCTCAGGGGAAGCACCAGGATGATGATGTCGATGACAATGTTGCAGATGGCCGACATCCACCCCTGGAGATGAATGTTGTTGCATTTTCCGACCTTGTTACTGTCGATCTGCTCCCATGTGAAGCTGGCCGGCGTACACTGCACTGCCGTGCAGGTAATGAAGGCGATTCCGTATGCAAGGCAGAGACCCATTGTCCCGTAAACGAGCTGCCGGAACGTCTTGTCCATCGAGAAGACACGGAGCATGAAGAAAAGAATGCTCATCTTGGTTGCAGTCAGTGCCGCGAAATAGAACAGCTCTCCCAAGTAGTAGTACTGCAAGGTATTAGCGACGATCGAAACTCAAATGCATGCGGCAGCCTTACAAAGAGAACGTTCTCAATCTGCTTCTGGGGCAGAGTCCACATGTCTTTGCCGAGTCCGTTGTTTGACACTGCAGTTCTGTTAGATGCCGAAAAGTGCAGATCGGATCAGGCATCTTACGGGTTACGGCAAATATGGTAGGAAGCATCGTAAGTGCCATGGCAATGACAATTGTCCAGTCATCCCACCCCAAGGTCCTACCACCAACGGGCAGACCTGAACACATCCGCAGACCAAAGACCAAGAGTGCGATGGCTCCCCCGATCACTCCGATCAACAGAGGCTTGGCAGTCTCGTTGCGAACGGGCGCACCACACATCGTCATTGACGCGTTTTTGGACACTGTATGGTCTATCAGCCCATTGTCGATATCATGCCATTCAGCTGTGCTTACTCAGTCCCTCGTATGTGGTGCACGACTGCACGATGCATCCTGTCAACTGGGTGTTGAGTGGCACGTTTGTACACAAACAGGGTACGTCTGTCATTGAACAAGCCGACTCGGGGATAAGTTTTGCGAGGCAACCTAGCTGTGGACATGGGTTTTAGCTTAGTGTGAAGGGAAGCCCGCACTCGGGTATGCTTACCGCACACGGTGGGAACAGCTTCATGGCAACCTCTGTTGGCGATTGAGCTGGGGCAGAGGCTTGATCTGCGGCTGAGACAGCGCCCGAGAGCACGGCCATTGCCGTCAGTGCGTATGTTGAGAACCTCATGATGTACTAAGACAACCCTGCTGGGATTTGGATACCGGCTGTTCCAAAAAAGCAAGTTGGAATAGTGAAGTATGGCAGAAGAGCTTGGGGAAGGGAACTGGCTGGACGATACCCGGCTGTTATAAGCCCCCAGATCAACGCCCAGTTCCCCAGACGTGAGAGAATTAGATAACCCGTAAAACTCGAAGCAAAGAAGAGAAGGTGACATCTCTGGGCGAGAACGGAATGTTCCGCAATCCCTGCTGCACGAAACAGCACTTCGTATGGGGTTCGTAAGGGGAAATGTGAATTTACTGGGACCCTCCATGGTGACCGACAAGTTTGTAATTTTCTCCGATCAAAGTGTATGTGTTTCTCAACCGGTTCCTTGCTGGGATCAGCTGCAGTGGCATGATAAGCCTCAATGCCGTTCTCGCCCATGGACCTGGGCCGCGTACAAGTCTGCCAAGAGCTGGAGCAAGGTTTCCTTATGTCTCCTTCTATATGGAGAAACGGGGACTCCAGGCCCTTTGGAATTCTCTCCAACCACAGGTTGGAAGAATCCTGCCGAAATGCCGGCCTACAGAAGAGGTTAGTATGTCAACGATCGCTGCAAGTGCTGGCAAAACAGATTCTGCGTATCCTGGTCAAGCCCACTGCTGTGTAGGGAAGATCAATGTGTACTGGAAGCCGTTTTCTGCGGACCAATGTCCGACATTTGATTATAGAACGTTGTCAATTTCTATGCCAATCCTAATCAGTGATCCCTGCTCCTACATCTGAGGATGTAGCATCGGCCGCGCCCTGCTGGCCCGTCCACTTTTAGTATCTCCCTCTCCACTCTTTGACAAAAACGAGTTCCAATGGGGAACTGCATTTTGACCGTACGTCAAGGCCCAGGCTCTGCCCACCTGCATCTGGTATTACTCCCTTGAGAGTCGGGTACGTATGCCAGCCTGCAATCTCTCATCTGCACGATGACTGATTGCGGACACTTTCGACGGTCTAATCGCTGGGGCCCCATTTCAGCCAATTGGGCGTAGTCTAGAAAAGGAGGGATTGGATTGCAGTTGATTAAGGATTGTCTCCCCACCCTGAAGCCCGGTTTCTGGTGCCCCCAAAGCTCCTAAGGATCTACATGCATACTACGCTGTTCAGGCAGCCAACGAGGGCGACAACACGAGCAAGGCAGACGGCTTTTCCGTTGATGTTCCGGAAGACATGATGGGGCCGGGCGTCAAAACGTTGTTCTCCGGCTTGAGTCAGCCTTCTATGCCCACGAAGCATTGTTTCATTTGATGTTGTAACAGTAGAGGTATGAATGAACGACAACATACTTAGAGTTTGATAAAGAGGGTTGACAATTTGCAGGGGAGTATGGGAAGCTCCCAGGGGGGTGTAAGCCCGGTGGAGTCAGGGTTCACAGGGGGGTAATAGATAGTAGGGTTAGGGTTATAGAGCTAGCTCTGACAAAGAGGGGGAGGTATCTTGAACTTGAACTACCAATCAGAAGCAAACCCTATTTGCTACCAACATACTGCCGAAGCAGGCCTCACTTTGACTCTATCCTAACAAGGAGTGTTTCCTTTCCTAATTCCCGAACAAATGCCGGGCCAAATCGTCCTAGCTTCACTTGTAGCTCACGTGAACATGGTCCCTGAGAATGGTGAGAGATGGCTCAGCTTTTTGGGTTATTGGAACTCACCAATGGTTTGCAGTAAAGTCGCCTCTATCTTCCATAGTGCGCCAGCTCGACCAAGACTTCTCGGAATCTTGAGAAGGGTTCCAGATCTTCTGGCCCCAAATAACGTACTTCAGGTCGATCTTGTCGCGATTTTTCATGACCCATTCCGCGATTTCTTTACCGGACACAGTGGGCGTCTGTATACGCAGTCAGCGCGAGACACGTAACTTGATGACGCTGTGCATGACACTTACACCATCGGCATCGGAGCACATCATATCCGTTGCTTTACCGCAGCAGTGGTCGGAAGTCCCGGGGCAGGCACAGTCCCGCGTGCAATATATGACTCGGACCCTACCGGGGAAGGCCGCGACGATCTTCTTCGCGCCGTTAACCGCGACCTGCTTGCAAGCACCGACGGACGGTATCGAAGGAGCGCCGTAGCTGCCGAAGCCGGTGGCGGACGAAGAGCAGCACTTGAACCCACTCGGGCCCGGACACTGGTTCGAAACGGTCGTGCCGGCGCAATCGCTTGACCAGCGACAGTTGCCGTCGCTGCTGCCACAAGGTGACTTGGTGCAGCACTTGATGTTGTCTGCATCAGCCGGGCAGGCGCCATTGATAGTCGTACCGCCGCTCGACGAGCAAGTGCTCGTGGTCACGCAGACGCCTGTTTGCGAAAGTTAATAGAGTATCAATAGACTAGAATGGAAAGCTCCAACCAGCTCTCCCTCCAGAACCGTAACAGGGTTCGTTGAGGGCTGCGAGTGCTGCTGTTGCCGAGATGGCAGCTAGGAGGCAAGATCGGTAGTGCATGGTACTGTTTGCGTTTGTTTCTTGAGTTTGATAAGAGAACCACTATGTTGCAATGTCATTGTATATTAGCTCTGAGTTGCCTCGAGGAGACGAAGATATATATATACGTTTCGGAAATGTAAGAAAGAGTATCATGCTTGATCAGTAGTTTGTCCGATCTTACGCGGTACAGCATCTCAGCTGAAGATGCACAATTTGGTTGCACAGCCAGCATTTTTTGGAGGCTTGGCTCTCGTCACCGAGATTCAGCTGAGGCTTTTTTTACCCTTCTTCGCTATAGGCCAACTCAGCTGCGAATATCACACCCACGATGAGCTCGTGGTTTCACCCGTGTAAGCCATCAACGTAAAGTCTCAGATGGCCACCCACCAAAGCTGCTCGTTCAGGCAGGAGGAACAAGAAGGTTGCACTGATATAGGGCGATTCGATGGGATGAACCGCGGCGATCGCCCGCCCCAGCTTAGCTCGCCCACAACTGTTACTACACTACGAACACCAGGACCGGGAATGCATTCCTATGAGCTCGGTCCACCAAACCCGCGAATCCTGCGGGTAACTCCGTGATCGACCCGCCTGACGCTCAACGTCGCTCACTCGTTCATCATAACAGTTGTAAGCCGCCTGCTTGAAGTCAGAGCCATGCGTTACCGACTCTGGTGTTGGATGCACGCACATGGGTACAAGAATTTAGAAAAGAAAAAAAAAATCAGCTTCCCTTGACGATCATGTAAGCACAGGGTTCACAAAATGTCGTCACCTGTCGATCTTCAAAAATACAAACTTGGAAAACCGAGACACTTGGCAAGACACGTATTGTGCCTAAGGGACTTGTATATCAACTCAGACAAATCGTCCGCTTAGGCCAAACACTCCTTCAATAAGTACTAAGACAGAAAAGACGGAATCTCAAGAGGCGCTTCCAATATGTATCCCAGCACTCGGGAGCAACGTAAGGGATACACAGTTGGCAGGTTACTTACATTGTTTTACTATTGGGAGTAATTTGGCAGCGCGGCTATGCCCCATTATTCGCGTCCCTAGAGCTTGAATCAGACCACAAAGTGTTGATGCCACATAGGTAATGAGCTAGGTGGGAAGGGTGGCGATGAACTCGATTAGTTCGGGATGCTATGGTTATTCTCAACTTGTATGCGTAAGGAAGAAAAGAAGTCATCACGGGTTACCTTGACAAATGGTGCGAGATGCTTTGAATTGTGGCCGAGTGTGAGATAAGCCCCTTGATTATGGGCAACAGCTGGCGATGTCCTGTCGTCGCACAAAAGAGATGTTTGAATGTACCAAGCACAAAGCATCGCACCCCTCTTTTCGGAAACATGTATCAACGTTTAACTGCAATCGTAGCTTTGCCAATCTCTTTGCCAAAAGTCAAGTGCTTAGGGGCCCTCTTGGAGTCCTGGTAAAGAAATCTCGGTCTATGATGGGTCGTTGATCACCCTTTCCCCCTCAAGAAAGTCGTGCATGGCCCGATAATCCAGCTTCGAGCCAGCAGCAACACATTCATACCGAAGCTTCAAGTAACGTTGACGAGCTATTTTGCCACTGGCGCCATGTATAATCTCGGCTTTCTGATCAGTTGCCGTTTTGTAGTTGATGCCATGTGCGCTTGGGTTAAGCTCCTTGGCTGCTTGAAGCCTCTTATCCGACGATGAAGTGATGATCGGCTTAAGACGGCGAGCGAGACGGAGGGGGAGTGCAAAGAGAGCAAAAGCCCCCGGTACCCGAGCTCGATAGCTATTGATTGATATATTTCCGTCACAATGAAGTTTGTAGTCTCTTTTTCATTTTTTTTCATCTTCGTTTTTTCTTTTTTGCCTTGCAGTAGAGTGGGATCGTCTTTGCTGCACGACGATGCGCAACAATCGTGTAGCCCTCAACCAATATGAGGTACGCGGACGCTGCTTCATACGACAGGACTCTAGTGTATACTTTTATGTGCCTCTACCTAGCTAATCATTTTGATGCGGCCTTCTAGGACAGGTGCAATGACCCGGGTCCAATCGACGGTAAACTCGCCTTCCCGCAGGGGATCGCACACTTCGGCCTTGACGCCGGCCTTGCTGGCCCACCTGGCAAAGAACTTGCGCATAATGAGCATCTCCGTGTCGAGCCGCGCAACGGCGTCCGCCTCGTCTTCGGGATCGTCGAGCTCGTCGTCCGAGTCGGGTTTCGGGGTCTTGGCGTCGAGCCTCTGACGCTTGACCATCCATTCGGCCCACGACCTGGACCCGGTCTCGGGCTGGGGGTCCGAGGTGCCGGTCGCGGCGGGCGTCTCCCACATCTTGCGGGGCTCGACGGGGCTGTGGCACTTCTCGGCGACCTTGAGCCAGCTTTCGCTGAGGTTCTTCCACTGGCCGACGGTCTTGAGGCTCATGAAGTACTGCCGCAGCATGGCGGAGATGAGGATGCCGTTCTCCTCGCAGACGATCTCTTCGGCGGTGCCGCCTTCCGGCTCGACCAGGAGACTGGTGTAGCCGTCTGTGATGGTCAGCGAATGCCCTAGATTGTGCGCGGACTCGAGTCGTACCCTTTCCTCGGCCCATGTAGCCTCGGGTGGCGAGAGTGTATTTCCTTTCGAGATCCATGGGCTCGCCTCCAACGCTGGCCGATACGATACGCGAGCTAGGCGGCTTCTTGGGATCGAAGGTGTATTCGATGTTGGATACTTGGGGAAAGCGGCCTGTCTGGTTTAGCACGTGGCTGATGGCCTGGCCTGGCTGATCTACTAACCTTCTTGCGCGGGGTACTGGGAGACGCCGTTCTCCAAAGCATCCCATAGCTGCTGGCCGGTCACCCGAATGAAGATGACGGGATCCTCAAAGGGGAAGCAGTTGGTGATGTCCCTAACCCGGATCGCACCCGGCGGGTAGATCTGGTCACCACGGATTGTCCCGGCGGCCATCAGCGCGCAGTCGGCGTTGTGGTAGTGTCTCATGACGTCGCAGACAAAGTTGCCCATGTTGCTCTCCTTCATTCTGACCGTCGTGAACCGCGCATCCAGGGGCGACGCCGTCCAGCCGACGGACTTGGCCAAGCTGTGCTTCAGCTTGGAGGTCAAATCCCCCGTCAGCTTCAGGGTCTCCTGGTCCTCGGCAATGGAGGAGACGATGTCGCGTCGCAGGATGTCAAAGTCCCACTTGCCGGAGCCGTCGGGCTTTTTCCGGACCTCGATGTAGCTCAGCTGCTTGAAGTCGGAGCCGGACCGCAGCACGTGGGTACCGTTGATGAAGCTGTGGCCGTAGTAGTGGTCGTGGCCACCGAGGATGATGTCAAAGAGGCCGTCGGTCTTCTCGGCGAGCTTGTTGTCGTTCGGCTCACGCTGGTGGCTGAGGCAGATGACGATGTCGGCGCCCCGGGCGCGGAGCTGCGGGACGAGCTCCTTGGCGGTCTCGCTGGCGGACTTGTAGATGATGTTGGGCGGCAAGCTGTTGATGGTCTCCAGCCACTCCCTCTCGCCCAGGCCGACGAGGCCGATCTTGATGCCATTGGACGATGTGAGCATGTGTGTGTGCTTTGCATTCCCGAGTGGCACGTTTTCCCCGAGGGCCGGGTCCAGGACGTTGGCAAGCAGCCAGGGAAAGTTACATTTTGAGGTTAGACTCTCAAACTGCTTGACGCCAAAGTCGAAGTCATGGTTCTGGCATGGGTGGATGAATGGGTCAGACCTATGATAGGGTCAAGGAGACACGGGGGTCGCGGCGGGTTCACTTACACCAACGCAACTGCAGTCGACGCCGATCTTGTTCAGAATGGGAACCATGTGTTCGCCTGATGGGGCGTCAGTGTCATGATGTTGGCGAATAAGCGATTACACGTTGGCGCGTGACGCGGTACCTTTTGTGACGGAACTTTCGAGACTGGGGTTGAAGACATCGCCCGAAAATAGAGTTACAAGCTCGGGCTGTCCCTGGAAGCGCTCATGGCTACGGTACTCGTTGACTGCAGTGACGAAGCGTGCAACACCGCCTACCGGCTCAGCACTGGAGGGCTCCAGATGGTAGACATCGTTCAGGTGGAGAAGACGCAGGGCAACCGGTTCCTGAGAGCGCGAACTGAAGGTGACGACTGGCTCATCGGGAGCCGGGATGTTCTTAGGCATACCGGAAAAGGGAGAGATAGAGGGAGATGGGTAAGGAGAGGAGGAAGAGAAGAAGGAGGAAGAAAGGCAGTCCAGGAGTACCAATCCAGTCGGAACAAACCGAGTCGAGTGCTAGTGATGAGGTGGTAGTGACGATAAGATGCGAGGGGACTGGTTCCTCTGAGTTCAGCCCAGGTTGAGTCTGCAAAGTTCGAATGCCGTCGCCGTCCGTGTGTGTGTGTGTGTGTGTGCGCGGTTCGGCGCGGTGAGCTATCAGCTCAGCTCGACTCCGCGGGGGCGGGGGTGGGGCAGTGAGATGGCTGCGGGACAGACAGCTAGATTCGGTAGGGACCAACCAAATGGCGACGATTACCATGCAGTTCACGTGATGATAAGCCAGTCGACACGTGCGTGGGGGACACCGACGATGTGCAGTGCAGGGCAGTACGTACCCAGACTTGGTAAGCGAGCACCGGGCTATCCCTTCCCCGCCTGCCCGCCTGCCGCAAGGTTCTGCGCGGGTACGTACCCACCCGCTCACACTGCGTCTCGATGTAGGCAGGTACCCGTACACTAGACCGTCAAGAGTCTGTTTATCTACAGCAACAAGGATGGTCAAACAAAACAACAATACATATACTATAGGTGGTTATATAGGTGTGTGTATGGGTGGTTAAGGCACAGGGCCTGCCGAGCCGCAGCACCGTGAAGTGACCTCGAGCTCTCAATGGATCCCCCTCTTCGACTCGTCGTCGTTGGGTTATCCTTATTGCTGCTGTAAACAGACTTTTGAGCCGGTACTGTAACCAACTCCTTCAGCGTGTCGGTATCACCGACTGCGCCGAGGGGGTGTTTTTTTGGGGTGTTTTTTTTTTGTGAGCGACCCATTCGTACTTGTCGGTACAGAGTAAACCTCGTAAATCAATTACCCATGCCACCCCGTACATTTATCTTGTGTCACAAAAACAACGCCGTTAATTGCGGGCAGCAATCAACGTCTTATATCACATCACCCCCCTGCGACATCTTGCGCATTAGTCTCCGTTTATCCTCCAATTATAAAGTTTCCATGTCAAAGTAACGTTCAAGTCGGCTATAACCGCTGCACATGAAGCTTTTCAGCCATCACCACGTAAATCTGACATAAGATGCATACTTGTGCAGCACCTGAAGACTGATTCGCACACTAGCCTGTTACGCTCCTCGGGGTCGTCCGAGATAATCAGCATCTTGTTCAAAATCAACGTTACAGTAGCTGCAGTTTAACAGTGATGGTGTAATAGGCTATGTCTGTGTGAGACCTTGCTAGATCTCGACCAGTAGATACTGCCGAGGCACGATCGGGCGCGCGTACGTCCCCTCACCACTTACAGCCAGAAGTCAGATGGCCGATATGGCATTCTCGAACCATTTGCTGTGTTGGCCTAATGGTTGGGCCGACGCGCTGACGGCCAATGTGATTGTTCGCCTACATACGCCCGACTAAAGCCCAGTCTGTCATGGGTAAATGCTGTACGACAAGCGTCTGAACGGCGTCTCCGGCAATCGTATGCCTCCAAATATGCAAGCGAGACTCGCCAACCCATGTGAGCTGAGAAAAGGTCGGCGACCATTTTGTGAGGTTCTTGGATGTATATAAACATAAGAGTTCACGGCATCAAAAGCGCATCATCATCATCATCATCATCTAGCCAAGACAAACACTCAACGGTCAGCAATCCATCTCCCGCTCCCGCAACTTATTTTGCTCTTTCCGAATCTGCTATATCAGCATATCTCAACACCAGTCAAAATGTCTTTTGCTCCTGAACTCTTCCAGCCTAACAAAGCTGTTGGTGGAAACGGCGGCGGTGATTTCGAGCTGTTGGCAAAGAGCGGAGCCTGTGAGTAGCACTTTCAGACATATGTTGACTCTCATTTGCCGGAAAAGATCTGAGATCGACTAACAATGTTTCGCACTCAGTCGTGAAAAGAATCCGGATTTATCACGGTATGTCGCAGTGGGGCAGCAGTGGTTCAAAGGGACTGCTCTCCGGCATCGAGCTGGACTTTACAGACGGCAAAACAGCCACGTGTGGGGAGACGGACGATTCTGGAAAGTTTGTCGAGTGCTTGCTCGATGTCGGCAAGGACGAGAAGATCACGTCCATGTCACTGTACGGCATGGGCGATGGAAAGTGGGACAGGACGTCGCAGCTCAATTTCAAGACGAACAAGGACCAGTCCCTCACGGCTGGCTCCAGGGAGGTGAACGAGAACGAGTACAAGATGGACGTGGGCTCCGGCCTGCTCATCGGCTTCCAGGGTCGCGCCGGGACCATCATCGACTGTCTCAAGCCCATCTTTCTCAAGCGCGTCGTCAAGCAGTACATCAACAACGTCGAGTATCCCGATCTCCTGCAGCAGGACATGGACTTCTTGCAGCCCCAGGCTGTGGAGCGGCAGAAATCCAGGTGGGATGGCATGTCCAGTAAGGTCAAGTTGAGCGGAGAGCATAAGCAGAAGGAGGAGCACACCAAAACACACCAGGTGTCGCTTGTGTCCAGCGTGACGCTGGAATTCATGGCCGGCGTCCCGTTCGTGACAAAAGGGGGCATCAAGACAACTCTTTCAGTCGGCTACGAACACACCTGGTCAGCGACGGAAGGCAAGGAACATTTGCTCCGGTATGATGTCGAGAAGGAAATGCAGGGTCCGGATGACCAATTCGAGTACGAAAAAAAAGTTCTGCTATTCTGCCATGACATGCTGACAGTTATTCAGGCTTATAGCAATGTACCGTACGGGAGAAACTACACTGGATTATACTGGTACATTCAACGTCGTCACCGAGGACGGTGCAAAGTTTTCCTTCCCTACTTCGGGGACAGTGAGAAGTGTTCTCTTCACGCAGATGGAGGTTGTGGTCCGGCGTTACGACGACGAGGGGAAGGCAGTCGACGAACCCCTCGTGGGCGGAGAAACACGCTCGCTTACGGTTGACGGGGAGGAAGATTCAAAAGAACCTGATGTTGACGTCCCTGATGAAATGGAAAATCAGGACTATGCACAAGAAGAAGAGGAGGGAGTAGAGCAAGTAGAGGAGGGAGTAGAAGAGGCGGAAGAGGAGGGAATAGAGCAAGTAGAGGAGGGAGTAGAAGAGGCGGAAGAGGAACAGGAGGTAGAAGAGGCGGAAGAGGCAGAAGAGGTAGGAGAAATAGAAGAGGAACAGGAGGTAGAAGAAGTAGAGGAGGAACATGAGGGAGAAGAGGAACAGGGGGTAGAAGAGGAACAAGAGGTAGAAGAGGAACAGGAGGTAGAAGAAGAAGAACAAGAGGTAGGAGGAGTAGAAGAGGAGCAAGAGGTAAAAGAGTAACAGGAGGTAGAAGAGGATCAGGAGGCAGAAGGGGCAGGAGAGAAATAAGAGGTAGGAAAAGTAGTAGAGGTAGTCAAAGAAGAAGAAGTAGTAGTAAAATATTACAGCTGGCCCCTTGGAGCTCTACTAGTGGCAGTATTACGGCGTGGCCCTTGCGATATATATGTATAAATACTGTGGTATCTACGTAAAAGAATACAGAACTTCTAGACTGCCTAGTCTAGAAGCCAGCTGCACTTAAGTGGACACTAGAGCAATGTCAGCACGTGCCCGGCCAGGTCCCCAACCCGACTGTGACAATACTAGAGGTAGGTAGCTAGATAGGCTACAGTACTAGGTCAAAAGTCTTCTTACAGCAATAAGGATAACCTAACGGCGAGTTGAAGGGGAACCCACTAATAGCTCGAGGTCACTTCGCAGAGCGCCACCAAAGGCCATGTGCCTTAACCATCCACTATAGCTTTTGAGTGGCCATCCTAGTTTCTGTAAACAGACTTTTGAGCCGATACTGTAGATGCTATATAAAAGAGGAAACCGTCGATAAATCCTCGAAGGACGTTGTAAAGTGTCTCACCGTCCAGCTCGACTATTGAGTTATTGCTGCGGAGAGAAACAGAGCGGAACTCTGGATCAACCGCAGCAAGAATTCAGCTCATACATGAGCTAACGGGCAGTGCTGAACAACATGGCAGTGACTGACGTAATGAGAGGTATACTTGTCGGTCGTTGACTGGGCGAAGAAGATCCTCTTGCAAGAGATCGCAGCGAACTATTCTTACAGGAAGACAAATGTTAGACGGACAAGTCAACCCGACACTGGAGGTGTTTAGACCAAGTCTTCAGCCCTTGAAGTAATTTCGTTAATTGTGATGGATTCGGGGCAAGCGTCGTGAGTAGAGAATGGTATTCATCAATGCAAATAGTCACCTGATTGATCATCTCAGGCCTCAGGTGGACTCTGCGACCACGGGCACCACAATTGAAAGGCCGCAATGAGCCCACAGACAGAAACGTGCGAGTCAAATTATTTGATTAGGGTATAGGGCCATTAATTACCATTTTCGTGTGCTCCCACACTCATCAACCAAGCCATCAAAAACGCAAAGCAATCCGGGATATCAAAGCTGAAGCAAGCTCGTCACAAACCATCACCTCGTCAAAAACCGACTCCCCTTTCCCCCTCATCACATCCCTAGATTGACGCCCTCGCGATGTTCTTGCCCGCAACCAGGCCGGGGCCCTTTTCGGTGAAGAAGGTCTTGGCCTTGGCGGCGCTGACGATGAAGCCGGGCAGCTTCATGGTGTTGAACTGGCCGGTGGCCTTCTTCTTGCCGATGGTGACGAAGACCTGGGGCTTGAGCGTGAGCTTGAGGTCCTTGACCTTGGCCTCGTTGCCGGCGAGGACGGCGTCGAGGTTGTCGGCGAGGTGCAGGGCCTGGCCCTCGGCGCGCATGAGCTGCTTGGCCTCGAGGTTGCCGACGTCGCCGACGCCCCAGACGTTGGTCAGGCCCTCGACGCGCAGGTCGTGCTTGAGCTTGAGGCTGCCCTTGTCGTCGAGGAGGTGCTCCGGGACGAAGGTGGTGTTGGGCCGGACGCCGAAGAGGGGCAGGTACACGTCGGCGGTCAGGGTCTCGCCGTTGGACAGCTTGACGGACTTTAGCGGGCCGGCGGTGTTGGCCTCGGTGACGCGGGCGTTGGTGATGAGCTTGACCTTGAGCTGCGAGAGGCTCTTGGCGGCGATCTTGCCGAGCTGCGGCAGGAGGCCGGGCAGCGGCGCCTCGCCCTCGACGATGAGGACGATCTGCTTGGAGGAGCCGTAGGCGTGGCCCAGCTCGCCGGCGGTCTCGACGCCCGTGGTGCCGGCGCCCGAGATGATGATGGAGTTGGCGGCCTTGACCTCGGACTGGAGGCCGTGCAGGGCCGAGACCGTCTCCTCGTGGGAGCCGATGGTCTTGAAGGGGAGGCCGCTGGCGAGCCCGGAGCCCGTGGCGATGACGAGCTGGGCGTAGGTGATGGACTTGGGGCCCTCGTTGGTCTCGACCTCGACGGTGTTGGCGGCGGCGTCGAAGCTGGTGGCCTTGCCGACGACGAACTCGAAGGCGTCCTTGGGGTACTTGTCGAAGCCGGGCTTGATCTCGTTGAAGAGGGTGTCGTCGGAGAACTCGCCGGGGATGATGGCGCGCACGGCGGCGCAGTTCCAGTACAGGTGTGTCGAGGGCGAGACGAGGGTGACCTTGAGGTCCTTGACCTTGGGCTGGGTGTACTTGAGCAGCTTGTGGGCGATGCCGAGGCCGGCGTAGCCGGCGCCCAGGATGACGACGTTCTGGACCATGTTTGCGAGGTTACAAGGGTCGAACTGCGCAGGTGGCGACGTCTTTTCTTTTTTTTTGTCCTTTTTTTTCTACTCTTTTTCCGGACTCGGATTGTTGCTGGTCGAAAGTGGCCAGACACGAAGGCTCCGAAAAGGGGGAGAATGAGAAGAGGCCGTCCCTTTTAAAAGGGTGAAAAAGGGTAAGGCGGCGAGGGGGGGGTCAAGGAGCCAGCACGGGGATGCCGTGGGGGAGTGCGGAAGTGTGAGTGCACTTGAGAGCGGAACCAACCAAAAGCAGCTAAAGGAGAACAGAGATGTAGCAAAAATAGGGCAAGACGGAAGAGGGCACGGCAAGCGGGAAAGGGGAGGAAATCGACAATTTAAACGTCACAAAGGCGGAGAATTTGGGGGGGGGGGGGGGGTACGTGGTGTACATGTATATGTATAGACGTATGCATGTATTTTCCATTTCTTCCTTCCTTTCTTCTTACTCTAAGCTGACACGGCATATTTCGGCCGGACACTAGCGACGGGCGCTTTGACGGTTGCATTGAGGCTCAGATGGTGCTTGTTACGCTTCTCTGCTCTCTACCTGCACTATAGACTTCCACTACTCGGGACCAATCCGGTCCAATGTTTCAGACGAAAGAACGCTCGGATTGTTGAGTTGCGACCATGTTTGACAAGCGAGATTGCCTGGAAAGACTTCACGCTATACTTGCTTTTCTCGGGGGGAGGGGGGGGGGGGGGGGGGTGTAAGACACGAAGGCAAAGAAAGAGAGGTAAACTAGGTAGGGATCTGATCATGATGAGTATAACGTGCGACATCATGCTGTGCTGGGATGATCTCATGACGCGCTGCACTGATGAGGTAGAAGATCCGCGTGTACAGGCAGGCAGGCTGCACGGGTCCCAGCAAAACAATGTCCAGCGCGTCTGGAGGCACAGCTAGGCACATGGGTATGTATGCGTATGCACATGATACCAAAGGGATGGGCTGGATAGAGGCAGAACACGGCGCAGGCACACACCAAGTCAAGGCGACAACGCGGCGAGTGGTACCGCACTAGCGTAGGGTAATAGTTCGTGCGCTGCCTCCGATGGGGGTGCTTTCGATTTCCCCTAGGGCCGGCCGTTCCCAAACTTGGCTAGGGCCGCTAGGCTCAGGGTCTGTCTTTGAGATGGAGACTCTGATTTCGAAGATGGGTACGGGACTTCCCTCCAGCCAGACGAACCCACGTTCGGGAATCCGTCCTTGGACCCAGCAAACAACCTTTGGCTGCATCGAGGCCAGCTTCAAAGGGCAGCGGGGGGGGGGGGGAACATCATTAACGGGGCTCTCTCTCGGCTGGCTGTATTACATCGGCCAGGGCCGCCGCATTGGTAATGCTCTCGCGCGCGCGTCAGTTAGTTGCACAAAGTCGTGGGCATGTGTAGATCTTGTTTGTGTGCAAGCCATCACCTTGTTGGATTCCAGTAGCGCCGGCCAACAATTGCACCCGTTCGCCGTAATATTGGGCCATTGAAGGTGGAGCGTCGGGCCCGATCTGAATGAATTGCCGGCCGAGCGGGGCGCGCTAGGCCCGAGGCGGACACAGTACGGCGCTAACCGCCGCACGGATGCCCTCCCTCCCTTCACTCTACGCAAGGTGCTCTACGCGGTACTTGCGATACCTACCCTCTCTTCTCTCTTCCCTCTCTCTCGCGCGCGCTTCCTACAGCCTGTCTTCGCAGTCGTTTCGCTGGCTAACTCCATCACCGTGTGCCTGTTCTGTCGGGTTTGTAATCAATATTCAGTGCTCCGTGATTATTGGAGTATACGTAATTCACAAGTGTGGGTTTTCTCCAATCTATACCATTGCAACCGCAACTTGATATGCTTGAACAAGGATCCCGTGCATTGAATCTTTTCCAACCTCTGGAAAGTAGCAATCTCGAGTACTGTATTACAGCCGAAGCTTCACCAAGCTCTGGCCAATAAGCGTCTCGGGCGTAGACCACCATGTCACCTTGCCGACCAGTTGCAGATGTACCGTTTGGCGCGCAGGAACTCAAGATAATGAGTCGTCGATCACTTCCCTTAACACTCACCCATGGCCCAGGATTACAGATGTTTATGCTTCGGTTTCGTTGCAACGATGAGGTATTGCGTTATTGCAGCTGCTCGATTGGGTCCAGGCAGGCATCAACCACTGGCTTGCTTCGTGGGTACAAGTATTGAAGTAATCAAACAGTGCTTACGCTGACAGACTTGTAAGCCGTTGTCAAGGATGGCACTGATAGGCCTAGAAGAGCTTACTTGGTGACGTTGCAAGTGCCAAGATTTGGGCCACCCTGACATGCATCATCAGTATGATCATTGGGATCTATTGAAGGCTGTTTCTGGAACATTGCGCGACATGAAGAATATCTCGGCCAACCCTCGCTGTGTATGATCTCTGCCACTAGGAACATACTTTTGCCGGAGCTTGTTCATAGATAGAAGAACCACTAGCTTGTACTAGGTATCTAAGTGATAGGTACAACTCGAGGTCGTGTCAGGTAATAATAGCAGACTTATACGAATTATAGGATGGGGACTTGTGTGAGGAAGCGGTCCGTGTGGCTGAAACGCCACACCGCTTCTAGCGGGTGCTACGCAAGCAAATACCCTGATTTGTATCAATCAATCCCCAAGTTTACTGTAACTATGGAATCTTGTTACATTCTAAGAGAAAGAAGTATGTAAACCTAGCCGAATGGGTCTTTGCACTATTTGAATACTTGGTAACAGCACTGTTTCGGCTTCCAACACAGTGAGCTGTGGGCGGGCGCTGTGAATAGTGGCTGTCGATAGTGGGCAGGCGCCGGCAACAGTGGTGGCAGGGGTCCCAGCAGTACGTTCACTAAATTAACCTTTAACCCGGCAGCAAACCTTCATTAACCCTAACCCTATGTATTTTCTTATCAGAGTACAGTCGATATCAGACTGTTATCAAAGTTACCGATCAGGCTACAACGAGTGTTTAGAAAAGGAATAATGTCACGATATAAGCCACTATAGTGTGTCAGATCTGACTTGTTAGGTCAAATCTGGGGGTGTGTCATGATATAAGCCACTATTACTGCCCACGTAACTAACGGTATCGTTTTGTTACGTGACAGATAACGATTAGACTATCGTTCGGTACCGTAAGTTGCGGCTTAAAACTACGTGCCCCACTGGCTTGCAGTGGCTGGTTGTCGAGAAGGATAGGTTCTGAGCCTGCGTATAGGCGTAGCAGGCTTATTCGCGGTTGGGAGCCATTGAACCCAGCGGTCGTCTAGTATTCGCGCCCTTTTGCTGCTTCACCCAGGCTTCGTTAGCGACAACCTTGGCAAAGCCACCCTCCGCTTCGTGTGTCGGGGCGGATCCTCCAACGGAAGGGCAGAATAAGCATACCCGCCGCCAGGATCCATGTGGATGGCTGGGTGTTTGTTGAGTTGCCACATCCTCGACCCAGCGTGCCTGGAGAGAGAGCAATGCATCCACAGCGAACCGCGGGTGGGTGTGGGCTTATCCGTGTCTTGGTTTGGATTTCCGGCGCGCGTCCGGACCCTGGTCCCCTGGATATGCGCTTAGCTCGCCTGGCGAAAGGGCTGGGTTCCTTGAAGAGGCGCTTAAACGTATTCTACTACGCGGTTATCGGTCTGGGGTTCGGTGGTGCAGGGATGAGTAATAGATCATCTCGATTTCGGAGTCTTCCTCGTGGCGCCGGAGGGGGTGGGCTTTGTGCGCAGCCGAGACCCCGTACGATTACATCCCAATCAACTTCATCTCCTACGAGGATTCCCTTTGGAGCTTATCTCACCCAGTGACGACGTGACGAGCCGTGGGAACTGAAATGGCGGATGGCTTGGGGAAAGGGTTAGGCGAGCAATGACATAGACAGGATTGCTGTTGAAGGTTTTGGATGAAACGAATCGCCGCTTCTTAAACACGGTATTGGCTGAAGTCTAAGATGTCATAGCGGCCGTTGGGATTCCTTCAATTCTTGGGGCTCAGACGATCGTGCGTAAACCGCGAGGAAACGAGAGGATGGCGTGAAGTTGGCACTGGGGGTGGCTTCACTCGCAGGGGGGGAAAGCGTGGGAAAGCAAGCCATGAAGTAATCTAAAAAATAATATTCTGATGTGTACGAATGGTATCCTTCCGCTCATCTATCATGATGTATGTCGTCCAAATACAAAAACGAAAAAAAAAAGAGAACATTTATTTCACACGCGAAAGAGACGCAGCCGACACGGCTGAGAAGATCTCCTGTTCAGCACCATTCTCCAACGGAAGCAAAGGTGACCTGACGGTGGCGTGCTCCAGAACGCCTCTCGCAACCAGCGCGTGCTTCAAGGCGACGGTGCCCTCCATGTGCGATCCCCTGTGGTAGACGGCCTTGGTCACGGGCAGCAGCTTGTCGTGGATCGCTCTCGCCTTGGGGTAGTCCTTTGCCTTGCCGGCCTTGATCAACTCGATCAGAAGCTCGGGGGCGATGTTGCCGTACCCGACGAGCATGCCGTCGACGTCGAAGGCGGTGTGTAGGAGGTACTCGTCGTGGCAGGTGAGGATCTGGAGGTCGGGGCGCTCCTTGCGAATGACGGGGATCTCAGTGTCCCAGCGCCTCATGTTGCGCACACCGTTCTTCATGGCGAAGACACCCGGCAGCGCCGAGATGTCGAGCATTGTCTGGAGGCTGTATGTCGCCTTGGTGTTGTCGGGGTACTGGAAGAGGATGAGGGGCAGGCCGCTGACCTCGTACACCCTCTTGTAGCGGTCCTGCGGGGCACCGGGCTGGTAGCCGAACCGGAGCCAGCCGTGCGAAGGGTACAGCAGGCCGGCCCCAGCGCCGGCCTCGCGGGCGCGCTTAGCCTCGATGGCGGCGACCTCGGTTCCCTCGCCCGTGATGCCGGCAATGATGGGGATGCGGTTGTCGACCGACTTGACGAAGGCCTTGATGACGGAGACCTGCTCATCCTGCGTCAGGAACGTGCCTTCGCCGG
Organism: Colletotrichum caudatum; assembly: GCA_030867225.1. NCBI lineage: Eukaryota > Fungi > Ascomycota > Sordariomycetes > Glomerellales > Glomerellaceae > Colletotrichum > Colletotrichum caudatum. The sequence continues at coordinate 31,339 of MU846021.1, read as the reverse complement.
CGTGGCCGAGAACGACCAAGCCCGTAACGCCGGCGATGCTGCCGAGCCAGGAGCCGAGGCGCTGGATGGCGTCGTAGTCTACGCTGCCGTCCTTGTTGAAGGGGGTGATGGGGGCGGGGGTGAGACCGCGGAGGTCAAGACCGGCGTTAGAACCCATGTTGGTGTGTGTGAGAGAGAGAAGGTATTATGGTGGGAGGTAAAAGGTACGAAGGGCCTTTGTAGACTGTAGTGATTGGATGCGTTGGCTTGAGGTGATAGTGAAGAAGGTTCGATATGTGACTCGCAATGACCTGTTTTATAATGCATCGAACTCCAAACTTGACCCCTCATCTCAGGGACCTCGCGTCTAACGAAGACCCGAGTCGCGGCTACGAGCTCCGGAGCGCCTCAGCCCTCCCAGGACATTTACGGGAGGTATCGTCATCCGCAATACCTAGTGGCAACCTTCACGCTGCCTCCGCGCGCTCTTGGCTTCTCGGAAAAGCTGCCCATCTTTTTCCGGACGACACCCGGACTCGTGAATCCGGGCCGAATCCGGAACTGCGTTTGATGTGCAGGGAAGCCCACCCACCTCCGCAGAACCCACTCCAATGAGGAGGAGAGAACTTGACCAATAGGTACGGAACCGGCCAGCCGGATGCGGGCCACAAGAGCCAGGAATCAGGGGAATGTTATTCCATCCCCATGCATTAGTTGTGCCGTATTGGCTAAAGCACAGGGCCACGGTGCATGGCATTCTGTACAAAGTCATACTACACCACCTGGTGCAGATGTCTCCAACATAGACCAGCTTGATGATGTTTTCCATCATATCCGGGTTGTTCCAGGATATTGAAGCACTTGGAACCGACACGAGACGGGCCCTCGTGAGTTGTGAGCCGCACAATTCCGGGTCTCAAGTCCGGCAGCGACTCGTGGCTCGTCGGCCACAAGACCGCCTCGTGGCTTTGCGCTAACGGCAAAGGCCATACCTTTCCCCCCCTCCTCCCCCCAGAGAAAATGTTTGGCCCACCCCCAGTGCCAAGTATGTTACCCCAGATTTGTATGTTCACCCGCTTGCTCCCCCCCCCCCCCCGCAATGCCAGATCCAGCTGGGGAATTTGTTGGCGGATCCCATCACCCAAGAGACGTGTGCTCACGTTCGTCTGTCGAGAGAAGTCTTCGGTTGCGCGTTCTTTAAACTATAAAGCCGAGCCGCGAGGCTTTCTCGTCTCGGGAACCTACACTGCCTCGTCCAGGATACCTCGCCACCCCGGGCTGTCGTCCACATAATCCCGCATAAATCTGTTCAACGTCGTTACCCGCATCAGCAGCAACATGGCCGTCGTTACGCGGACCTCTTCTGATCGCTCCGACATCGAGCACGTCTCCCCTGGGAAGGACTCCGTCCGACATGACGAGTACCAGAGCCATGGCGGCATGAGGCCCGAAGATGCCGAGTTCCTCGCCTGCTTCCCCGAGGAGAAGAAGAAGAAGGCCGTCAGAAAGGTCGATGTACGTATCCACGGAACCTTGGACCGTCCCGTCAACTATGCACGGTCGTTGCAACAGTGCACTTCGACTAACTCGGCCGTCACTAGTACCGCCTCATCCCGATGCTGGTGCTCCTCTATCTGATGGCCTACCTTGACAAGACAAACATCGGCAACGCCAAGATCGAGGGATTGCTCTCCAGCCTCGGTATGACTGGCGTGCAATACAATGTCGCCGTCTCCGTCTTCTTCATCCCTTTCGTCTTGGCCGAAGTACCCAGTAACATGGTCCTCCATCTCTTCAAGAGACCGTCACTCTACATTGGCGGTATCGTTACGTGCTGGGGCGTCGTGATGACGTGCAACGGCGTTGTTCAGAGCTACGGTGGTCTGATCTCGGTCCGGATCTTCCTCGGACTCTTTGAGTAAGTGCGAAGGCGTGAATGGCTGTGAGGGCTTGCAGAGAAGATGCTGAAGAATCTGTGCAGAGCAGGTTTCCTCCCTGGCGCCATCCTCATCATATCAAAATGGTATCTCCCCAACGAAACGCAGACTCGGATTGCCCTTTTATACACCTCCGCGGCGTCTGGGGGAGGCTTCTCGGGACTGTTGGCCTTTGGGATTGCCAAGATGGACGGTGTAGGCGGCTATGAGGGCTGGAGATGGGTGAGTGCACGCGGGTCAGCATCCCGGCGCAAGCCTTCTAACAAGCCCCAGATCTTTGTCCTCGAAGGGCTGGCGACGGTCGCCATCGGAGTCATGTGCTTCTTCTTCCTCGTCGACTCACCCTCCCTGTCGGAATGGCTCGATGAGGACGAGAAGCGATACCTCACACTGCGCCAGGAATCGAGGCGGGTCGTCCGACCGGACGAGTTCCGAGACAGCCACTTCGACAAGCAGGCGTTCATCTCCGTTCTGACGGACTGGAAGATCTACCTCTTGATCCTGGTCAACTGGTCCAACGCGGTCCCCAACTACGCCATGAAGTTCACGATGCCCCAAATCATCAAGAACATGGGCTACACCTCGGCCAACGCCCAGCTCTTGACGATCCCTCCGTATGCGGTCGGCGCCATGTCGGCCTACATCTTCTCCGTCTTTGCTGACCGCCACTCCTGGCGTATGCCGTTCATCCTCGGCCCGCAGCTGTGCCTTGTTGTCGCCTTCAGCATCCTGTTTGTCAAATCGGCCGACATCAAGGACAACATTGCCCTGTGCTACTTTGCCGTGTGTCTCGCCTGCTTCGGGTAAGTTGCGCTCCCCGTCAAGGGCCTACGGGCCAATGGAAGAAGTCACGCAAAGCTGATCCGGTCCTTTCCAGCATGTACCCGATCCTGCCTGGGGTCAACGCCTGGAACGTCGCAAACACGCCGAGCCCCACGAAGCGAGCCATCAGCATTGGGTTCCTGGTATGCGTCGGTAACATTGGCGGCCTTATCGGCAGCTACATCTACATCGACAAGGAATCGCCCAGATATCCCACCGGCTTCGGCACATCTTTCGGGTTTGCCTCGTCAGGCATCGTTGCTGCCATCACGCTCGAGGTTCTTCTGCTTAGACTCAACAAGAAGAAGGCGCTCGTAAGCGAGGAAGAGGTCAGGCAGAGGTATACAGACGAGGAGCTTGACCGCATGGGAGAGAAGAGCCCGCTGTTCAAGTATGCTGTCTGAACAGAAACCATGACTTATGACATTAATTTACTGCGGATTCCAATTATTTTACTGATGGCTATTGCAAAATCACGATGGTTTTGGAAGCGGCTTCCGAGTCTCTTGTTTTCTTGGCTCTCGATAGAGGGTGATGATTACAGCAACATTTCAGCTGGCTCAAAGTCTGTCTTGACGATAGAAAAAGTGACACCATTTTCAGAACGTAATTCCTACAGTGACGGTTAGAAAACCATAAAAACTATAACAGGTCTCCGTATAAAATCCGCCAAATGATCGCAACTCTGGCATTACAAACGTACTCATGCGAACGAGTACCGCAATCCACCTCAGTGGATCACCAATTCTATCAACACGGCCGGTTGGCCCAATGGCAAGGCGTCTGACTACGATTCATCAAGTCATCAGGAGATTCTGGGTTCGACCCCCAGGCTGGTCAAACGAGTTGAGACTTTTGGCTGTGCTGTTCTTTTTAGACAAAACTTGAGAAGACAGTTGAGGTATGAAGTGTATGCTACCACAGTGTGCTTTCCTATTCTTCCGTTGTCCCCCTCTTTCTTCTATTGAGCCATTAGAATCCTAGCTGCTCGTAGACGGCACGAAGCGCTTCGAATTGCTTGAAACCCTCGACCTTGGGTCCAATCATGGGCTCCATCCCCTCCTCCGCCTTTTTCAGTGCCTCGCGGTAAGCAGGACGCTCTGCGACGTCCCTCAAGTACCTCAGGATGTTGCTGTACGGCGATAGGTCCAGGAGCGGGTAGAACCCGCGCAGAGTGCTGAGGGTGCAGACGGTCATGATGTCCGCCGCGCTCAGGTCCTGTCCGGCGAGCCATTTGTTGTCGGCCAGACGGTCGTCGATCAGCTTCAGGGAGCTGTGGATCTTGGCGTCCGTTCGCTGGCCGACGCCGCTCCCCGAGGCTCCCGCGAACAAGACAGTCATGGCGCGGCTGATGGCGGGCTGAAGGGTGGCGTTGGCGAAATGGAACCACTCGAGATAGGGGGCGTAGTCGGGGTCGTCGGGGGTTCGTCGCAGCCTGGGCGCACCGGAGCCGACGCTGGAGCCGTGGACCGTCAGGATGTACTCGACAATGGCGCCCGACTCCGAGATCTCGACTGGTGGTGAGACAGTGCTGTCGCGGAAGTACGGCGCGGTACCGGCGGGGTTCTGACGTGGTTAGCTGGCATGATCCCTGGCGTGGGCGTCCCCGACAACTCACGAGATCCTTGATCTCCTTGGGCGCGAGGCCAGACTTGGGGTCCCGATCGAAGACGTGCAGCTTGTAGGGAATCTGCAACTCCTGCCGTGTCTGTTAGTGGCTGCTGGCACAGGCTGACAACGACCTCGGCGGCTGCTCACCTCCAACAGCCACACGATCCTCTCGGATTGTGACAGCCGCAGGTGAAAAAGCTCGATGGACATGATTGGAGAAATATCTCGAGCAAGCAAGTTTTTTTCTTGGGTGGGCGGGCGTGTGGCTTGTTTTCGGTTACAATACTCCGTACGGCCTGGGCAAATGTTGTTGTGAGTGGTCGCTCTGGTGCTCCTTATGATATAGAGAGTTCACTAGGGCATCTACGAGGTCCCGGAGTCAAACTGTATTCCGCCTCCAGTCTCGACATTTTGACGTCAGGGTGGTTGGGCACATTATTCGTGAGGGGAGGTGTGGCAACGGTCAGGGTTCCAGCGGAGAGTTGTGGATGTGACACTGGAGACCGCTGTCCACTTGTGAGGAGCCAACGGAGCAGCGGACAGGGGCCCGGCTCGGGTAGCCCGGCTCGACCTTTAGACCCGTCCCGTCGAGTGCTTTCAGAATGTGAAGCTGGGTGCCGATATACCGAGCATATCAGTTCCGGCTGTACCTGTAGGGTGCAAGTTTATCCAATTCTGTAGCTTGTCCAGGTTTTTTCAGACCTCGGGTACATACATAGTAAGCATGGTACTTGTACTGTGTTTTTCTTAACTGGATCACTATTACTGTATACCTGTGCGACCTCGAGACGCCGTTGATAGCGTGCCTTGGACTCAGGGGATAATAAACCTTTCGGCTGCATTACTCCGTACCAGCCTCGCATATAGAAATACGTATTAGGGCTTAGTGATAAGGGCTAGCGTACCGTAGCTAGGACCCGGGTTCGGGTTGTCAGGCAATTCCACTAGTGCACAAGTTGATACAGCCTGTACGACTATCCGGCAGTGGTAGTTCAAAGCTATACATCGCACGTGTAAAAGCACATGCTAATCTGGGTATCTGAGACTAGTCAGCTATGTCATAGATAAAGGCAAGTGCCTAATCAGGTAATAGGTATATATGCACCATGCATGTGGCTTTGCCCGATCTGAGTAGACGGAAAGCCATGAAACCGCATGATCGGGTAGCGCCATGTGGCTCAGATCTGGACAGAAACAAGTCCTTGGGTACAAGAAACAAATACTTGTACAATGGCAGTTTTCAACAAAGGGCACACCTGAAGACAGAGGGGGGGTCGGGAGGGCGGTAGGAATGCTTAGAGGACAAAAGCCCGGGCTTGCCGGGGGGGGGGTGCGAGACAAGTGTTTAAGTCGCCCAGGGATGAGTGACTGGCTAGCCGGCAGTCTTTACCCCGCATCCAAGCAGGACTTGTGCGTGGGGAAGAGAAAGGAAGGGGATACGATACGCATGGGGGGGAGGGTGTCGCGTCTATTATTTGCTGTTCTCATGGAACTAGGCTGTGTGAAGGACCCCTTAATAATCAGCGCGCCCTGGTCCCCTTCCCCCCCTTCTATTTTGCATTGCTTTTCCGAGTCTAATCTTTCTCCCTTGGCTCCAAGTTTGCGCCTCACGTTAAGCAAATGGTATGACTACAAACTTGAGTCTTCTGATGTCAACAACTCCTGACTACGTATGACCCGCGTACGGAATATCGCTGGACACGGCATTGGACAAAGGAGCACATCACATGTTGGCTTCGCAGCACCTCGTAGCATATTCGGCCAGCGTGGGGCTAGAGCCGCCGAGTCGAGTTGCGCCCGTTAGTGGTGGTGATTTGCTGATCGAACCGGGGACCTTTCTGCAGTAGCCCCCCCCCCCTTCTCCCCTCCACCCGGAGAAACGGACTTGATCCAGTGGAAGTGTCAGCAAACACTCTTCGGGGGGATCCGGATACTTGTTCCTTTCCATAGGATGGCAGACGCGCCCGCATCGTCCACTGACGCTGGCCTCCGGGATGGGGGCGGCCCTGGTGCACCCACACCTGCATCAAACATATCTCAACCCTCGCCGTCGAGTCTCCCGTCAAGCAGCTCAGGGCGGAGGAAACGCAGTCTGCCTAGGGGATCGCCCGATGAAGGCCGGTCGTCGTCCGCGGCTCCCGCAGCCGCCGCCGCAGCCAACCGACGAAGGAGTCATAAAGTCAGCCGCGCGTGCGATTACTGCAAGGCAAAGAAGCTAAAGTGCTCCGGCACCATCCCCTGCGATGTGTGTACGAGGAAGCGGCTTGAATGCATCTACGATGCAAGATACCGCCGAGGCAGGCCTCCGACCCCTCCTCCGGCAACCGCGAGCCCTCGGCATCCGACAACCGGAGCGACGCTGGCACCCCTGCTCTCTCCCATCGAGGCCCAAAGGTTTGTCGTCGTCGCCGCAATACGGGAGAAGCTTTACAGGATGAGTGGATTGACCAGCCACAGAAGACCGCTTCCCACCAAGGCGCCCCTCCAGCTGCAGCCTCCCGGAGCGGCATTCCCCGGCCTGGTCATGGGGACCGCCGCCCGCCCCTCGCTCCCCGAGCCCGGAGCCGTCAACTCGGATGCCGGGGGCAACGGCAGCTTTCCGCCGACGTCGAGGGCATCGCCGGAAGTCGAGATCGCCGAGATCGAGGGCCAGTACTTTGACAACACGTCGAGCCTGACGTTCCTTCACCGGGCCTGGAAGCGGCTCTCGTCGCAGAGGTCGAACGGCAGCGGCGTCCCGGGACACATGCCCAGCGGCGTCGAGCAGCACCAGAAGCTCACGAGGGCAGGCGACAAGCCATTCGAATCGCATACCCTCGACCCCTCCACTCTGCCCGACCGGGCCACGGGCCTGGGAATGATGCGGTTCTACTTCGACGTCTGCGTGGTGACATACCGCTGCTTGCACCAAGGGTACGTCACCGAGTGGTTCGAGGCGCTGCTTGCGAACGCGCAGAACAACCGACCTCTGCATCGTGACATTGGGCATGCCAAGGCCGCCATCGTCATGGCGATCCTCGCCGTCGTCTCGCTGCGGCAAAGCAAGGTCCGGGACGTCGGGTCGGAGCAGAGCTCCGATCTGCGCCGCAGCGACGCCTACTTCTGCGAGGCCCTGAGACTGACGGAGATGGAGGTCGGCCTGCCGAAGCTCGAGTCGGCACAGTCTCGCATCCTGCAGGGTCTCTACCTCCTCCAGACGACGCGCATGAACCAAGCATGGTACGTCTTCGGGAGCATACTCCCCATCGTCTCGGCGCTGGGCCTGCACCGGAAATCCGGGCGCAACAGGGGCGGCGGCGGCGGCGGCGACAGGGACTACATCGTCTCGCAGTGCAGGAAGAGGACCTTTTGGGTGGCCTACACCATTGACAAGTACCTGTCTGTCGTGTTTGGCCGCCCCCGGATGTACCACGACGACGACATCGACCAGGACTTCCCGGACTGCGTCAACGACGAAGAGATGACGCCCCAGGGGAGGTCGAGGGACGAGCCCGAGATGGACTGCCACGTCGAGAGTCTCATCTTCCACGCCAAGCTCGCCCAGCTCATCGGCGGCATCTCGCGCGAGGTGTACGCGATAAAGCACATACCCAAGCACGACCGCCTCATGGCAGCCCACCAATACGGCCAGGCCCTCCACCGGTGGCGCGAGTCGCTACCGCACCACCTCGGCACGGTCCGGCCAATGTCGCTGATCCCGTCCTTCAGGCGGCAAAACACCGCCCTCAAGCTGGCGTACTGCCACGCCATCATGCACGCCAACCGCCCGTTCCTCCTGGGCACGGGGGCCTCCAAGAGCGCTCAGGGGTCCGCGCTGGAGGACAGCGTGGACGAGTGCATCAACGCCGCCAAGGTCGCGCTCGAGACCGTCGACGGCATGGCCAGCGACGGGACCCTGTTCCACTCCCTCTGGTGGACGCCGTACGTGACGTTTTGCGCGCTGGCCGTCGTGTACGTGTGGGAGATCCAGCGGGGGCGCAAGGACGGCGAGAACGGCCTCTTTGAGCTCGCGGACCGGTGCCGGAACCACCTGACGGAGGCGACGGCCGCCGAGAGCCCCGGCCGCCGGTACAGCGTCATCCTCGAGGAGCTCCGGCAGGAGGCCAAGTACCATTCCGCCGTGCCCGCGGGGCGTGACCAGCGGCACGCGACGGAGCAGGCGGACCGCGGCGGTTGCGCCGAGCCGGTGCAACTGGACGACGATGTCAACAACAACGACAACAACCATGGCAACAATAACAACAGCAACAGCGCGAGACACCCGGCGCCGCCGGCCGACATGGGCGAAGTCTTCCAACAGCAGGGGTTCGAGGGCATGACGAACCTCTTGAGTGGCTGGGAGACAACGGACTGGCTCGACCTCGACTCCTCGGTACATCAATTTCTACAAAAGATCTAAAGAGACGGCAGAGGAAGATGAAGCTGATCAATCGTTACTCAGGCCTTTGCAACGTTCCCCAACCTCAACGGGTCGCCAGTCTACTGGATGCCGGACGTCTAGAAGGGGTCCCTGATAGTCGCGCGCCACAGACATTTTCCCGGTAAAGATAAGATCTCTATATTGAGGCGACCCAGGACATCCGAATCTTCTTCGTTGTTTGTTTGTTTTTGACCATGACAGTTTCGTAAGACGATGGGCAGACGAAGGGATGACCGAGACACCAGTTGAAGAAAAAAGACGGAGGAAAGGAAGAGGAGGAGAGGAAATGTATGGGCCGGCCCAGTCAGTCCCACGGCATACACGGAGGCCCCCCCCCGGACGATCGGGTAGCCGGAATTGGTGGAGAAACGATTGTTCGCTCTCCGTTCATATCGGCCGTCAGTTGCCTATTATGTGACTGGGACCGGGCAACCTTTGGAAGCGACAATCTGTTCTTTCAAGCTTGATTCGATGCTTCTTCGCATACCCCCGTCGTCTCCGCAATGCTTTTTCTTCTTCTTTTTTTTTTCTTTCTTTTTTCCAAACCAGGGATATCCCCCCCTCTCCAAGACTACCCCCGGACCAAGCCGGCCCTGCACTCGCCGCCGCCGCGGGAAAATCTCCCGTTGGTGGCATCCATCAACCATCGCCTGCGGATTTACCCTACCAGATTACCCAGCCACGGATCGGCGACACCACCTCTCCGTCGACTCACACGATGTTGGGCCGGCATGGCCTAGGGGTGCACCCCGCAAGGGTTCGCCTTAATTGCGTTACACTACACGGCCGCTCTCCGCCAACCACGCCTTTATATATGCCGGATTCTGTCTTACGGGGGGGGTGGCCGGTTGTAAGTACCGGAAAAGAAAAAAGCTTTTTTCAAAAAGGCCGGACGATCAGCTTCCCGCTCCCTCGTCGTTTAGATGAAGCTTGACGCGGTTCCGCCCCTGTCGTGGCCAACCGGCTAAATAGAAAAAACCATGGAGTCGCATCCTCCCCCTTCCTTTTCAACATGACCCCAGGAGGTGCGGCGGCAACAAGTTGATGGGGGGGGGGGGGGGGCCCAATTAAGGAGCAAACTCGTCAGACGAAGGGATGTTCGAGGGCCCGTCAAGATCTGATGCGTGCTTGTTTCCCACGGGAAAACCTACGGTCTTGTGATCATTACCCAAACATGTCGGGAAGGGAAGATATATAGACGTTGCTCAGAGCCGAGTGCCGACATCCCGGTCCCCTTTCCACCAACGCTATCGTCAACCAAGATAGCTCTGACAAGTAGGAGAGGGGACCAGCAAAACCCGCACCAGCAAGCCCTGCAGCAACCGGCACCACCGCAAGCCATGAAGTTCAGCGCGATCCTCTCCGCCGCAGTAGGGCTGGCCGTCTCCGTCGGCGCGGCTTCGCTGCAGCAGGTCACCGGCTTCGGCTCGAACCCCAGCGGCGCCAAGATGTACATCTACGTCCCGGACAAGCTGGCGGCCAACCCCCCCATCGTCGTGGCCATTCACTACTGCAGCGGCACCGCCCAGGCGTACTTCACCGGCAGCCCCTACAAGGGCCTCGCCGACCAGAAGGGCTTCATCGTCATCTACCCCGAGTCGCCGTACTCGGGCACCTGCTGGGACGTCTCGTCCCGGGCGACCCTCACCCACGAGGGCGGGGCCAACAGCAACTCCATCGCCAACATGGTCAAGTACACCTTGAGCAAGTACAATGGCAACAAGTCCAAGGTCTTTGTGACGGGCTCCTCGTCCGGGGCCATGATGACCGTAAGCACCGCCGCCGCCGCCGCCGCCTGCTGTGCGATGTGTTCCTTCGCTGCTAACAAAAACCCCGCAGAACGTCATGGCCGCCACGTACCCCGACCTCTTCGCCGCCGGCATCGTCTACATGGGCGTCCCCGCCGGCTGCTTCTTCACCAACTCGGTCAACGGCTGGAACAGCACCTGCTCGCAGGGCAAGTCCGTATCCACCCCGCAGCGCTGGGCGCAGTGGGTGTACGACGCCTACCCGGGCTACTCGGGCTCCCGCCCCCGCATGCAGATCTACCACGGCAGCGCCGACGCCACGCTCAACTCGGCCAACTACAAGGAGACCGTCAAGCAGTGGTCCGGCGTCTTCGGCTATAACCCGGACAAGCCCCTCACGTCCTCCCAGAACTCCCCCGTCGCCAACTACCGCACCGACGTCTTCGGCGACCACCTCACGGGCGTCTGGGCGAACGGTCTCGGGCACAATGTTCCGATCCGGGGCGCCGATGATATGAAGTTCTTCGGGTTGTGAAGAGAAGGAGCAGATGTCGTCCTGGGGGGTGTTCTCTTGTACATATTCATCTTGAACATATCGGGCTTGGGTTACACCAGGTCCACGTCGGTACATATAAGCTCGCTGTCTACCCTTTGGCAGGCCGCGAGAATTGACTCATACTCTTTAAACATGTGACCTATATCTAGTGTATACGGGGCGTGGTAGTTCGAGACGAGGCTAGCGGCATGCAGTTGACGCGACTACATATCCCCGGTAGACTTATCCAATAGAAAGCTTACGGGAGCGTGACGGAGCGGAACATGTAGTAAGCTGAGCTCCGACTCAGACGCTAAGATTTCCTTCAGCCGATCTTCCGACGCTGGCAAACTAGCTCTACCCTGAGGTGCGAACTGAGAAATGTCTCGGTGACAGACAGTTTCAGGTGATTTAAAATGCGGAGTGGTGGTTGGGTTAAAAAGGGAGAAACTTTGAAAACCGTTCAACACTCTTTCAAATTTCGCAAAACGCTAGGCTTTTCATATTCAACTAGTCCTAGAGCCTGAGTACTGTGGATATATATTGCTACCGGTGCTGTCTGTATCAAAACCCAGTGTCCTCGGGCACCTCTGCCGGTGTCGTCGGTTTTCTCCACCATCTTTTTTGCCGGGCCAGTTTCTCAACATTTGCAGCCCCTTCCGCCGTTCTTTCCAAGAAGTCATGTTAGCAACAGCTTCCAAACGCATCAGGCCGAAGTGTAGTTGAGATGGGGTCGGGTGGATGTCGAAAAGAGCACAGGTTTCCAGACTTACAGCGCACTGAAGGATGGGGCAGTCGCCGCAATCGCAATTCCCTCCGAAACCAGTCGAGCAGCATGATGGCAGAGCCCGCTTCGGGAACACGAGAACGTTTCGGACTACCGGTCGTTCAGAGCTCCCGGCCACGTCGGCCGGAATGGGCTCGGCCGCGACAAAGGGCATAGCAACAAGAGCAAGGGTGAGAGCAAAGAACTTCATGGTGGCGGGTTCTGGTTCTGATGGGTGTTTGGATTGGCTTTTAATTCGATGAGGTGCTAGTTTGAACTGATGACAACATCAAAAAGAGACATTGCTCTCTTATATACGTTCAGAAGTCAGTCATAGAGTTCAGGAGTTCCATGGGACTTGGACTTGCCCCCATGATCATTTTGCTGAACTAACTCGCTTGCAACTAGGAGTTCAGCTAGTAATTCTTAATTGCCGCAATAGTTTTCTGTCGGCATGCTGAGTATCCACCACCCTACGGTTTCTCGGCCAACCTATTGATGGATATAGCTGCTCTTGACCCCTCCGGTGATCCCGCAACAGAAGTTAACATCACCGATGGTGATACGGAAGCTTCGGAAGTCGATGCGGAGGACTAACATGAAACGTCACGCGGCCTAGTGTTACGCAGTTTTTTAACGATAGAAAAAGCAGCGTTGAGAAATGACACCGTTCTTCCCTATAAGCCGCATGCGCCTTGCGTGTTCTTGATGTAGGGAGGAAAAGAAGACAAGCATGGCTATTTGGTCCTATCAACTACTCTCGTCAGCTACGGTACTAGGTCAAAAGGTTGGCCACACAAAAAAGGACCACCCCGATGACAGGTAACAGGGGGCTACACTGGCTTGAAATAACTTCACAGTGCACCACTAGGAGTCTCGTTTCTCACGACCCCAGTGCAGCTACTGATTGGGTCGCTCATTCAGGTGTAGCCGGGCTTTTGATCTAGTACTGTTCGCCACTATGTACCCGCTCCTAGTTTGTGTACGCGACTGCATTATTGTCCGCATTAATTAAAGCTATAGTCTAATTGAGTTCTGGCTTATATTGAGTCATTGGTGGACGTGGTCGCTGGAAGCCTCTCTCAACTTTAGAGTGTGGTTTACCTAGTATAATACCATGGTATGCAAAACCCAATACGAACACCTCTGACTCGTGCCACATCTCAGTCTCTTAACCCAGAGTTGATGGAGATAGTCCCTCAAACACCCACAAGCAGTTTAGTGCAGTTCACCTGATAAATATATAATATCACAGTATGTAGAACCCGATACGCGGCACCGCCTCTGACCTGCGCTTATATCAATGTCTTAATGCAGCATAACGTACCCAACAACGCAGAGCAACTGCTGAACCTGGCTTGAGTTCAACCGTGTCACAAAGAATCGCTGGTGAATTGGCTGGTAGGTAGACGTGAAAGTCAACCGGGACGCCGGTTCCGTCCCCTATAATGACAGACCATCTGACCCTTCCCCCTCTTCACACTTCTCCTCCCTTCTTCGGGCAACAGTAGATATCATCAATTCAACAGTTTCTCCGCCCAGCCGAAAGGCAGCTTCTCCATACCTATGGATCCTGAGATACCAACAATATCAAATTACACCCTCATTCAATGTCAGTATTGTTAAAGTACATGTACGGTTTGCGATGATCCTTTTCAATTGCCTGTATTATGACGTGTAACTCCAACTCTCTTGGCTGCGGAATCGGCCACGGAGTCTCCAGGACCGACCAACCGACTGACTGAACAATGGATTCGGCAACGCACACAGGGGCGGCGGCCCCCGACGGCACCGATTTACGGCTCAACTCTTGCAGCCTTCATGTCATGCTCCTCCATCCGGCATTGCCCATTCTGGCCCGATGACCCATGCCGTCGGGCGCAGCCAATGTCAATCTCCACACCTCGGCAATAGCAAACCGCACAGCGGCCTGCTCTTCTAGATATCAAGCCTGCTCGGCTCCCACTGGCTTATCTATGGGGGCATTGTGAAGAGATGCGTCACGCAGAAACAACGCTGTAAGTTACGTAACTGTAGGTAGTAACTAACGCTTATTATATCTCGCGACAAAACGCGTGATACTCACTAGTCTACCGGGGGCCGATCCCGCCTTCGAGAGCACAGGAGAGCCGTCCAAACTCTAAACGACGACGGATATGAACGACGTCAACACTAAGTAGGCCTGACAGCACAGGCACGTGGTGATGAAGGGGCATTGAGAGTGTGCATCCACGCAGAGACCGGCAGTACCTCAACCAAGGCATGGTCGCAGAGCACCAGGCGTGAGAAAGAAAATCGGAGTTTTCCATTTCGTCGTCCTATGTACAGGCCAGAAGCCAAGTAAAAAGGTAAAAGAGAACAAAAAGCGCTCAAGTTATATACCAAGAAATTGAGCCACGGGCACCAAAAGGGGGGCCACCCAAAGGCCTTTTTTTTTTGTTTTCTTGATCAGCCACACCTCCTTTCTTCTTCTTCTTCTTCTTCGCCGCAGGGCCTCTTCTGACCACAGAGCCCGGAACGATACGCGCGCTTCCTCCCCCCTTTCCCCAGCCCGGTGAGGTGGGGAGCCTCTCTACTGCAACGCCGAGACGACGGCGTTGTAGGCCGCCTTGGGGTTGTAGCTGCCGTCGAAGAGGAGCGGGTTGTTCTGCGCGCGCCAGCTGTCCGTGTCGCGCACGCCCCAGACGGTGATGCCGACGCACTGCGACACCTGCAGGCAGGCGCGGGTGACGGCCGAGTAGTCGTTGGAGCTGGCGCCGACGATGTCGAGCTCGGTGATGGCGACCTCCTTGACGCCGCTGCCGGCGAGGGCCTGCAGCGCGCCGAGGGCGTTGCCGCCCTGGTTCGCCTGGAGATGCGCCTGGGAGCCTGTGTCCCCTTGTCAGCCTTTGTCCCGGTTGTTTCCCCCTAAATCCCATGAAAGGAGCATAGGCTCGGTCGAGGGGAGGGGAGGGGACAGAGGGACGCTGGACTTACCAATGCCATCAATGGGGATGCCCTGGCCAATCCACTCCTTGACCTTGCGGGCCATGGCCTGCGTCTTGGAGTAGCTGGCCTGGTCGAGGTTGTAGTCGTTGATATACAACTTGGCGTTGGGGTCGGCGGCGCGGGCAGCGCGGAAGGCGATGCCAACAAAGTCCTCGCCAAGGACCTGGGAGAAGACGGACGAGCGAAGGCTGCCGTTCTCCTCAAAGATCTCATTCACAACGTCCTACGCAGCACCATCAGAAAAGAGAGGCTTCTCACTAGCATCGGCGTTTTACATCCCGAGAGAGGGGGGGGAGAGCCTGGGAACAAAAAAAAAAAAAAGACAAAACTCACCCAGGCGTAGATCTTGCCCTTGTACCGGCTGACAACGGAGGTAACATGGTTCTGGATGACCGTGGTCAGGGTGGCGCGGTCGCGGATGTTGTTCACCCAGCCGGCGAGCTGCGAGTGCCAGACAAGAGTGTGGCCGCGGACCAGCTTGCCGTTCTGCTGGGCGTAGTTGACGAGGTAGTCCGGCCCGGCCCAGTTGAACTGGCCGCGGTTCGGCTCGATCTGGTCCCACTTCATCGAGTTCTCGGGCGTGACCTGGCCGAGGTTGGCGTTGATGATGGCGGCGTTCTTGCCCGTCGTCAGCAGGTTCTGGTCGGTGGCGGTGCCGAAGTACTTCTTGCCCTTGGCCTTGATGAGCTTGTCGATGCTCTGCGAGGCCTGGCGCCGCTCGAGGTCCCCCCCTTCGACCGGGGCCGCGAGGACGGTGATGGGCGCCAGCAGGCAGACGAGGCTCATGGAGAACTTCATGGCGAGGACACTTGAGGGGTTCGGGATTGGCTGATGTGGGACAAAGAGCGTATGTGAGAGTGAGTTGGATTGGCTTTGGTCGCTGAAGAAAGAAGCCCCTTCCAAGAACTGACGACTGTGCCAAACCCCGGGCCATCTTTATATGAATTCGGGAATCGCCTCGCGAGCAAAGGCGGAGGATCTCCAACACTACGACACGAGAAACGCAACGGCGACCTCCAATGACGGAACTATCCCCGCATGCGATACATCATCTTGGCCATAGTTTTCCCGTCATCCGACCATGGTTCAGGACCAAGCGAGGTGATCGCACCCATACGGACAAGGGTCGCGGCTCGCTTTGGAAGTCGGCCTTCGGCGGTGACAGGCCGTGATGGCACACAAAAGGTCCTCTGGATCAACGCCAAGGGTCCTCCGTTCAGGTACCGGCAAATTGGCAAAAAAGCCGTCAACGTCCCCCAGTTTGCGGAAGAATGAGCAAGAGAGGGGGGGGGGCCGGGGCCCGGCTGAATGCTGAATGGGATCGTCCTCTGGGGCTAATTCGACAGTGATATTAAACAGAAGGGTTTCTCCGAATGTGCTGGCCTGGTTAAAGGGTAACCAGGTGGACTTCAGATAGATTGCGAGCTACGGGTTGGAGAGGCTTACAGCAATGGCCATTGGGCGGGGATCCCAGTCTTGCGAACGCGGCGAATTATCCGAGCCTGTCAATGCTTCCTTTCCCCCCCGGCTTTCGAACCAAATGTTTGTGACAACGTCAAGGAAACGATTGGTGAGATACACGCCAAGGCATCGCCTCCCCCCTGCAACGTTTATTTAAGCGTATTCTTCCGTGTATGCGACAACGAGGAACTGGGCGATTGTCCCCGGCGGGGGAGCGTCCTTTACTGAAGTTGCTCATCTTCCGCTGCACCGTCGTGTCAGATGACCAGATCGCTGGATGAATTGCGGACAAATGAGAATCGAACAACTCGTCTAACCCGGCCGCCAAGCGGCGACCGATTCCTGATCGGGCATCGCGCACCGGCATTGAGGCAGCCATTTCTGCGCCAATACCTGCGGTCCATTTGCCGTCGAGGAACAGTAAGTATGGTTGGGGCTTGCAGAGGAGTGTGGCCCCCAGCTAGCTCGCAGTTCTGCCGTCATCTCGCCTATTGCTGGAGAATCGTCCACGGGTTTTGTATTGCGCATCTCGACCATCAATGTCGTTTTGCGACTCGTACCCAAAAAACTCAAGATACGGCGCTGTCGATGAGGTCTGCGACGAGGTTCTTGCTGGGTTTGTAGACTGGACCCTCGTCGTCGCCGCCAGGCGGCGCAAACACCTTGACTCGTCCCTCCGAGAGCACGAATCCGCCGCAGGCGATCTTGGTGACCCTCACCCCAGGATGGAAGAGGTTGAGCGCGAGATGTTTGTCCAAGTAGGCGCCAAGGGCGCGCAGAAACGGCTCCTGCCTTTTATCGTTGCCGACTTCGATCCATCCCCAGCCCTCGTCGGCCTTGCCGCCAGCCAGTCGCTTTCTCTTTCTCGGATCGTCCTCGTAGCCTTGGCTGCCTGCTTTTCGCTTGGTAATTTCCGCAGTGTTCGCGAGACGCTCGCCTGCTTTGACGAACCTCCGTAGCTCCTCGGCCGGAATGATGACATCCACCGACTTGATCCCTAGGCCCTCCAAATGCTGGTCCTCGTTGTCCTCGGAGGCGTCGGGAGGTGGTACGTAGAAGCCCAGAGTCAAGACCATGTCTTTGGCCAACGAACCCTGCGAGGGGAGCCCGGCGTCTTGGATCCACCTCTCCCACGCAGCTGTAAGGCCTTTCGTGCCCAGGCGCATAGAGCTAATGCGGCAATCGAAGGTGCTTGAGAGGAAGTCCATGATGAGACTCTTCAGGGGCGCCGGCATGCGCAAGAGGAGCAGAGGCAGGTGCAGGAAGCGATTGTCCTCATCCAAGCCACCATTGCTAAGCAATCCGGGTATCTCAAAGTTGTTGGCAGCCAGCCCGTCCTGTCGCGAATCCTGTGTCTTGTCGGAGAGTGCCGGCAGCAGCACAGCCGTGCATAGCGCGTTCTCGTATCTGATCTCGAACACCAGACACTTCTTCTTGCGATAAGTATTGCTGTCCGCCTCGTCGCCGCTTAGGTCTTGACTGAGGTCTGCATCTGAATCGAGTGCGCCGCCGAGCAGCGCTTCAAGGCCGACCCAGCGGATGCCGACCCTCTCGAGGGCGCCGGCGCGTCCAAGTGAGGTGTCGTTACCTTCCAGACCCACCTGCACACCTCTCACGACGTCTCCCACGAGCGTGTCGCGCAAGCGTTGCGAGAGCGTCTGTAAGCGGGGAAAGGTGAGGGCGTTGGCGCCGACGTAGAGGGGTGATGCGCGATGGGTGGAAAAGGTGGTGTTGAAGAAGGGCGGCGGCGGCTCGCGATCCTCGAGAGAAGAAGGCGACGGGCTCTCGTGCTGCGAAACGGACTCGACCTCTGCCGCGCGTTTACGACCGCGTGGAGGCATTGCGGTGTCTTGCGTGACAACTCAGTTGGACATATTTGACCGTCGTGGTTACGAGATCAGGAGCGTGGGGTTGAGGCGGAACTTTGACGCGTGTAGGTTCTATAGCTGGTGGTGCAGAGGGGCGCAAAACGATCGGGTTGGATTGCTCGGCGAGGAATACGCGTCGTATCGAGAATTGATAGGGCGATTTGACGGTGCGCGGCGCAAAACAAGGCAGGTTTTGTTGATTGGGACCGTGTCGAAGCTTTACAGATGAATGTGAAGATGGGACGTGTGTGAATTGCTGAAGTGGCACCAGCTGGCAGCAGCTCATCCGATCGGATCGGCTTCCGGCGCAAGGACCCACCCACCCCTCCGGAGCTGGTACCGCATTGCCGGCGATTGCATGTCACTCGGACCAAATGCGCCGCGCCGGCAGCCCCATGCATGAAGAACACGTCGCGGTTGAGCGGTGGGGAGCTGTAGCATCATGATTGAGAGCCATCCACGACACTCGCGGTCTACGTTCCATCCACTAGGCGGCTAATTTACAATATCAACGCCGTGGGCCTACGTCCGATGTCGGAATCCATGCCCAAGTCGCATTTTGCATCTCCGCGGCGGAGGAGTAAGATGTGAGTCACAACGGGGTTTGACGATGATGCGCCACACAGCATCAGCGTCAGTTATTTCCTCATTTTTGATCCCAAGCCCATCATAAGTGTCTGGGCATGCCATAATGCGCCAGGATTTAGTGTACATCATATGCAGAACCGCTTTTCAAGCCTCGAGAGGCTGCCAACGCAAAACATCTAGAGAAGCCCCCAAGTATAATTGACGCCGAGATAAAATACCGCTTAAAAGACACCCATATCCGTTTCCAGGTACCGTATGTGCGCACGATTCGTTTGTATAATTGCTCTGTGTCTTAAACACCGACACAGAAGCCGAAAGAGCCGTCAAACACGTCGTTGACGTTGAAGCCGGGGTTCGCTCTCATGGCCAGGAGATCGTCAATGGTGGGAACCTGATTGCTCTCGTAGAACTTGAGCAGGTTCACCATGTCCTCGTCGGTGAGATCACAGAACTCATTCCAGTCGTATTTGTTGCTGACCTTGATCATCCTGCCAACTGTCAGCACGGTTCAAGACGAGAGCTCCCTCGTGGTCGGGGGGGGAGGAACGTACCATCCCATCCGCTTGGGGCTCGCCTCGGGGTTGGGAACCATCTTGCGCAACTTGGCGCGCAGCGTGCCAATGGCCTCGATGGCGTTGCCGGCGTTCTTGGGAAGCGATTTGGCGATCTGGCGGCGGATAATGGCGGCCAGCCTAGGGCCCTTGCCGTTGGTGCTAACCATGATCTGCAGTGGGCCGTCGCGGTGGACGCTGCCAAAGTAGAAGTCGCATTCGGGTGGCACGTCGGCAATGTTTGCGGGTATCCTGCGTTCCTTGCACAGCTTCCAGATGGTTGTCGAGGCGGCGGGATCGTCAATGGCAACGAGGACCATGTCTGCGCCGTCGAGATCGGTGGGTTCGAAGAGGCGATCGACGTGGGTGACTTGGGCGCGCTCGACTCGGTGGGCTACCTCGGGGTTGAGACCCGAAGCCGGGCAGACAACGGTGACTTTGGCGTCGGCATCGAGACAGTTGAGAACGCGACCGGCGGCTACCTGCGGATAGGGAGACAGACAATCAGCAACCGGAAGCGAGTCTAGGACGCAATGTTGTGTGGGTGCGTCGCAGAGCCGGGGAAGCAAGCAAGCAAGCAAGCAAGGCAGTCTTTACATACCTCGCCGCCACCGACGACCAGGACCTTTTTGTCCTTGATCCGCCAGGCCAGAATGAGGCTCCCGCCGGCCCGAACCTCGGGGAACGTGTTCGTCTTTGTCTTTTCGGCCATGATGTAGTGGAACGGGGGAAGCTTGATCGAAGACGCACGAGTCGAGTTCGATGACGGACTTTTTTATCTGGAGGAGCAGCGATACCTAGAGGCCGGTACGTACCGCGGGAGGCGATAAGAAGAAAACGCGGCCGATAAGGCTGCAAGAGGAGGGGCGCACTGACGATGTCATGGCGGTCTACATGATAGATGAGTACTTGCATCTGCGGCTTCCATAGGTGTGTTGTGAATGTACTACCGTATCTGGCGGCACGGAAGCTGCCCCGCCTCTGCCCGGTCTGTGGGTCTCTCGCCCAGCGGGCCCTTTTAGCGCAGACTCCCAGCAGTCCAACGCTGCAACTCCGCCAAAACCATTGCTCCTCTCTCAGCCCCTGTTCCTGCGCTGCTGCTGCTGTTGCCGCTACCCAAGATCCCCCCCCCCCCCCCACCGGCCCCCAGCAGGGAA